>JAPWTK010000210.1:310000-764506 GCA_029963805.1 Aromia moschata | reverse complement strand
ATCGACAACAACAGTATTTCGCTTCGACCTTCAACATAACCGCTATTTATATTTTTTCGATGGCTCGTTATAACAATACTCCAGTCGCATTAAGGCCGGTCCTGGAATCTATTATCAACCTACGGACTCTATTCATCAGTAATTTCAACACTGTTGCCAAGTTGTCAATCATTTTATCTGCTTATACTTGAAAATACCAATTTTTCCATTCTTTATTAAAAATAGGTAACCAAACAAGGAAACCAAAGTACTATCTTTCCATTCTAAATTGAAAATAGGTAGAAAAAAGCAAGGTTGTCAGATTTATTTTCTAAAATTGCTAAGCTCACTATACAAGTATATTTCATACTTCAGTAAACTGTTAGTTCGTGACGTTCTTAGAAAGCTAGTTTGGAAATATTTTAAAAAAAATACATAGATATAAATTTATTAGTTAGCATTAAAATAAAGCTTTAAAAATGCTGGAAAAAATAATTATAAATTAAAACAACTTTATGTATATTACTATACTCAAGAAAATTTTAAAGAGCCGGCAACGCGCTGGCTGGCCAACCAGCCGGCCGCTGGTGGCGCAACGGAAACCACTGTCGATAAACCACTTTGCATATAATACATTGCTAATATTTGTTCGGTCCACTGTGCCATAAAATTTTAACGATGTCGTTAAAATTATTTACGACTTTATGAATTAGGAACTTAAACTACTTGTCTAAGACGGCATTGACGTGTATTTCAGCTAGGTTTATTAACACAGACAATTTTTTGAGATTGTCTGGCTAAATGAGCATTATTTACAGCAAATTATATTACAAATATTAAGAGTTTTATATGCAGGCTAATTTTTATCTCCTATATTGATTTAAATGAAAAAAATTATTTCACAATTTTCGAATTTATAAAAGATATATCCACGCCCATGGAATCATAAAGTTGCACCGCTTTTTTTGTTCCCCAGGCGTATTTATCATTTTCAATTAAAATTAGAACCACTATATGTTAGAAATTGAGTGTCAAATGTCCTACGGCGATATTATGTACATTTGGTGGAAATTCTAGAAATAGTACCCAGTTGGCAACGCTGTCGCCGGTCGGCTTACCGCCGATCCGCGAGTTGTACGACGCTAGCAAGGCGATAACGGCAAAGAACTGCTTTTATATTACCGAAAAGATCCGCTCCGGGTCCTTATAATTTGATTGGACCGGCTAATACGTAATCTCGCCGAGGCTACGCGCGAGTAACGTCCGCAGTAACGTGGAGCCTGTTTTTAGGTGTTGCTCGCCTCTTAATTAGCTCCAGTCGGAGGAGGCGGTGTCTCGACGGGGTTGCGGACCGTCCCGCAATTTCGGGATCGTTACGCGTTTGAACTGGTTGGTCCGGGATCTTCTGGCGCATCTGGCAGGACGTGGAATGTCCGATTTGTCAATTTAATTATTATTCTTATTTATTTTGCACCAATGTACAAGGTGTCCCGATATTCCGTGTACAACGAGCCACCACATGCTCCTAACGTCAAAATAAGTCGATTTAACTAAACTTACCTATGTACCAAGTTGTCTCGTTTAGCCGCTAGAGGCCGTCAAAGTCGACATACAATTTTGTTTTTTTGCCAATAACTTAGTAACGCCCTGTATGAACTTGTACGAAGATGCAGAAATGGAAGCTCAAACCGAACGAAACCGTTACTGGAGCTGTCTACCGAACACAATTTCTGAGATTGAGTCGAGCACTCAAGGAAAAGCGCGCTCGCTACTACTCAGACACGACAAAGTTATTCTCTTGCATGATAATGCTCGACCACATGTTGCGGCGTCGGTGAAAACCTATTTGGAAACACTCAATTGAGAAGTTTTACTGCACCCGCCGTATTCACCAGACATTGCTCCTTCTGATTTCTACTTGTTTCGATCGATGGTGCAACCTGTGTGAGCAACACTTCACATCATATATGAAGATACCAAAAATTGGGTCGATTCGTGGATAGCCTCAAAAGATGAAGCATTCTTCCGATGTGGTATACGTATGCTACCAGAAAGATGGAAAAAAGTAGTGGCAAGCGATGGACAATACTTCGAAAAAAATATTAGGTACCGTCCTTTCACAATAAATTCCTAATTTTTTTATTAAAAACGGCGGATTAACATAAATCAGCAGAATAATAACATAGCTATAGTGGTTCTAATTTTAATTGAAAATGATAAATACGCCTGGGGAACAAAAAAAGCGGTGCAACTTGATGATTCCATGGGCGTGCATATATCTTTTATAAATTCGAAAATTGTGAAATATTTTTTTTCATTTAAATCAATATAGGAGATTAAAATTAGCCTGCATATAAAACTCTTAATATTTGTAATATAATTTGCTGGAAATAATGCTCATTTAGCCAGACAATCTCAAAAAAATTGTCTGTGTTAATAAACCCAGCTGAAATACACGTCACTGGCGTCTTAGACAAGTAGTTGAAGTTCCTAATTCATAAAGTCGTAAATCATTTTAACGACGTCGTTAAAATTTTATGGCACAGTGGACCGAACAAATATTAGCAAGGTATTATATGCAAAGTGGTTTACCGACAGTGGTTTACGTTGCGCCACCAGCGGCCGGCTGATTGGCCGGCCAGCGCGTTGCCGGCTCTTTAAAATTTTCTTGAGTATAGTAATATACATAAAGTTGTTTTAATTTATAATTATTTTTCCAGCATTTTTAAAGCTTTATTTTAATGCTAACTAATAAATTTATATCTATGTATTTTTTTAAAAATATTTCCAAACTAGCTTTCTAAGAACGTCACGAACTAACAGTTTACTGAAGTATGAAGTATACTTGTATAGTGAGCTTAGCAATTTTAGAAAATAAATCTGACAACCTTGCTTTTTTCTACCTATTTTCAATTTAGAATGGAAAGATAGTACATACATATATAAATCCAGTTTCATGAAAATTTAGCCGAAACCAAGAATCAATGTATTTTGTTTGTGATGGGTCATTCGCAAACCACCACGATCCCTCACGAGACGAGATTTCGCTTTCAAAGTTAATTTCAAACTCAAGTCCAATTTTTAGAAATTTTTTTTTTCAATAGACTTTTTTTCAATAATCAACCCTTCACGTCCAACGCGACGTTTCAACTCGCGAAAATACTCAAAAACTTTAGTTCGCTTGTAAATAAATAATTAAATTCTCCGTCGAAATTAACAAGAATTCTTTGTCCTCTGATTTTGCGGCTAATTACGTTCCGAGTACGGAGGGGGGGGGGGGGGCGTTTTTCTCGACTTCCAAAGCGTTGATTCGGCGGGCGGAAGGCTCGAGAACACCCATCCGTTTCTAAGTTTTCACCAGCAGCTGTCCCTGCGGTATATTAGAGAAAAAGGACCGTTATGACATGTAATTATACATCACTTCATTATGTTCATGCTAATTACTTTTGAATTGCCCTAACTTTCTTAGTGTACTGTAATATTTATTTGCCGCATTCAGCGAGTAAGCGGCTCTCCGCTCGCCGTCGTCACGAAATTAAATTTAATTTAGCCTGCTGAGGGTATACCTGCGAATTGCCGTTTGTAAAGGGTGGTTCGGAGTAAAATTTAGTTTGTAATCACCAAAGACAGGGTCATTTTTGTGCATAGGAATCAGTGGCGGTTCGTGGGTGTGTTACATGGATGGGCACAGGGTGTGTCAGTAGGATCACTCATTAGTTACCAATGGCGCCGCAGGCGAAAATTTTTAAAATTTTCAAGGTCATGCGTTTTACTGACACTTCAGAATTTCAATGAAAAATTCTTTTATACAAAAAATATAGACTTTCACAAGAACAATTTTTGGGATTTGGTAGCTTTTTGAAATAGTATTTAATCACGAATATTGAGGGCATAAATATATTAAAATAATGGGTCGCAACATGTGAAAAAAAATTGATATAGGTATCTTACCGTTATTTGTAGAGGAAATCAGCTCGCCTGTCCTTATTGTTAACAAAAATTTAATACAATTAATTATTTGGTTTCAAATATGTTTTTATCCACATTTTAATTGTTACGTCTTATATTTTCACGATAAGCACTGTCAAGCTGTTGCCTTATGTCTACCTTTCCCAACACACTAAAATATAAGATGTTATGTACATCACTATGATAAGGTGGCTGTGACCAAATACATGACTGTCTCATTATCTGTCAAATTATCATATTTCTATTAGGTATGCGGATTTTAAAAAACACCCCGATGGTGAGAGGCGAGGGGACTCACCTTTTAAAAAAGGAAGGTTTATATGGAAATATTTTATACTTGTGACGAGGTTGACTGCTTATACCTCTAAAAAAAAGTATTTATTTTAGTCAATTTAGGTTATGTCTTAATACTCAGCATATGAAAAAATTGTGATGTCCAAGACGGTTTCAGCACACCAACAAACATATGGCATGGAATCTGACATTTCTACTACAAAACTTTTTTTTATTTTGTTCGTTTAATCCTTTAATTTATGTAATGTCACATTTTGGTCATATTTTTTTACCTGGTTTTTTGGAGGTTATGTGAAAATCTATCCTCGAATTGTCACTTTTGATCACATATTCTGATTAGACGCTCCAAAATGTATATACGCATGCTCGCCAGCTTAAACTTCTAATTTACTTTATAAACGTACTATTAGTTTTTCAATTTCAAGATGATTTTTGAGGATATGTCTTTATGCACGGCCAAACAGACAACGGATTCTTTTTCAGCGACCAAAAATACGTATGAGACACCTTGTTTGCGTAAACAGAAAAAAAAATTGTGGTCCTATGTAGAGTTGCCACCTCAGAGAGAGAACAGCAACTCTAGAAGAGCATGAGACATAGAACAACCTACTCCCGCTGACCCGGAGATTGGTGTCCGCGGCGATTTTTGTGCCGAATTGTGTTTTTGAAGAAACACAATTGAACACAATTGGTTGAGTTGTGTTGAAAACGTATGACCTTGAAAATTTTTAAAATTTTCAAGGTCATACGTTTTACTGACACTTCAGAATTTCAATGAAAAATTCTTTTATACAAAAAATATAGACTTTCACAAGAACAATTTTTGGGATTTGGTAGCTTTTGAAATAAGAATATTTAATCACGAATATTGAGGGCATAAATATATTAAAATAATGGGTCGCAACATGTGAAAAAAAATTGATATAGGTATCTTACCGTTATTTGTAGAGGAAATCAGCTCGCCTGTCCTTATTGTTAACAAAAATTTAATACAATTAATTATTTGGTTTCAAATATGTCTGTTTTTATCCACATTTTAATTGTTACGTCTTATATTTTCACGATAAGCACTGTCAAGCTGTTGCCTTATGTCTACCTTTCCCAACACACTAAAATATAAGATGTTATGTAAATGTTTTTCATTGTAGCTAGCATGTTTCTTAGCTCGTTCATTTAAATGTTTTAAATCACTCACCCCTTCTTGAGTCCATGCACTTCGGTTGCCACTCATCACTAAACAAATAAAACAAAACAGTTTGTTTCTTTTAGGACACCCACATAACCACTTAAATCTGTCGTAGACACTACTATTAAAATTTCGTGAATAATCTCGCGATTTTCCTACGTCTGTTTTGGAAATAATCAAATCGGGTATCGGCCTTCCTAACCGTTTAATTTCCGTTTAGTTTCCATTTTGAAACGTTTCACAATCAAAAACAGTAAAAACACACTTCTCGGCGAAGAAAATAAACAAAAACGGTCACTCAACAAGTGTGACCCGTTCAGCTGATTTTCGATCGATTTAACGTCTTGTGTAGGGATGGGCGATACCGATCCGATATATCGAAGTATCGATACTTCGTTTGTAATACATCGAGTTTTTGGCATCGATAATTCTCTCGAGCGATATTCTAAAATATCGATATTTTCGTTGCGATACCGAATAAGTATCGGAAAATTTTTACCCGGTAAAAAAACACGTGTTCGCCCTGTGTTGTTAGTTGCCAAAACAATCGTAAAAGAGTGAATTTCTGTTGTTTGTTGCGGGTTTTTTTGCAAAAACTTCGATGAACATCAAGTAAGTGTTTAACCTAACCTAACTCTCTGTCTTTGCTTTAATGTTGGCAAGAGTCTGTATATACATCACAGACCATCTCTTAACCTAACTCTGTACACTTTTCTGGTAATGGTAAATTTTTTTTAGCAACGATCTGAAGAAATTTGGAATTTTCACTCAAAAGGAGTGAAATACATTTGCAAAAAAAACTGTTATTATAACTTTATATGTGTTAGTTTTTGAAAAACTGTTACAAAAACTTGTTTATAAAAAGATTGTTCCATTTTTAGCAAAATGAGAAAATGCTTATTATTAGGGACAATATTTGTGATGCACGGAAAAAAGATATGTAAGCATTAATAAATAGTAATAGTATGACGATGGTTGGAGTTTTCATTCAATTTTTACCATTAAAACGGTAAAAATTGAATGAAAACAATCTTTTTCGAGAGTCAGTTTACCATTCTTTCTATAGTGTTTACTTTTCTTTTTTTTTATGCGTACGATTAATCGAAATGTTTTTTTAAATTCATGTTATTGATCAAAACCAAAGAAATGGGTATTTTTATTTTTGTTAATCTTGCTTGATGAGAGAAATTTGAAGTTTTAATTTATTTCGGAATGTTTATTCCAGAGCAATTCTTTTATCCTTTTTAATAAATAATAAAAAAATAAAAATAAATCGTTCGTTAAACTTTGGATTATTTTCCTGCTCATCAAATAATTTTTTTTAACTTTGCATTCACATTGAATTATTCTAAATGTTCAAATTTTGGACAAGTATTCATTTGATTACCAATATATCGATTAATTTTGATAGATGTATCGATACCCGGGTATCGAAAAATTCAAAATACTTGCAATATCGAGTATCGATATTTTTGCTTTCGATTCCCATCACTAGTCTTGTGTCTGCAATCGTTCGCCAAACTTTAAGTCAGCGAAAAAGCCCGATTAAAAACGAGGGCTGGTAAATTGTGAGCGTGGGCCCACGCGCGCGAAATGCGAGAAATACGGTGGCTCGGAGAGAATACGGAGAGAGTACGGCATATATGTGATAAAAATCATTATTCGTGGTATAAAAGGAATAATAATTAGAATATGAATAGTTTGTCGTATACAATTAATTGATATTATTGTAACAGTAATCTATAAGTAAATTAACACAAAAGAAATATTTTCTATTGAAATTTGGGCTGGGCACGTGCCCCTGTGCCCTTTATCACCAGCCGCCACTGCTTACAATATGAGAAAATTAAATTGCGAACAGGTGTAATTTTAACACCTAAACATTTTATTAAGGATAAAGGAAAAAAATATCAAATCTACTGTACGGCGATAATGAAAAAAATATTTATTTTGCCGAAAGAATTAGGGCTATTACCATAATGTTTATTAAACGGCGCTGTGTTGGGGGAATTTTAAACGCCTAAGATATGTGGGCATAATGTACGATGCAAATTTAATTTTTTTTTTTGTATTATATGCTCGGTTTTCATTTTCGCACATAACCCCCATAATCCCATAATTTTCAGGTTGGAAGTATTTCAATTAGTTAAAACGTTATTAAAATTTTGTGAAAGATAATTATATTCGTAATTGTAGACATTAAAATTGAGTAAAAAAAATACAACTTATATTAAGGGTAAAAAAATAAATCTACCCAGATAGGTAGGTACACTGAAAAATGAAGCTTGGATTTTTTTTTCGATACCTATGTAATGGATCAAAATAAAATTTTGACACTTGATTCTATGGGTATTAATGAATACAGATATTTTTTATTTACGTGGTGAAAATCGGCGTACACTGTAGCAGTCTTCGTACACCACGTAGAAACAAAAAACTTTTTTTTTCTTAATCTAATTAGTTTTTCTTCAATTACCCAAGTACCCGAGTTTTTCTTCTTATTTATTTTTTGAAAATTCGAAAATTTACATCAATTTATTTTTTTTCATTCTTTTCTTAAAAAACCGATCTTAAATTGTTTATTGCAAATCTAATTATTTATCAATCGCAAAAATCCTTTGTACTTCGATAGATAACATAGGACTAGAGTTGCCACCTCCATGAAAATAACCCGGAGACTCCGGGTTTCCACAAAGTATCTCCGGGCTCCGGGTTTCTTACGTTACTCTCCGGGTCAGCTTTGAAATTGAAATTTGCATTTATAAATTTATATAATTGTAAATCATATATAATAGTTTACTTGTTTGAATTCTGGCGCGTTTCTGTCTCTAGAGGGCAGCATCGGCATATAGTGCAATCTAGAGATGTTAATTTAATGTTAAATTAAGTAATTAAAATCTATTTAATTAATTACGTCACGAAGATCGTATTCAACACAACTCAACCAATTGTGTTCAATTGTGTTTCTTCAAAAACACAATTCGGCACAAAAATCGCCGCGGACACCAATCTCCGGGTCAGCGGGAGTAGGTTGTTCTATGTCTCATGCTCTTCTAGAGTTGCTGTTCTCTCTCTGAGGTGGCAACTCTACATAGGACCACAATTTTTTTTTCTGTTTACGCAAAACAAGGTGTCTCATACGTATTTTTGGTCGCTGAAAAAGAATCCGTTGTCTGTTTGGCCGTGCATAAAGACATATCCTCAAAAATCATCTTGAAATTGAAAAACTAATAGTACGTTTATAAAGTAAATTAGAAGTTTAAGCTGGCGAGCATGCGTATATACATTTTGGAGCGTCTAATCAGAATATGTGATCAAAAGTGACAATTCGAGGATAGATTTTCACATAACCTCCAAAAAACCAGGTAAAAAATATGACCAAAATGTGACATTACATAAATTAAAGGATTCAACGAACAAAATAAAAAAAAGTTTTGAAGTAGAAATGTCAGATTCCATGCCATATGTTTGTTGGTGTGCTGAAACCGTTTTGGACATCACAATTTTTTCATATGCTGAGTATTAAGACATAACCTCCAAATTGACTAAAATAAATACTTTTTTTTAGAGGTATAAGCAGTCAACCTCGTCACAAGTATAAAATATTTCCATATAAACGTGCTTTTTAAAAGGTGAGTCCCCTCGCCTCTCACCATCGGGGTGTTTTTTTTAAAATCCGCATACCTAATAGAAATATGATAATTTGACAGATAATGAGACAGTCATGTATTTGGTCACAGCCACCTTATCATAGTGATGTAACCTTCTTAAAAAATGCCAAAGTAGGCCTTGTCAATGAAAATATGGCTCATTTTTGGCATTGTCGCTTCCTTTGTAATTTCCAAACACTGTAATATATAAAAATCATTTATTTATTTGGTGCAACAATTTTTAACATACAATACTTTGGTAAATAATTTGTATTTATTAAAACTTAAAATATCTAATTAAAAAAACAACAATCAGTGGAATGTTTGCAAGAGGAGTTCCCATGAAACTGAGTTAAAGAATGGATGTGATTTTATGTTGTCGGTCCCATTTAAACCGCTACCCAATCTGTCATGAGGTTCGTAGGTCAACAGCTACAAAAAATTTACGACATTAACCCTTTAATAAAACACATAAATTTCGTACGAACCTGTTTAAGTATAGATCTGCCCTCGGGAGACACGTACCTCGGTATTTTCAGGTGAGAAAAGCTAGTCAAACCGCTCGGATGCACTTCTGACAAAGGCTAAAAATAATTTGTTTTTTACATTGTTTTAAAAAGACGGTCAATGAGTTGTCAAGATTACATGGAAAAAACAGTTTCTTGAATACGTTACATAGAAGGTTATTAAAAAAATCTGATATTACGAAAAAAACAAATTCATTTTGCAGGTTTTTCAATTTTTTGAATGTATTGTGACATTCAATTGTTTTTCCGAAAATGACAATTTATAGCGTAGATCAAGTGACGACACTTTTGTTCTTATACTTTTTTTTACATGTCCCGTATTTAAAACATATATATATTAGCTGTAAATAATAAATCAAACACTTTGCATATAACCACATTAAACCTTATATCTATATATTTTCAAAGTTTTTAAACTCATCTTAACCTAGTTTTTTGAGTCAATGAATCGATTCCAAACGTTTTTTTTTTGGATCTACCACCGCCGAAGGGTGAAAATAGAGGTTAGGAGTGAAATTTCCGAGTTTTTTCAATTCTTCACCAAACCATTCCAAATTTTGTATACGGAGATATTTGTGTCGTGAATTCGATTGTAAGTTATTTTGTTGATCTGCCACCCCCGAAGGGTGAAAAATATTATATCTGCCGTATTGGATCCACCACTTTGAATTTTCAAAATCTGATTTTAGATTTATAATCGGCGGCTTAATAAAGTATATATTGCTTTTGATCCAGGTTCGCACAAATTTTTTTATTTTTTTACCCCCATATTGGATCTGCCATTTCGGATTTTCAAAACCTGTCTTCAGATTTGTTATCAATGGCCTCATAAACCACACATATAGCTTTTCAGATTCGCACAAATTTTCAATTTTCGTCCGCCATATTAGATACGCCATTTTGGATTTTTCCAATTTGATCCCAGATTCGTCATGAGTGATCTAAAAACTTCCCTACATGTGGTTTTTCTTAGATTCAGAACATATTTGAATTTTAGACCGCCATTTTGGACTGGCCATCTTCAAATTAAAAAATCTGGTTCCAGTTTAGCAACTCGAAAATTACAGATTCAGCAACCCCAAAAATCTTTATTAAAACAGTTTCCAGTCCAGATTAAAAACTAAAAAATTTTGCTCCACACTAGTGGAGTTAAAGACGCCATATTTAGTCCGCCATATTGAATTTTATAATTCTGATATCAGATATGGATCCCCCAAAAACTACGATTTACCAAGTTTGGTTCAAATCCTTAGAAAATTAAGAAAGTAATTCTATTTGATCACATATGACACAATACCAGAATTGGCACTTTTTTTATCATATACCTGTACAATCCAATACCAGTGAACTGGTTAAAGAGAAATCTTCAGTAATCAGAAAAATCAGTAAAATCAGAAATATGATAAGAATCCAGCCATTATCAGTCTACTAATTGCAGGAAAATATACAAAAATAAATTTAATTATACTATATCAAAATTGGAAGTCCAACTTTGGTTGTTTCTAGGGGACAGCAACGTTTCCAGACCATTTAAACACCCTGTATTTATACGCAAAAAGAAAAGTTTTACTAACTCCTGTTTTATTGACACCGAAATTATGATATTTAAAATGTCACGTCACACGACCAGAACTAAACTATTTTCCGATCGCCCAATAGTTGCCTGATCCTACAAATTGCACTGCTTAATGTTTACATACCATTCCGACCAGAAGCTCGTACAATATGGCGCCATAACTCCACCAATCGGCGGAGCTGGTGACTTCGTGGAAACTATACACCTCCGGTGCCAGGTTGTGATTGACGCCGCTGGAGAACAGGTCGCAGAGGTCGTTCACGTTACACATATAAGTCAAAACTAAGTCTTCTTTCTCGTCTATTAACAAATTTTTAATTTCCAGATCCCTGTAATAAAAGATATAGTACTTATACTTCATAAAAATTGTATGATTTTTTTTTATCCAGAACTACCGACTTCTATCAGAATCATGTAAAGGAATTAAAAAACGTAACATACATAGTGTTGCATTTTATTGCAACCTTGAGAATATGGACTACCAAAGTGTGATTTCACTTTCACTAAATTCATGGTATGAGTTCCATTCTTGTCTTAGTCCCATTAGGAAAGCATGAGATTGAAATTATTATTAAAGTAACATTTTATTCAAACTCGGGTTCGTTTTAGTGTGAAAACTTAAACATGCACGCAAAAACACAATACATTTAACGAAAACACAATGACTAAAGAAACTACAGTAACACTACTACTAATTGATATACAATAATTTATATTCAAATTTATATAGGCGTTCGTTTTACAAAACGCAAACCGCGCGTATTTATTTCAAAGACTGACTCTTCGCTGCCCCGGCACGCTTTTTATATCACCCACCAGTTAATCTAGAAATTTCTAGTTCTTCCGCAGAATTTATTAAGAAATTATTATTAGTGTAACGTTTTATTCAAACTCGGGTCCGTTTTAGTGTGAAAAATTAAACACACACTTTTAAAATTCAATTATTTAACGAAAACACAATGACTAAATAAACTACAGAATAACACTACTACTTTATGTACATAAAATTTATGTGCAATAATTTATATTCGAATTTGAATAGGCGTACGTTTTACAAAACACGAACCGTACGTATTTATTTTAAAGACTGACTCTTCGCTGTTCCAGCATGCTTTTTATATCATCTGCCAGTTAGTCTCGAAATTTCTAGTTCTTTCGCAAGCCTGCGAGGATGTCTCTCGAAAGCAGCAATCTTTACTAGTCAGTCAGCCCCTTGCTTCGAGAGATAGATTATAAAAAAATACAGGTACAAATAGCACCGTTTAAATCGTGATTAGCATCGTTTAAAGAAACTAGAGCTGGTACCTACCTTTGCAACCAATATAACTTTTATTAAAAAGTTCTATACACTAAAAAGGCAACATTACCACGAAGTAATCACACCCAGTATATTAATTTAACCGAGATTTTATAAGATGACACATCTAAAAAATCTAAATAAATGTGCCAGCATGAAATCATTATTAAAAAATTATTCTTTTAGGCTAACTTTGGAGATCTACAATTCAAAAACCAAAAATGTTTTACTTGAATTTTTTCGATTGTATTTATTTGCTACCCTTCACTTGCAGTTAAATGTCGATCTAATTTGTGGACACCCTGTATAATTACGTAAATAAAAATGTATGTTGTGTTATCATTTACTAAACTTATAGTTTAAAATGCGCGAGAGTTAAGTCTATCAATTATTCAATAAGCCCAATCGCGTTTCTGATTTGAGTATAAAACGTAGTCCGTTCTTTGAATTTTTTTTTTTGTATAAATGGTAATTTCGTGTGTTCATGGAAATCCTATATTGCATATGACAACTTAATCTCCTTTGTCCATTTATATTAAATTTTTAAATTCAATCTCGACATATCCTTTGTGGAGAATTATCATGACATATACATAAAGATACATGTGAATTTACTACGACAAAAGATATTTAATATGATGCGGGATTGGAAATTGATAATATCAGGGTATAAAAGTATCAAACAATATTTTTACTACTCTTACAATTCAGTAATCTTATTAATAAATATAATGAATCAAGGAAATAACTCGATTTCGATTTCTGTATTAACCCCATATTTAATTATTTAATTTATTTAATTTCTATAAATGGTATCTAGTTACAAAAAACGCGTTTTCTGAAAGTTGTTTACTTATAACTAAAGCCGGCTAACAGCGCGGCCGCCCAGTGGCGTGATGCAAGCTTTGTGCATGAGTCACAGCCGGCTGAACGGGCGGCGGGCGATGCGAGTGAGTTTATATTTACCGTTCTAAGCGTTTATTTGAAATCACGTATTATTTTTACGAATAACGAAAATGTCGACGCCACGGACGGGTAGAAAGCGACCATTCACTGACAGAGTGCATAAATTTATCGGGTGACTTTCCAGATTTACGTTACAACGGATCACAAATATGGTGTGATGTTTGTAACATCCCTTTAATGTGTTGGGACAGATATGATTGTAGAAGGCATGTAAATAGAGTGGCACATACAACTACAAAAAGTGGTGTATCCCAGAGAACCCAGTTCATGTTCGATTTAGTTGTGATGTTGATTACCTGCAATATCCCACTTACCATACTCGAGAATAAATCATTCAAAGAGTTCTGGAATAAATACTCTGAAGTGGAGTTAGCCAGTCGCACAGCGTTACGTATCTACGTACCATGCTTACGTGAAGATATTATAAAGAGTATCACATCTGAATTCAAAAATAAGAGATTATGGTTATGTTTTGATGAAACAACAGATCGTAAGAAACATTATATTGTAAATGTTCTAGTACGTGTAATGGATTCTACTAAACCGACATCTCCACTGTTACTGGCCAGCAAAAGACTACAAAAATGTACTGCCGAAGCAATTACGCGTGTGATACTTGAGACGTTAGAAAAACTGTTAACCAGTCAAGTATTACTGTTTGTAACTGATGGTGCCGCAACAATGCTTTCCGTAGGCCGGTCTCTTAAAGAACACGGTTGTAGTTTTTTACATATGACCTGTAAGGTGCATGCTTTACATTTTGTAGCAGAAACTATTCCAAATTGTTTTCCAGAAGTAGACGCATTAATATCAAGTACAAAAAAAGTGTTTCTCAAATCACCTAAACATCTTCGAGCATTTCACACAGTGTCCCGGTGTTTCTGAACCACCACAGCATATTATCACGCGCTGGGGAACTTGGCTAGAGTCAGCTTTTTATTATGCTAAATATTTCACACAAATAAAATCTGTACTACTACAATTCAATCTTAAAGATGCCGCAGCTAATTAAGGAAAGTCAGATGACATTTCAAAATAGTTCGTTACAAAGAGATTTAAAAACAATTCGTGACAATTATATAGGATTACATGCTGCAATAACAAGATCAGAAAATAATGCCCTATGTTTAGCGCAATCACTGCAAATGGTGGATGATGTAAATACACTATTGCAAACTATAAGTGACTCTAGAAATGACAATGTGAGAGAAAAGTGTGACAAAGTGTTGAAGACAAATCCCGATTTTATAACATTGAGACAAATTTTTGATGGTGTATTTACAGTGTCATTTTCCGAGTGCAGGGATTTATTTAATTATGCCTGTATTAACTCCGTAGATGTGGAGCGATCGTTTTCAAAATATAAGCACATTTTTTCATCTCGGCGAACGTCACTTTTGGACACAACTGTAGAAACATACCTGATGGTACAAAGTTTTCATACATCTCAACGTAAATAGCAGGGTAAATTTAACACATCTCCTTATAAATTGCAACAGTTTATTGTTTTCATTGAATTTTGTTTTTGCACATACAAGTAGTAAGTAGTATGACGCGTACGGTTATGGCCCGCCGCCCGGATCTGCCGGCTTCACTTATAACTATTTCAAAATGTGATTTCTCGAAGAAGAAATATATTAGGATAAATCAAAATGGGTTTTGAAGGGCAATAGTAGCCCTTTTAGAATCCGTAAATGATTTTGAAAAAAAAAAATGATTACCTAATGATGTGACATAACCTCAAATATACCGAAAACTCTTATTTTTGCACTTTTAGGTTAAAATAATTCGAAAACCTGAGCTACCAGAACAATCCTGAGGTCAGATTCGGATTCAATATGTCAAAAACCTTCAGGAAAGGATTCTCTGGTTTCTAGTGAAATATTTCGGCCGAATTTTGTCGGCCTGTGCTAGATATGTCTGAAGAGTGCGACAATCTCTCCTGACGCAGTTGTGACCGTTGTATTTTATTTTTTACTCATAAAAATATTCCTTTCCTTTGTTCACAGACAGTTCAGTTGCACATCTGTCATTTCCAGTCTGGTGCGACGGTTTGGGATTTGGCGCATGTTCCTTTATTGTTATTAAGATTCTGTCGTTATACTATACGAAACAACATTTTTCATATCAGACTATAACAATACTAAACTTAACTCCTTCAAAGAAGAAAAACGTGCATGCTTTTGTTTAACATCGATTAAACTCTTGATTAAACTCTTAGACTATAGTTATATTTAAATTGCTCTAAATGAGTGTTAAATGAACGATGAGGAGGTAGTTTTCTAATACTCACCGACAGATAACTCCTAGCGTATGCAACTTCTCCAATGCAAGTAACAGTTGTGCCGCCCATTTCACAACAGTCGCCTCCGGCAGAACCAAAGACGTATCGAAATCGTCTACGTCCAAACTGGACATCTCACTTAATTTTCTTTGACTAGAATATCCTTTACTTCTTACATCACTATATTTACTTCTATCACTCGCTTGACATGCTGAAACGCCATTTTTTGGGATTTCTGTTTCCGTGCTCGACGAGCCGTCAGAGCCGAGCATTGTTTTCTGAAATTTGGACACCCTTTCCTCGGCTTCGTAGTTTTGTTTTAACGGTTCGTCCATTATATTCTTCACAGGTTTCTTGTTATTTGGTAACAATTCTTCTGCGTCTACTTTTTTCGTAGCTGTCATCGCTGCTCGTTAGCTTGTCTATGTCCTCCTGAGTGTCGGACTTTTTTACTCGGTTAGTGGCGTACTCGTTAACGAGATCAGAAAAACTAAGTTCAGAATCATTATCCGACACGTCCTGTATTTGCTTTAATATCTGGTTATCTTTAGAAGTGTATGCTTCGTCACTCGCAACCTTACTTTTTAAATATTGAGAGAGCTTTGTACCACTAAAAAATATGTTAAAATAGACTTGGACAAATGAAATACTGGGTGTTTATGAAGATAGAACACAATAACTTTTAAATGGAATTATTGGCTTGTAATTCTAATTGGCTATGGAAGAAACATGAAAGTTTTTCAAGTTTTTCCATGATCAACTAGATCTGAGGAATAAATAGAAACTTTTGGGTTTTTAAAAGGCATAGCCTACATATCGTACCCCCAATTCAATACTGCCTTCAAACAATTTCAAATATGAAAAGGTTGCAATTATGGCAGTATTGAATTGGGAGTACGATATTTTTTGTTTAATTTCAATAAACAAGTCGTTCTGAGTAAGTAGGTGGTAAAATAATAAATTTTTATTAGCTATTTTTTCCAAAATTTCAATTTTTATTTTTAAATCTAGAATTTTGTGGATGCAGTCATAACCTGAAAGTATTCTAATTTTTTTACAAAAATGTTAAAAATGGTCTCAAATACGATTTTGTTAATGAATATCTGAACTGACTATAGCAGCTAGAAACCAATGAAATGCATCATAAAATAGTGACTAGTAACCTTTCCCACGATTGCCATATTTTATTGTTAAATTATAAAGGCCGATTTACATTTCACAATTTTTCTTGTGGCAATTTTTATTGCAAAAATCTTTATTGCCCAAGAAATTTCGGTGCTATTTTACAGTGTGCAATTTGTATTGCCAATTTTAGTTGACAGCCACTGTTACCAATATAATACGTTGAGGTTATGTTAAACAGTTGGCAACATGTAAAAAATGTAAGATGTCACTTCAAAAAGTGAAAAATTACAGATAGCTGCAATAAAATTATAGTTCCGGGCTTGAAACTTTTAACTGCAAGAAACAAATACGCATGAGCGCAATAAAAACTGCTACAATTTTTCTTATGGCAATAAAAATTGCGAATTGTAAAGCGGCCTTTATAGTGTGCAATTTTTATTGCTAATTTTAGTGACAGCCACTATTGCCAATATAATCTGTAATAAACAAAACTAATGTTAGTTGAATACCAGCGACGCCACCGCAAGATAAACGTTGAGATTATGTGAGACAGTTGGCAATACGTAAAAAATGTCAAATGTCACTTCAAAAAATAAAAAATTGCAGATACGTGCAATAATTGTAAGTTCGGACTTGAAACTTTTAACTGCAAGAAATTGCACAAACAAACATAAATACGCGTGCGCGCAATAAAAATTGCTGTAATTTTTCTTGGTGGCAAGAAAAATTGCGAACTGTAAAGCGGCCTTATCACACTATTCACCGTATTACATATAGCGAAGGTTGTACAATAGCACAAACTAACGCGAGACTACTGCAATCAAATCAAACTAAGGAAACCCCGTCACATGGTATTGCCTATGTGTCGCGTCGCCGTAAGCTAACTTTAATTATTGATTAATTGAGTAACGATATAAGAGGACAAAAAATATAATCAAGTCTATTTGCTTTCTAAATTCTTACCTGCAGTATTCCAACACCAAAAATAGTACATTTTCACAGTTATAATGGCTTCGAAGTTTTACCATATAAGGCACATTTTCAGGTAATATCAAATTATCGTTTAAAAACTGCATTGTTTTGTGAATAACCTAAGGAAAACACAACTTACATTTCGTAATATGTACATCTTGACACTACAGGGTTTATTTTACAAGATAGAAAAAAAACCTCTTACACCTTTTAAGCTTATCAAAATTAACTAAGTAGAAATATAAAAAATTAATAAAGTCACAGCCTGCACATGACCTGTCTGCAAGAGGTTTCCCGCCTGATTTTAAAAATATGGACTTTATTGACATTTCACTCAGAAGTTTGCCTACTATTTTAATTTAAAGTTTAATTACAATGGCGAATTGTTTCGAATTATGTCATATTTTGATTCTTCCTTATATTCCATGTAAAAATTTAATAAGCTTCAAGCAAGAATTAAACTTATTTAGGCACTTTCAGAATCACCCAAGAGTATTTATTTATAAGCCTCAAAACACAATATAATAATTTTTTTTAAGACAATATAAAGCTCGGTAGTTTCAAGTTTCAAAATAAGAATATTAAACTTTCAAACTTCTGATTGAAATGTCAATAGATTATACATTTTTTAAATCAGGCAGAAGCTTTTCTAGAAAAATTAAAAATATTCACGATGTTTCATTTACAAAAATTGACGTTTGTGTCATTTCTGCAAGTTTTCAATGTTTAATGCTTAATTTTGATAAGCATAAAATATATTATACTCTTATATAACAAGTTTTCTCCATCTGATATTATAGGGTATGAAAATATAGTAAAGGAAAAAAACTAACCTTTACATAAAACAATTGCTGTGTTTCTGAATGGATCACCAACATTCCTGGAGGTATAATCTTAACAACTTTGAATTTATACAGATCAAACAATGGCCTCTCCGCAATTGGTTGGTCGGGGATTTCACTCTAAAAGTGATTGTGTATAGGATTATAACTGCAAAATATATCTGTATAATATACTAAATTCAGTATCCTTACAATGAACTGATAAATTAGTTAACAGAAGAGTATTAATTAAATAACGAAATAATAAGGAAAATATTATAGGAAGTTCCGTGAAAAGAAAAAAAAACTATTTTTTGGCCCTTGATTCCAATTATACAGTGTGGCCCAAATTAAAACTAATCATCCTTTTAGAACATTTATTTATTGCCCAATTTTTACCGGATTTTTTTTAATGTATACTAACAAAAAGTGTACAATCAAACGGAATACCACGTTTTATCACAAAAACTATTTTTTTTATGACTAAAATTCAAGAAATCATTCTAATTTTGAATTTTATACACAAAGTTTGTTTATACCACTGAATTCAACACGGATTGAAAATATCAAATGTGGTCATTCTGTTTTTGATACTGAGTATTGGAAAGTGTGAAAATGTACAGGGCATTCCATTTAAAAACATTAACTTTGGTAAGTCACCATTTATTCGAACACTCTGTATAGTTCAAACTGAGTTCAAGTTATGGCTTTTAATCGCTAATTTTCACATATAAAATGTTGTACCAATGTATCTATTAATTTCCGAGATTTGGTTCCACACTTTTGCCCATCACTGTATAAAAGTGTCACTAAATGATTTCCACCAATTTTCTTATTATGATGACACCAACACAACATGGAAAACTGTTATACAATTTTTGCTTATAGCCATGACCTTTAAACAACTAATGGTGGGTTCATGCAGATATTTTTAGTAATAGTAATAAGAATAGTAATAAGAATAAGAATAATTTTAATTTTAACAGCTGAATGCGTTCATGCTGCAAAATGAATATAAGAAAGCTTGTGACACATACTAATAACTTTTCACCGCAGCGTTTTGAGATACGCTTGTGATTGGCTAGTTTTGCGGAAGTTTAGAAGTCGGCGAATTAAACATGACGCCAGAAAATTTTTGAGTAGATGCGTTAATATTGTATGATATAACCTTAAACTAAATGTGTGGTTGCGTTTGCGTCTGTTTATCTTAAATTATATCTTTAATAATGAAAATGGACAGCCACGTAGCCATTGTGTTTACTGCAACCATGTTGTTACTAATTTTAACGACTTTAGCAGTCAATTTATTTAAAAAAAATAATAATCTAGGCGATTTGCTTTGTATTTTCGATTATTTGCGATTGCGCAGTGTGCGTTTCGACGTAAAAATAAGAATACAGTTGAAAGATAACCATCATTCAAGGTTATCCTTATTTTTAAAATTATTACTAAAAATTATATTTGCTGCATGAACTGGGCCATTATAAAACGAAGGTTTTACTTTAATTCTTATTATTATTCTTATTCTTATTACTAAAAACATCTGCATGAACCCACCATAAATTCCACAACTCTTCATTACGAATGCTTAGTGCGTAAGAATTAAATATTTTAAAATAAAACAAAGATTTTACTCCAATACCATCCTCTCTAACGGATACTTATTCCCCACACAATTCATCTCACAGAACATCGTTTTGAAGAAATATACTTTTCGTATGGATTCACTTTTTCTCTTATGAAAATTCTTTATTGTTACAAGCACCTTCTTCAAAAATGAAACACGATAACTTGACGAGACCAACTGAGGATGAAGCAGGGCCATTTTAATTACCACAGTTCATTTAAAACTGAAGAATTCACAAGGTTGGAATGGATAATTTCATGCTGAATATTAAGGTTACAGGAAATCCTTCTTTACACCCATAAAAAAATAATTCAATACTCTATTAATGAACACTTGCTTGAGATGTGTTCTATTTTATTGGACCATCATGCTGTAATCAGTGTAATGGATCTTATTCCATTGTTTCTTTTTTTTTAATCTCTTAGTATTGATGATTTTTTTAATGCTTCTATGCACAAAAAATAAAATAACATGAAAAGGACTGAACTGAAGAATAGACTGTATATTAGACGCCCACGAGCACACAATAACATACTGTATATCTAGAAGTGTTCACGCCCACAGCTACAAAATAAATGAACACAATTTCAGGTTTTATCTATTGCGGCCAGGGGCAAACCTACTTTCATTGTAAAACTTCTCTCATCCTCTCACAGGACTAGAGATGTAAATTCTAAAACATGTATGTCCATTAAAAGTAAGCTACAGTAAAGGAAAAATTCGTTCAGGTTTGTCCCTCGATTTCGAGCACTCTGTATATTTTGGCATATATTATACTTAAAAGAAAGTTCCACCATTTGTAATCATATCGTAAAAAAAGTTAATCGTTGAATTTAACACAATTAAGGTTATTTATTTTTCTGTAGGGGTTTCCAAATGTTTTTTTTTTTTTATTTATTGAAACATCTCCGAAACATTTAATTTTCCGTAACGGCAATTATTCCACAGGTTTACAAAAAAAAAAAAAGTTGTCTGGACCTGGGATCAGACCATACGTTTCTTATGTATTTTCCGTTTTTCGTTTTGTTCTATCACGTCCAGGTTTTTGAGATATCGTAACCTAAAAGTGTAAAAAACACCTTTTTTGACATATTTGAGGTTATGTAGCTTTGCGATTTTTCTTTATCTCTAAAAACCATGTGTGGGATCTCAAAGAACAAATCTTCACCTTTAAAATGCTGTTGAGTTTGCTCAAATATCTTTTTTTTTTTCGCCGAGATACTGCAATTTAAATAATGACCATAAGGTTTCCATACTAAATAAATGTATTGGGAAATATATGATATGAAGACAATTTTCAAAATTCGATATCTTGGCGAAAAAAGATATTTGAGCAAACTCAACGGCATTTTAAAGAGGAAAGATCCCACACGATTTTTTAAGAAAAAAAATTTGCTGTTACATAACCTCAAATATGTCAAAAAATGCGTTTTTTGCACTTTTAGGTTAGGAAATCTCAAAATCCTGATGTAAAATAGATTCAAAACTAAAAATAGATTTGATTTCAGGTCGAAAAATACACAAGAAACCAATGGTCTGACTCCAGATCCAGAAAACTTTTTTTTTTGAAAACCTGTGTATTACGTTAGGATTTTGAGATATCGTAACCCAAAAGTGCAAAAAACACGGTTTTTTTGACATATTTGAGGTTATGTAGCTTCGAGAATTTTTTCTCAAAAAATCGTGTGGCATAATAAAGTACAAATCTTCATCTTTAAAATGCCGTTGACTTTACTAAATATCTTTTTTTTTCGCCGAGATATTGCAATTTTGAAAATTGTCTGTTCATATCATATTTTTCCCAATACATTTAATTAGTACGGAAACCTTATGGTCATTATTTAAATTGCAATATCTTGGCGAAAAAAAAAAAGATATTTGAGCGAACTCAACGGCATTTTAAATACGAAGATTTGTACTTTAAAATCCCACACGATTTTTTGAGAAAAAAAAAACTTCTCTAAGCTACATAACCCTAAATATGTCAAAAAAAAACGCACTTTTAGGTTACGATATCTCAAAATCCTGATGTGATAGAGCAAACCTAAAAATAGATTCGAATTCAGCGTCGTCATGTTCTAACCTCATATACACAAACTTTTTTTTTTGTAAACCTGTGTTATTAAAGTCTCTTAAAATATTCACTAGAAATCAAATAACCTGAGGTGACAGTAAGGGATATCAAAAAACCTCCTAGTATTTTTCAGCCCAATAGTTTTGACAAAACCTGTAATAGGTCACTCTTCATAACTCACCCTATATACCACATAATTTATAAAAATATAAACTTCAGAAAAAAAAGAACATACCACTAATCGTAGATTTTTCACCTCTGGCGCCAGGTGCATATTGTAAATTTTTTCAGCCCTGATTATATACTTTTCCGTCTTATATCTAACCATTTGTCTTCTGTCATAGTTGGGATCATCTAGAATTCAAAAAATAAGAAACAAAAATCCGCCGAAATTCAACTGCAAAAAATACCTTTCCCATACTTCAACAAGATATCAATGGCCGCTTTGTAGGCTGTGAAAGCTTCTTCGTACATCTTGTCGTTCTCTAATTCCACTGCCAAATTGACGTGCACCGAAGCATCGATGACGTACTGCATGTAGTCCCCGACCACGGAGGATCCAGGCGTATTTGGGGGTGTTGGATATATCTGGCCGTCTATTAGCGTCATATTGTCCAACATTGTCGTGATACTTAGAGTGTCTGAATTTTTCGATGAGGTCTGAGAGTTGATTGAAGTACAAGAACTCAGCTTTTTTAGTTTGGGATGCGTTGACGAAGTATTAGTAAGTGGGTCGGAAAGAAAATCAGTCTACAAAATGAATAAGTACGACTAAATGTTTGCTGTATTGTTAAAAATAATAGTACAAGAAATTTGTTTAAGAGCAATGTCCAATTTCTTTATGACTGTTTTACACACAATTTCTTGTCCTCGATAAATTGTCCAATAAATTGTAGAATTTATTTTTCAATAAATTGTCTAATTTTAGATATTTTTACCAAACTGTTTACACTTTGCAATATTTATAACAAATTTATTGGCCAATTTCAACACTGCCAACTCTCAATGACTAAAACCTAAGAGTTATCATAGGTTTGTCCCTAAGAGAAATCGCTTATCTCATTATTAGGTTGGTACAATGATGTACAATGTGCAAAATTACTAAATATTTGCCCTAAAATTGGCCATGAATGTTTTAGAGCGTTATTCCAATAAATTGAAGGTCAACTTGTACAATTTAGGGCGAAAAAAATTGGCGTGTGTAGAACAGTCATTAGAACTTTTCTTGGACTTGGAATTTCTTGGACAATTTTAGTGATATTTAGTAACTTTTTACATTTATTTCATGTACCTGATCGGACTTAGGTTTTTTTATTACTACTACAAATATTGCAAAATGTAAATAGTTTTAAAAAATACCTAAAATTTGACAATTCATTGAAAAACAAATTCTACAATTTATTGTGCAATAAATTGGTGTGTGTAAAACGGTCTTTATATCTAGATACAGTGTGGCAAAAAAAGTCGCGTATAATGCTGTAACTTTTTAATAACCAATGTATACAAAAAAATGTTCTCAATAAAAGTGTTTCTTTACTTTATTTGCCATGTTTCTGTCAATAAATTTAATCCCGATATATATACCAAATTGTATTGTCCATGTACTTTTTCTATTTTTTGACATTGTTCGACGCTGTTAAAAGCCTTTTCTGAACAAATAAATGCAAACTACCTAACTAACTATAAAAGAATACTAATTGTGCCAAGAAATATTAAGAATTTCCAGCAGTAGGTATCTAGATGTAAATATTAAGTATTTTTGAAAACCCTCGGCACAGGGAATCTAACTTTACTATTAATTTTTTTTATCAAAGAGGAAACATTTTAACAGTTTAAATTTCTGCGTTTATTTCATCAACATGAATACCATTTCTCACCCTTCAATTTTTTTTTATTTCCGAAAATTTCAGTAAATTCGGAAAAAAGGTAATTGACCTGTAAAATTTAATTTTACAAAATTTACCCACCTCTGGTTTTCGAATAATTAAAAAACAATTATCTATGAGTATTGTTACAGATAAGTAGAATACCAGAAATAAAATGTTTAATACCAAAAATATTTTATTTATTTTAGTTTGGCCGTTATCATTTAGGTAGTAAAATTTTTACAACCTAATAGAATGTAATCTCATTTCGATAATAAATTGGATGAGTTATAATTGGATAGCAGCAAAATATCTATATACGAGGGTTGGGCAACACTTGATTTTCATTTCAAAAAATCATGATTATTTTTTTCTTAGTGTAAAGAATAAATGTATGTCAACATTCAGGTCCTTTTTTTGCACTATTTTATGTGATTCATGAATTTGAGAATTATAGAAATAAAATGTTGTATAAGAGATCTACTAACCAAGTCAATTGAAACATAGACCACTTTAAAATTCCGTAACTTAGGAGTTACGAGTCAATAGACATCCGATTTGAATTAAAATTTTATTGAACTATTATAATGAGAATTAAAATGAAGAGTTATAAAATGCTGCTATATACAGGGTGTCTTTTTTTATTCACATATGTACAAACTCAAACCTATTTTTCAGTAATCAATTAATTTTTTTATTAGGTTCATCAAAGCCTCATACCCTACCGTTGCTTTTAAGATTCCTCCCCATGGCCTGCTACGATTTTTCAAGATAATCATTTAACCATTTAGGATTTTTTATTTACTCTGAATGCATACCTAGCTTTAATCAGGACTCCTAAAAACCTCCATATAGCACATATCAAATGTGCTATGAAATTATGTCAAGACAGTTGAAAGTTATCTAGGATCACTTAATCTCAATTTTGACCCAACTTCATAGACAAAAAAAATATATGGCACAAGTGTAGGTGTTTAATAATAATATGCACCTACAAGAAAAAAAAACTGTAGTAGACAAAAAAAAACTTTTTTTTCAAGTCAAAATTAAGTTGAAATGATTCTATATATTGATAACATTCAACTGTCTTGACATAATTCCATGGCACGCTTGACTTATCTAGCGGCTCTCAAAATCAATATTTTGCTCAAATTGGAGATCGGAGATCGTATAGCGCGAAACACCTTGTATATTTTTTGTTCAGATTTTGCATATGGGAGTTTTGACATCATGAGTCCTGTGGGAATGGGAACGTTTCCCAAAAAATTTCACATACCTACTTTACCAGAAACTTAACATCACGAAACGAATATAAATTTATGTAATAAATGACTTTGTTTACTTACCTGAACAGAGAGACTTAAGCTACTCATAGTCGTAATGGAATCAGTATCACTAATAGTTCTATCATCGTCGGAATTTGTTGATAAGTTTGTACAAACTTCAGGATCCTCTGGCAAATTTAATTCGGCCCTAATCGTGTTAATATTGCTGATTAAATGTTCCACTGGTGTATGACTTGTCTGCAAATTGTTAAATTAAAAAAACATACAGTATACCAAGACTCTCAACAACATATAGATAGCGGAAAAATAGGATGAGCTCTTCGTTTAAAGTTTTAACCTGTCATATTTAACCTGTTTCATTGATAAGTTATAGACTTTTAAAACTACAGCCCCATTTTTGGAACCAATTTAAGTTTAACAATGTGGCTATTAGCACAAGACAGTGTTTATTATTTGATTATTATACTAGTCATTTATTGACTGATGAAAATGATTACACAATGAAAATTAATCCAGTAATAGATACATATATTGCGCAACAATAATTCAATATATCAAAGACCCAGTTAACAGTAAGCTATGGTAAGTAAAACATATATACTTATTTTTTAAATACCCAACTTGTTACTATATACAACTCAACGTTTTTTTCAAAAAACGAAGCCTTCGTATTTCACACAAAAATTCTTTTAACGAAAACTTACTTCCAGAAACTTAACAAACTCGGTTTGAGGTGAACAATTGTGTATTATTTGCTATATATTCTAAAAAAACATAATATGCTTTGCTTCCTATCTTTAATGGTCTCTTCGTCAAAACTGAAATAAATAATTAAATGAACATCTAATTTGACTTTAAAAAATCCAATATGACTCACCGTTTAAATAATGTTTTCGTTGGCAAGTTCGGGTAATTATTTTTTAATTTGAATTTTCTGTGTAGTACCTTCAATTCCCGGTGTAACTTTTTGAAATCGTTGAATCGTTTCCAAACTGTAACTTTTGTTATTGCGTCTGGACATGCCTGCGGGTACAACTGCAGAAAACGTTAATTGCTAAATAATCGCAATTATTAAAGAGATAACCCTCCAGTCAGCCCACTTACCATTGAAACAACTTTGTAAATAGTGAATCCATTTTTATGTTTACTTATATCAGGTACTTCAAATATCCTTATCCATTTGTCATGAGTTGAAACCATCTTCAGTACAGCAAAATGCCAAACATTTTATATTATTTACTTATTACAGCTGATAAATAACTGACAAAACCCGTCTCGTATTACACTCCTGTAAATATGTAATCAACCCATAAATTGTTAATAAAACCGCAGAACATACAACAGTATGTATACAACATATAATACAAAGCTGTCAGCTAAATGTCAACGTCAAATGAACTCTTCTTCTTCCATTGTAAACAAATTCTGCAAGAGCGCCATGGATAAAATAGAAATAGAGTGCTAATTGTATCAACTGTGAAATGATTTAGGACGCTACTTCGCCAGATGGACGCAGTATCTACGTGCTGAAATCAGTAACGCTACGTACGTCTACATTTGTGACGTATGTTACAAATGTATGATGACGTCATTGAAAGACCCCAAAAATCCCAATCCCAAGGGAGTATTTTTCGAAAAACACTTGATGATGTTACACCTGCACAAAAGAAATTCTAATTATCACTCTACTCTAAACTGACTGTATGTAACTATCGTAGATAAAAATCAAGAATTATGTATCCATAATTGTTCGTATAGATATTAAATATGAATAATATTCGTAGATATTGTGAAAAAGAAAAAACAACTATAAAGATAAACAACTTTATTTGCAATTGTGTTAACAAAACACATCAAACATTAAATATATGTCTAATGTATAAATAAATTGGTATCAAAAAATAAGGTAACTTGTTTACTTAAATTTAATTGTTGGTTTATGAAACCTACTTTCAATCTTACTGTGGGAAATGACGCAATTCGAGATAACAAATGTGAACTATTCAGCGCAACTGTTGCATTAACTACAGTTTTTTATCTTAAAGTTAAATAAATGAAATAAGGCAAAGGTAAAAGTAGGTTTTATGAACCAACTACAATGTATCAGTGCCATACGAAACAGAAAATGTATCACAACCAAAAGCATAAATGTGCCCTTTTCACGTATATATTCATATGCATTACTTAAAAGCACTAAACTCAGTGTTTAATGATACCGATGAAGTGTTTTGACAGCCGCAACAGCTGTCAAAGAATATCCAGTTATCATGTTTAGTTAAAAAACAGGGCCACTATTGAATCTGCAATAAGGAAACTAATATTTTGTATGACATGCATTGTATTATACAAATATTAAATGCCTATTCATCTCCGCAATGGCTGAAACGCGCTTATTTAAAAAAATTAAACACGATCACAGCTAAAAGTTCATGGTTTTCGAGGAAGACCTTAATAAAGGTTCAGTTTAATGACTTTCCCCTCAAATATAGAATTGACATTTGACAGTAAAACAAAAAGTAAGTCAGTGTTTTCCGAAAACATGTCTCATAATTTTGACCTTTAACTACCGCTCATAGAAACAGTAAGTTTTTCTATAAAAAAATTAAAACTCATTTATTTTACTTAATTTGAATTTGATGTATCTGAATTTAAAGAATGTGTCGAGAATTATAATCACTGTATGTATGATACTGTGGTGGTCACTGTATAATTTATACAGTGACCTCCCTACAATTGACATCAAATGGGAACATTTTTTAATTCGGAAAAATTCGGAAATAAAAGGATACAGTTTTTTAAACTTGAGGCTCAGTTTAAAACTAAAATACTAAATATAAACACATGATAAGAAAATCTGATTGAAACCTTGTTTACTTTTGGAAAAATTGAGATTTCCATATTTTGACAATTTAAAAAAAGATTGCTAATTAAGTAAAAATGACTTGGTATAGGTATCTAATGAGGGTTAAACAAACTTTCAGACAAGCAGAAGTTATTCTCACAAAGACTCATCAAAACAAAATTAAAAAATTTTCCCATTCGATGACGACTTTGTGACAGTCACTGTATATAAATTCCCTACCGTTATAAAAATAAGCTCCAAGCACAGCACAAGTTAGGCAAATATTACCCTATAATATCAACAAGATACAACTCAAATGCGGCTTAACAGTCTACAAACTGGAAGAAACAATAACTTTGTTTATAACTTTCCCGTAAAACAATTAATTATCATGTAACTGCTGCAACCTTAAATTTAACGACTCTTCGGAAGGCGACTCTTTGAACAGACTGGAAGATAAATCTATGGCTACATATAAACCGCAGAGGAGCATAGGCCCTATTATCGCTCCTTCCACTCCCAGGCAGAAAATCCCACCTGCTATGGCAAGGCCTGTCAAATACGGATGTCCACCTCTGTAAAACCGAGTGTCTGCTGTTATAATAAGTATATTACAAACAGTGTGCGCCAAGCTATTCGTCAATATTGTAAAACATCTTTAGGTGGTCAATTCTGCATTATAGTCTAGTAACTGAAGATGTATTTTGAAATGATTCACGTAAAACGTATGTGGTAAAACAAGAAATAAAAAAAAAATGACAAGAAACAAAGCAAAAATATTAACAAAATAGATATACCAACAACTAACCTTATTGTTCATTGTTTCATAGTCATTTTTTAAATTTCCCGCCTTGCGAGCTGACGGCACTTCACTGATGTCAAAATATTTATATACGAGGTGAGTAAAAGTAGACTAAGTAATGAGACAGGTTTTTAAAATTATTTTAATCGAAGAGAAGAATTACAATTCAGTATTGTTTCCTTTAAAATAACTTCCTTGGGAAGCCACATAGCACTGGAAACCTGGTTCCTGGCACTGGTTCTTCCATTCCTCATAGTAGTGCTGGAACTCATATACTGGAATAGCCTTGAGCCGGACAGCATACAACCCTTGTTTCAATAAAAAAAACTAAAGATAAAAAGGTGAAAAAGAATTTTATGCTAAAACTTTAAAAAACTTGTACAACCAAATATTTTAATCACCTTTTCTTTTTGGTTTTTCAGCCTCTCTGTAAAAGTGTTGATTTACTTTCTGCACCTCTTGAATAAAAAAATCAAAATGGCCCAAATAACTATACATCAGGGAACATTCCATGGATTCCAAAAAGCAGTACCTTTCTCTCCTGATCCTTTTTCCTCAATTTGCCATCGCATTTCTCACCCCAATAATCAGACATTATTCAATACCAACCTTCCCCCCTTACACTTAAAACCTTCTCTTTTTTATTAAAATTAATTAACAAAAACTTTTGACGAAGGTGTTCATTTTTAGTTACCCCCCCCCCCAAGTCCCTCTCGCAGTGTTGCTACAGCCAGTTGCCAGCTTACTTAATTTACACACCTCGTATATGATGTCAAAGTAGTTGGACATTCACAATAAACCACCTAAAGAATTCTATATCATATCTGTATGAATATCTCAACAATAATTTTGTTGTCCATTTTTGCAACCATTATGACACACACTGTATAATGAGATTAATGATTAGAAAATTAAATGACATTAAAAAAAGCATCTTTGATAACAAAATCTTTGAGAAAGCCTAAGAATACAAAGTAACGTACCCTCGTATTTCTTTGTATATAGTAGTGTCCACAACCGACGTGGGAAGAAACTGACAAGCTGCCAATAAGATTGCGGATACTCCTCGGTCCTGTGCTAGCCAAAGATCTAATATAGCTGGCACACAGGCCCAGTACGTTCCCAAAAATGGTACTGCGCCCAGAATTGTGGCAAATGCTGAAAATATGATACAAAAAAGTTTCTAGAATACCATGGAATCAAAGGGAGTAATAAGTAAAGCTCTCTGTCATATAGACGTGAACAAAATAGGACAGTGAGGGACTAACCAATTGCAAGCTGTGTATTTAGAGTTCTGTAGATCGCTGTTGCCACATCACATTAACATAATTTCCTACCAGATATTTTAAAATGCCGAAAAATTGTCTCACAACCTTCGTAATGTTGTAAAATAAAAAGCTTGAAAATTAAATTAGCCCAAATTAATTGATGATTCATCAACCCGTTTTTACAAACATGGCGGTTCAGCTTAAAAAAAAATAGGATAAGACAATGTACATCTCTACACGACAAAGCGTTTCTGCGCATATGCTCCTCCAGTAAAGCCAAAATGGTGCATCCGGATGCCGCGGCATGCCCAATTTGTGTTCAAATAGTCGGCATCGGACCATCTGAGTGACCCATTCCACACCACCTTCTCTTTCGCATTGAATTTTTTTTAGCTGTCCAGTCTGCTCATTGACTTACCGTATTTTTGTTATGTTACTGTATTTTATATTTTAATTTACTCACCTGAAGGAAGATACACAATTTTAACGCCAAACAAGTTGTGTATGAACCACGTCCACAGGCCGTAGAATGCCGCCATCTTGAATGACGCTAGGAAGACACCGTTTACTGCCCCTTCTAGAGCATGGCCGAAACGCCTGCCGCTCGGAGAGAACTTCGTCAAAAGCTCGACGGGTTTGTATAGGTCTCCGCTCGAATTCAACAGATAAAACAGCGTCGTCAAAAACACAACCTACAAATGTATCTTCTGTAGATGGGGAATTAATTTTAACAAGCGATTTTTACGGGTCAAATTGCATAATTCCCTTCTGTAGCCTTTTCAACCATTTATTTATTCATTTAAAATCAGAAACCACAGATCCGGATTTTGATCTTATTAGGTATCATCAGTGTGACATATCTGACAAAGTGTAAATGCAAATCATGTACATCTTTTAGAATTTTCAAGAAACGAATCTTCCGAAGAGTTTGATAATTTACCGCTTCAATCCATAGCCATTTTAATTTGAAATTTTATGTGGATGGCTGTCCTGGACAGAAGGCAAGCTGTTTGAGGATGATTAAACGGTAATTTTGAAAGAGGGAAAGCCTCAATAGCACTTTAATGGACTGACCGCCAAGGTCACCAGATTTAACTCCACTGGATTTTTTTCTCTAGTACTGTACACCAATGGTGTAGAAGTCGCTACATTGTGAAGGTCGAAGAGCTTTGAGAGTGAATAACAGATACTTGTGCCTAAATTGACCAAAGACATTTAAGAAATGTAAAATAACTTGCACAAGAAGTTTGAGAGATGTATTCATATAAACAGAAGACCAGTGGAAATTTAAACTGTAATTTAAGTTGTTTTATTTACTTATTTTCTGTTTTTATTGAATTAAGTTTTTTTTTATTGTAGTTTTTTTTTTCAGATTCAGCGGAAAAAAATTGTAACTTTTCGATAAAACGTAATTCCAAGCCGAATAAATGCAAAAAACTGCCTAAAAAACAGGTTTTTTTGATTTTTCACGATGTTCCACCACCTAAAATTCAATTTAAGCAGCACCATGTGAAAGAGCGTCAAATAATACAAAAAAAACATGGCCTTAAATGTTGGTCAATGTAAAGCGTTCTAATGTAAATATTGATTGAAATATTCAATATTTTTTTCTGAGGCCACGCCATTTGGAATAAAAAAATTAAAAAAAAAATTGAGCATATTTGTAACAGAAACATGCAACTCTGTGATTTTTTTTCAAAACATTTGGTTGAAAATTGCGCCCAGAATCGAGAAAAAATGAAAAATCACACTTTTGAGGTTAGGAGCTTCTAGAGACGACCTGGAGGTCTGAAAATCTAGCTAAAGGAGTCTTTTTTTTATACTTCCAACCTGCCAAACCAGAACCTCGATTGGTTCAAGGGCCGATTTGACCCCTTACCCAGATATAGCCTTTGGTACACTCCCATTTTGAGGAATGCCAGAATGAGTGGTGGAATTACATTTTTTGTATAAAAATCGCTAATATGATTTTTTAAATCCCAGTCGTAAAAAAAATCACAGTAGGCTCTGGTTTTTCAAAATAATACCAGTTCTACCTAACTTTTATTAACTTACATTTAAAAAAATCAAGTTTAAATCAGGCTACAAATAAATATTTTAGAAGGGTCCAAGTCCATGTTTTTAATGGGTCACACTGTATATGTACCTTTTTTTTAATAACCGACAAACCAAAAAGTATACAAAAAATCATATAAATTGTTGAATAATCTAATTTCAATATGGCAGTGGTTATCATAGAAACTATAAAAAATTATTATCATTGAAAAATCATTTATCGATTTAAATTTTCTGTCTCTGACCTGTTAAAGCAGGTACTGTTTACCATTTTATCAATGGTAGTGTTTCGTTAGCGCCTAATCATATTTATAAGGAATCCAGTATTCTACAGAACACGAGTTTTATCATACTGATGAAAAAAAGACAGAATTGGAAGCAATACACGGTATCTTTATTCTGAAGATTTAAACCAGGGGTCGGCAACATTTTTCTATGGAAGGGCCATTTGATGGTACAACGAATATAGTGTAGGCCAAAAATATTTTTGTATAAACTTCATCAATTTTTTTCTCAAAAATGACGGACTTTGGTAAAAATGGTCTTAGAATGAAAATATAGAATCAATTGAAAAACACTCAATTATTTTCAAATTTTTTAAATGACTTTTTTGGAAATTTCAATTACGTGATTTTTCGAACAATCAAAAATTGTCTTAAAAAAATCCTGAAAAATATATCTAATATCAATAATGTTAACACTTACAACATTTAAAATGAAATTCAGCACGGCAGTCCCACCACCAAGTATCGCAGACAAAAAGGTGCTAAACGATCCTAATATCAAACTTATGTTACCCTTCACAATGCCCCAAACTGACTCGAGTACGGACAGTAACGTGCCTATATTTTGCTTTGCAAACTCCACCAGCGCGTTTAAATTCAATATTTCTGCAACAAAAAATATATACATGTAGTGACAATAACAGATTTGTTTTAATTTACAACCTGGGGATTTCTGAATGTCACTCACGAAATTCTGCCACGAATTTCTAACTGCGTCGTCTGTAACTTTAGGCCCGTTCGAGTCATTTGAAGACATCCAGCTTTGATAAATCCTGTCCCACAGTTCTAAAACTTGTGACTCGAGTTTGTCCGATTTGGCAGGGTCAACACCAGACATCATGCCTTTTACCTAAATAAATAAATCATAATAAATATCTCATAAAAAAAAACATTATGTATCATGTTTTTATTGATTCAGAACATTGGAGTTGAAATGCCAGGGATTGCCAGAATATGCAAAGGTATTAAGCCTCTTAAGCTACCAGGGCCGGGAATAGGGGTGAAACCTACAGAATTCTATAAAAAAAAAATGTTACGGCCCTGCACAAAATTAAGGTGATTTACATTTTTAGGTAGAATCGTTAATTGTTAACAAAAAATTATCCTTAAAAACCCTTGAAGGCCCTTGAAAACCCTTTGTATCTGTGACTGTTTGACAGCAAACTCATTTTTTTTTCATTCACATTAAGTTTCAAAAAAATCACACCCCTGAATATATTACATTTTTATCCTATATTATATAACTTGGTAATTTAAAAACAAAGCAAACAATGCTCTGTTATTCAATCGTTAGTTCAGTAAATATAAAATATATAACAAAAAATGATCTTTTTTTATTAAAAAGGTCAACAATTTGTATCTCAAAAAATCCGAAAAGTCCGACTTTATGTCTGACTCACTTTGTATATGTCTACACATAGAGGCTATTCCATATGTACGGAATAATGCTTCTACAGGGTGAACCAAAAATTATACAGTGTACAAATAAAGTAATGGATAAATTCGATAACCACAAAATTCGAAAAAAACCGTCAAACTATATAAAATTTAGTTTTTTGTTTTGTTTGAAACTTTTTAATGTAGTGGCAGACAAAGATGGCGCTAACCGTGATTCGGAAATGAAGTCAGCAATCTGGATATGACATCATACTCTTTAATATAGAAAAATAAACAAGACCCCAATCATTCCTCTTGAAAATAAGTTACACAATTAGGGCACCCAATTTTGACAAGTAAAAAAAACAATTGACACACGCATACATTTTATACACACCATTTGGTTAACCTTGTAGATGAAATATTCCATACATACAAGACACACAGTATTCTAAAAGAAATTGTACTTACAGCCTTCGATATTCCTTCTCTTCCGTATTGGTAAGCATTATCGAGAATAGAATCAACTGTATCATCCCATGCCGGAGGTAACATTTGTCTCAATTCAGGATTGTGAACAACCGTTTGATTTATAACGTTGCCAGTCATTTGTACCATCATGATGGCCTCAGCGTAGATCTATTTTTTGGAATCCCAAAATAATAGTAATAACATAAGGAATAATATAAGTATACCTGGTGTCAATGGAATCATCAGACAAACCCTCCATTTTGGAGTATAAATAATTAGAAATTTGAAGAGTACAATACATTAGAAGTGAGCAACTGGGAAAATTTTAGGTTAGAAATACTTTAGAAGTACATATACATATTAGTTTAGGTATTCTTGGAAAGCTCTCCGCATAGGGACCTACCTATTGAACTTTTTTACTTTTGAAAATTTATGAAAATTTTGGTCATTTTGATAAGTAATTTATCCATCTCTACAATAGGCATTGTGTTCATTATATTTTGTCTGACTTTAAATGGATTAAAAACTGTACAGGTTGCTTAATTTTGTAGGTCAACAAATAACAATTCTAAAGCCATTTAAAAATGGGACAAAATAAAATAAACCCCTTGTACATACGTAAAAACTTATTTTGCATTATTTGATTTGTTTCTGATGGTTCTGGTTTTACCGGAAGTGCCTCCAACCTTGAAATTTTAAATGGCACACCCTATATATTATTACTTATTTGAAACTATTGTAATTTTCTGGCTAATAATCTTAGTGACCCTAGAAACCTATTGAAATAAAAATTTGACAGATACGGCGACAGTCATTTGCTTACAGCCATCTTACAATAAATTATAAAACGCAAACATATTAATTGAGGTTTTTGTGTGTAAATTTGACTTTTCAATAAATTAAAACACAAATTTTAATTTTATCTTCTAAAAATTGTAGCAGTTATTGTTGTCTAATGATTCTGTAGACACCTGTTATCTCTAAATCATTAAATATAGTGTGTAGATAAAGTGTGGATTAAACCAAACTGGTAAAAATAACCTAAACTATTTTAGATTGATAAGATAAAAGTAGTATGATATTTTTTAAATAAAATGAAACAGAAACATATTTTTTTAAATAAACCCTAAAAAGTAGTCTAGAAGTGTAAAGTCTGGAGATCTGGCCATTCAGTAGCTCCCTTGCAAACATTCCATAATTTGGGTAAAACAGTGCTGGTGCAAAAGTTTGTCTGTTAAAAAATTCAGGGTATTTTGTAATATGGGTAAAAGCATTCTGATATTGAATATATTTTGGTAAAAATTTTTTATTTTGTCAATCTAGTTTTAAAGTATCGATTTGTGTTAAAAAGGCTAATAAAAGCCTGTTAAGGAAATCTCTGGCATTTATTTATTACGTTAGGTAGCTCAGATATGACAACATGAAAGTCAAATACATATTTTGACAACGTTCCTCTTTCATATACGAGGTGTGGCTGTTAAATAACCGAACTGATGCTGCTACCAGCGCGCTGCGAGCGTGTCGCGACAAGTTTGAACAGAACTGTGTCTGGTGATACTTTCCCACCCTGCTCGTGGACAAGGCAGTGGGTCCTGTTTGACCGTACCAGTCGTTTAATTAGTCTACGCCCAGTGACGCTCGAAAAAGTAAACGCGTGTTAAGTGTTAGATGTGCAACGGTTAATCTCAAGTTTCTTGTTAAACTGGGGAAAACTTTTACAGAAGACGCGAGATTTGACGGCCCTGAGTGGAAAGACGACACGCGTTGTGGAAGACCAGAAATCACAAGACAATGACCGGCCCAGTGTGAAGGCTTTTTGCAACGGCATTACGTGGAACACCACCATACTCGCCCGACCTTGCCCACTGGCTTTTTTTATTTCCCAAGGTCAAATAGGCGCCTAAGGGGACAAGATGCGATTTGGAGCGTTAAAGCAGCGACAGAGGTTCTGACCAGTTGTAGAAGCGGCTTTAGCATGTTTCAAAAATGGAAAAGTCGGGGGAATCTCAGGGAATTACATTAAGGCGAAAAAATGCACGATGACAAATAAAAAGTGTTCGGTTAGTTAATAGCCACACCTCGTACAATTTCTTTTATACTGCCTCACATAGAAAATGGTCATTTTTTTTAAATCTATTGAAAAAAATTAAGTTTGTGATATCGCGAAAGACAATCTAGAAATGTCATTTATTGGAAAACATATATTTTTAAAAAATAATTTTGACGTTTATTAAATTAATTAAAGGATTTTTTGTAAAAACTTTCCCAAAATTATGAATTTGTTCCACAGTTCAGTTACACGCTGTACGTAAATCCCAACCTTTCAAACACGACACTATTACCTGCAATACAATAAAGATCGAAGCACATATCAGGAAAACGATGAGACCGAATATAACAACGCAGCTCGCCACGGTATCGATGCTGTCTTTAATGCCGGTCTTTAAAATCGTGTTAATTTTATGGACGACCCTGTATAGGCCCCGTATAGGTACGGGAACCAGCGCGTCGTGCCTCTCTTGGCACCAATCACTAATCACGTCCACGACGTTGGACATTTTCTCGTAGAGATAACTCCAAAGCCCCAAGTACAGACCGAGGTGCTTCACAATATAAAATAATATCGGCACGGGCAGCAGGGGGAGCAGCATCACGTTCTTCCAGAACAACATGATGACGCACGCCCAAAGAACGGAATACAAATAGAACGTGCTCTCGTAGTTCTCGCTGTCGACTAGGCTATTATTCGAATAGCTCAGACTCAACTTTCTGCTTAACTTTAGTATGTTGGACTTTCGCAGTTTGCCGCTGTGAAACTGCGGCTGAGACAAGGATCTCTTTAGTTTGGCTTCTGTTTTGATTAGCTTGGGTTTGTTCAGGATCTCGCTGATAGTTGCCGATTGCGGCTGCTGTATCAAATGTATCCCTTGGTTCGTTATCAAGACACTTGTGTTGCTCAGTTCCGAGTCGGTTCTCGTTATTGGCGCCTTATCCTCGAATAACTCTAGAGACCAAGGATCGCTTTGTTTTTGATTGGTTTTGGTGGCGCTTATAGTATCGCCGACAGTCTCGATTTTTTCGGGTTTCTCGCTGAACTTAACTACGTTTGGTTTGGCTCCTGTTTCCCTCTGCAAGGGTTTATTAAAGTGTGATGTGAAATAAACGTCAGGCTTGGGTATTAAAAAAGAGAGAACCAAAGGGTAAATAACTCTTAAAAAATATACACTTGCATTAAAAATGCGGTAATCACTACACCCAAAACAATGACTTTAATTTCTTTTTATTTTATGAATATGTAATCTGAACTGAAGATTATTCTGTTACTTATTCAATTGCTAAAAGTTAAAAAAAGGTTAACTCCTATTATTTTAAATGGAACACCCTAGACATTGTCACATTTTTGAAATCAACTTAATTTCCACATTCCAAAAATATTTTTTTCTTGGCCCACTTTGATGACGTTTTTTTTTTTTGGATGTCTATATATTTTATAATACGTATGTCTCAGTTTGGACCAGCTGTTTTTGAGTTATTTCATTTTAGATAATTTCATCTAGTTAGCTATTTTTAGTTGACATAAAAAAGTGATATTTTATCACGTTGGTCATGGATCTGTGGATAAGAAAATTAAATACAAGCAATTGTTTCCATAGTGATCCATAGCCGGTGTGATAAAACCACATTTTTATTTTGAATCACCTGGCACAGCCAACTAGACGGAATTGTTTAAAGTGATATAACTTAAAAACGGGTGATTCAAACATAGACATATTACATATTTTTTTAATGTGGATATTAAATTGATTTAAACAATGTGACACTATAAAGGGTGTTCTGTTAAAAAAAAACTAAGTTAACTTTTTTGCGATTGTTTTGTTTTTTTTGGTTAACGTATTAAAAATGTTCAGAAAAATCCTGCAATTTTTGTATTCATCTTTCTATTTTCTTTATCAAAAAATTAACTTTTTTAAAGGGGTATCAAACTATAAGGAAAAACCCTGTACAAGTTGTTTAGCATAAGATAGTATCAAAATAATTTTTTTTATTAGAAATGGGTATTTGGGTATTTCATATTTTTATTTCTCTTGAAAAAGCCTAAAAAAAGATCAGTCGGTTTACATTAGTTTTCCATTCTGAGATGTGAAAAACAGCGTTTTTAAAGTGACGTCTCTAGAAACACTGTTAACAATTAAATTATCGAAACCTTGAATTTGACAGCAATCTGAGGAAAATGAGTACAAAATAAATACATAAATGGAATATTCGTCTGACATACGCAATATGAAATTTTAAAGTAAGGTTAAGTAATCAAGGAATTTGATTACAAAAATTCGTGGTAAATATATATCGAAGTTGAGTTATTTACCCCTTGTAGAGAATATAAAATAAAACTCACCTCTATTTGAGATACTTCAACTACATTCTCATCTTCTTTATTGTCAGACACATTTTCTTCACTTACATCTAAATCGGCAGACTTATCGTGAAACGCTAAAGATAAAGATTCGGTAATGCTGATGGGGTGGCCTAAAAATACATATTTACTAATATTACCATAACCAATTATTTCCTTGAGCTCCTACCAGAAGAATTCATTGCTTCGTGTATCTCGTACACTTCCGACACGAACCCTCCGAAAAATATAATTTGTAATACGATAAACACTGGTAATTGTACATATCCAAACTGACGAGCAAGGCAACACGAACACACCAACCAGATCGCTATAGAAGCATAGTGGAATTTCGTATTATTTTCTGGCTTCCACAAAAGAAATACTAACGATATGTACCCAACTAAAAGCACACCAACCTAGAAAAAAAAAAAAATAGTATATACAGTGGAACCCATTAAGAAACAATTAATAGTTGGGTAAATAAGATACTTACTACCAAAAATGTTGCATTGTCCAAGAAGAAGTTAAGCGAACTAAAAGACAACACAATTATCTGCCATACAAGTGAGGTTATTATTTTTGGGGTGTAATAATAAATAAGGTGAACTGCGGGTATTAAAACGCAACACCCTACGATCAACTTTAAACGCTTCCACAATGTCTCCCCTATAAATTCTGATAAATCGTTCATTATATTGACGGGCAGTAAGATGACTCCGAAAATAACTGGTGTATTTGTAGTCTCTAATGTTTCAACCATGCCTGAAACCGATCACGTAATGAGCGTTTCAGAGGGTGTAACGCTGACCCAACTAGTAAGGCCCACATGAGCGGTTTTATAAACGGTTCCAGTATCATGTACAAGGCGTATCCTGCAGCACAACATAAAAACAGGAGGAACAGTGCCACTGCATTGTATAATGCATGTTTCACGGGTTTGTCGTGCCCTTGTGGTAAACCACTGATAACACTAAATATACTTTCTAAGGGCGATCGATGATCCATTTTAAAAAAACTGAGGATACTTTTTATGGTGGCGATAAAGATTTCATGACATAATTTTTAATTTGGGACATGAAATACTGCACTGACAACGACCTTGACCAACTTAAATAGTCAACAATGGTGAAGATAGAAGCGAATGTGTGACTTAAAGGCGGGATCACAATGCAAAAATATAAATTAATAGGGAAATAAAAAATATAATTGGAAACAAATGCCTTCTTATACTATATGACACAATATTGACACTCGACATTAAATTTAGGTAATTACTATTTAATATTATTTTCAAATGTATGGAAATTTCATGATTATATTTTATATACATCCAATGATATAACTTATATTGGCATTTCCATTTATTTGACACTTACAGTCTTCGCTTTTGAACATTTTTGTCATAGCATTGTATTTGTTAATTAGCACTTTGTACAATTATTAGTGATTCAAACTATTAACATATCCTCATCAAATTCATTCTGTTTATAATCAAAAACTCGTATGCGTATGTCTTCAAAGTCAGAATATTGTTAATAATAAACCATGGTGTGTTAACAACTAGCCATCCGAAAAAAACATAATCAAATCTGGCTATGAATGAGAGAGATGGAAATAGCGGTCGTGTTGAAGCTCAAAGCGAAGTTTTGTTATTCTCAAACATTTGAAGTGGCTGTCAGAATTGTAAAATAAATAATGGCTGTCAAATAATGTGACGGTCTTGACAATTCAATAAGGCTTAAAGTTATACCTAAGCTTAAGATGACGTATTTACGTATTAAGATGACGATAAATACGTATTTTTTTACTCGGCCAACTTGATGAGCTTTTATTTGAATGACTCGTTATAAAGGTTGTGATTTGAACTTTTGTTTTGCTTTTCAAACGCTCTTGAATTCTGTGACGTCATTTACTCATCTGCTACTCACTTGACTGACTTGAATTGTGCTTTGTGAACCTGGTTATGTGCCCAATCGATGACAGGGTCACGCATGTTCCTAATTTCACTATAGTTTACTTTTTGACATGTGTGTTTTCTAGGTTAGCCTACATTCATTGTCTACAGTAAAACATGATTGCAATAATTAAGTTAAAAAAAGTATTTTCTAAGTCTAGCCATTTTTTAAAAGGAAACTGTTATAGTACTATAAAAACAATTAAAAATGTCGAAATTGAAAAAATCAGAAATATTGGGATACTGGCGCACATTGATGCCGGTAAGCAACAGTTTGATATTATTAGATACAAATTATGTCTATTGTATTTTCCTGTGTTATAGGGAAGACCACGACCACCGAACGAATGCTGTATTATGCCGGTCTTATAAATGAAATGGGCGAAGTCCATCACGGGAATACAGTCACCGATTACATGGATCAAGAACGAGAGAGGGGCATTACCATAACTTCAGCTGCTGTAACGTTTCGCTGGAGACAAAACCAAATTAATCTTATTGATACCCCGGGCCATATAGATTTTACCATGGAAGTAGAGCAAACTTTAAACGTTCTAGACGGAGCTGTTGTTATTTTAGATGGATCTGCAGGTAAGGCGAGAAAATGCCACACAACGTAATACAGTGTATATTTTTTATTATAATTTTAGGCGTCGAGGCTCAAACGCAAACAGTTTGGCGACAAGCCGATAGATACAAATTACCTAGGATAGTGTTTGTAAATAAAATGGATAGATTAGATGCGGATATTAAAATGTGTTGCGAATCTGTTGAAAATAAATTGGAAACTCCGTATTTATTGTTACAGTTACCTATTAGAGAAAATGGGCAGTTTGTTGGTAAGTCATACTCAACCGAGAATGTCTGATTAATAAATAAAACATTTATTTTTCATTTGGATCACAAATTTCATTTATGAATAAAATTAGTTCTGGCATGTTTGTTATTGAGATGATGTCAATGTATTGAGTTAGTAGTTACTTTTTATCTCCTGTATCAATTTGTTAGCCTAGGAAAGATAGGTCCAATTTTTCAAAAAATTCCTCAAGCATTAAAAGAAATTTGATAATTAGGTAAAAAAATAGTGCAATTTGAGTGCACTAGTTTTGGATCAAATCGGTTTGTAGGAACATAACCAAAAAAAATTCATAAACGTGTGAAAAACCGTTTTTTTCACTTTTTAAGTACCAAAAAAAATTATTTCAGAAAAACAAAAAATAGCACGTTATAGCTCTTAAAAAGACGAAGAAAATCAGTTTAAAAAAATTAAAATCGGTTCACAACTTTTTGCAAAAAAAAAATAAAAACCTTCGAAAATTGCCCTTTTTTACTATCTAATTACTCGGCCTACGAAAGTCGTAGGGACTTCCGCGAGTGATCAAATTGCAGCTGTTTTCGGCGGCTACTTACAGTAAAAATTTTATCAAAAAAATATTCATAACTTGTGACGCAATTTGAAAAAAATGTGAAAAAAAGGTGTTTTAAAAAAATAGCCCGGCAATTGGACCAAGTTTGTCAAATTTGAGGAAGTCTCTCAAAAACGACATTGAAAACCGGGCTATTTTGCGTTTCGGGCGCTCGGGCGAAGGCGAAAGGCCGCATCGATGGTGGGGGAACTCTCTCAATTCGCACCAAGCAGTCGAGAGTTCCCCCACCATGCGGCCTTTCCCCTTCGCTCGAGCGCCCGAAACGCAAAACAGCCCGGTTTTCAATGTCGTTTTTGAGATACTTCCTCAAATTTGACAAACTTTTTCCATTGTATGATTGAAAAGCACCTCTTCACAAACCAAACGCACTTTGAAAAATTACCGTAGGACTGTTATTGACAATTGCCGAGCCATTTTTCGATAACACTTTTTTTTTGCGTTTTTTTCGAATTGCGCCAAAAGTTATAAATATTTTTTGATAAAATTTTTACTGTAAATAGCCGCCGAAAAGAGCTACAATTTTGTCGCGGAAGTCCCTATGACTTTCATAGGCCGAGTAATTAGATAGTAAAAAAAGGGATTTTATTTTTTTTTTTGCAAAAACGAACCGATTTTAATTTTTAAAAACTGATTTTCTTCGTCTCTTTAAGCGCTATATCTTGGTTTTCTGAAATAATTTTTACCGGAAACCGGTTTTTCACACGTTTATTATTATTATTATTTTTTTGGTTATGTTCCTACAAACCGATTTGATCCAAAACTAGTGCACTCAAATTGCACTATTTTTTATCTAATTGTCAATTTTTTTAACGCTTGAGGAATTTTTTGAAAAATTGGACCTATTTTGACTATCTTTCCTAGGCTATTATTACAACTTCTTATTCTGGTTAAGACATTTGCTAATTATAATCATCTATTCAAGGTATAATCGATATTTTGAGTATGGAAATGCTAAATTTCGGGAAGGCAAAAGACAAACAGGTACAACGTACACGATTAACGGAAGATAAATTTCCAAAACATTGGACGGAGGCCGCCCTAGCTCGTTCCGAACTTATCGATAAGTTAACGGAGCACAACGATGAACTGGCAAATACTGTAATAACTTCAGAGTCGCTAGAAAATATTGCTACGGACGACATTGTAAGAGCTCTAAACGCAGTCACGCATTCACAGGTTGGTGATTTCAATGTACTGCTATTTGTAAAGCAATTCTTTACGACAGCTATACACATTATATTTATTATGAATTACCCTTTTTTTTTTTTGGGGACTGATTAAGAAAAAAACACAAAATTATTCATGTAAAAAATATTTATGTAAGTTTTATATAATTAGAGGCTCTAAGTCACTGAGCGTAACAGGACCGCATCAGGGGGAACACGACATTGTATGTGAAATAGTCAATCTAATTAATAATTTAAAATAAGCAACTTCAATAACGGCTCGCACAACACAGCGAATTATAGATTGTCTGCGTCTGACATACGAGAGGCCCAAAATGGGTAGTGTTGTGCGCTTGCGATAACATATCATTCATAATATCACATAGTTTTCATGTGTTCTCCCTGATGCGGTCCTGTTAAACTCCGTGACTTAGTTTTTATATAACCCGGGGCCAAAAACAACCCCCCCAAAAAAAAAAAAAAAAAAAAGGGGGAAAACAAAAAAAAAAAAAAAAAACAGGAGGGGGGAGAAAAACCCCCCCCCCCCCCCCACACCCACCCGAACGAAAGGGGGGGGGGGAGAAAAAAAAAAAAATTAAAAAAAAAAAAAAAAAAAAACAAGGGCCGGGCCAAAAAAAAAAAAAGAAAGAGAGAGAGCAAAGGAGCAAAACACCCCACACCAACACCCCCCCCCGCAAAAAAAAAAAAACCTCCCTCCCCCAACCTCCCCCCCAAAAAACCCCCCCCCCCCCAAAAAAAACAAAAAAAAAAAAAAAAAAAAAAAAAAAAAAAAAAAACCCCCCCCCCCCCCCCCCGCCCCCCCCGGGGGGGAACAGGGGTTTTTGGGGGGAGGGGGGTTTTTTTTCCGGGTTGTTTTCCTTTTCATGGTGGGGGGGGGGGGGAAGGGGGTTTTTTTTTCCCCCCCCCCCTTGTATTAATTATTTTTGCTTTTTCTTCCCATTTTTTTTTTTTTTTTTTTATTTTTTTCGGTTTTTGGCTTTAATACAAAGGAGAAAATGATAATAATGTAATATACGTTACTTTCACCACATAGTTGGTTGTTAATCCAATTTTTCGATGGGATTGGCCATTTCTGTTACCGTAAGAGATATAGTGTCATTGGTCATAGAAGTTACCAGTGCTGTATGGTTCCACACATTTTAGTTGTGGCAATTATAACAACAGAAATTTATACTAATAATATTTCAGACTGCCGCGCCAGTGCTACTGGGTAGTTCTTATAAAAATATCGGCGTACAGTCACTAATGGATGCCGTTGTCTTATATCTTCCTTCGCCGGTTCACAAGAACCAACAGTATAAATGTTTCGAAGAAAACTTATGCGCAAAAGCATTCAAAGTGATACACGATGACCAGAAGGGACCACTCGTGTTCTTCAGATTGTACAACGGGCTCTTAAGTAAAGGCCAAAAAGATCTACAGCGTACAGCAAGACTGCTCCGAACAGATTGGAAAAACTTACGTTGCTTACGCTGATGATTACAAAGAAGTCGAGTCTGTTAAGAATGGGGACATTGCTGTAGTTAGCGGATTAAAAGTAAGAATAAAACATTAATATACAGGGTGTATGCTTTTATTTATGTACAAATCGAGGTGATTCTTTCTATATGCTCTCAAAAGTTGGGGAAAATATAGAAATTGAAAGCTACTAGATGAGTCAAATGTGCCTTGGAGATATGTCCAGACAGAAGTGATTCCAAATAAAGTTCAACTGTCTTGACATATTTCTATGGCACACTTGACTTGTATTGTTGCTTTCAAATTTGCTCAACTTTATGGATGCATAGAAGCACCTTGTATATTTATTGTTAAAATTTAAGCCAAAAAAAAAATGAATGGATTGTCTTGAAAAATGAGGATTACTTGGATTTGTACATAAAAATAAAAGTAGACACCCTGTATAAAAGTTTTAAAATTGGGAAATAGCAGTTTTCATTTTTAGAAAGTTATGTCTGGCGATATGGTGACCAATTCGCATTCTGCCTACCAGAAGGCCAAAAAGAACATTGCACAGTCATTAAAAAAAGTAACGTGGAAGAAGCAAATCTTGACAAAGCACTCGGAACGGGAATTACTGTACCAGAACCAGTGTTCTTTTGCTCGATAGAACCTCCAAGTTTAGCTTCTCAGGGTGCCCTAGAGCAAGCGTTAGTTGAGCTGCAACGGGAAGATCCCAGTTTACGAGTTTCGTACGATGCGGAAACTGGACAAACTGTTTTAGCAGGTATAGACTTTTAATTTCTTGCGTCAAAGTTTTTTTTTTTAATATCTTGAAGAAAGATCATCAGTTTATATTCGTGATGGTAATTCTTGATTAACAAAAATGTTTGTAATTTTTGATTAACAAAATGTTTATTTTAACTAAGAAGTAACACTTTTAACAACAGGTAAAAATGAATTACTTTTAACTTGCTCCTCTCATAAAATTACTTTTTTACAGTCAAAAAAAAAACACAATGAATTTGTAGACAAAGGAAGTTATAACCAAACCTATTCTTGAAAAATGTTTGAGGATAACACATTTTACTAGACATCTATCCAAAGGTTTCGTAGAAGTGCCTCTTGCTCCTTGCATTTTCTCAATATGAATTGTTTAAACAGTTGTTCAGGATTTTTCCTCAGTTCTTCCAAAATTGTAACCCTGTTGCGATGGCAAGTTAGCTTTTTCATAAAACTCTACAAAAGTAAATCAAGAGGTGTCAGATCGGGTGATATTGGAGGCTTCCTATTAACAATGCGGTTAGGAAATTCCTCCTCCAGGATGTGTTTAATGTTATTATGATCGGAGAACCTTCTGGCTTTCTTTGGTAAATTTGATACTGATTGGTCAAAAATTTCCGAAAGGGCCGAGTTTTTTGAACCACGATCGGAAATTGTTTTGATAAAGGTTTTCGAGGTTGCTGATCACAGTTTTTGGAGTTTCTGGATCTGGAATCAGATTTTTAAATTTCAAGATGGCCGATCCAAAATGGCGGACAAAAATTGAAATATTTTCAGAATTTTAGAAAAACTGTATGTAGGGGATTTTTTGGATCACTCATTACAAAGCTAGGATCAAATTGTGAAAATTAAAAATGGCGGATCTAATATGGTCGACGAAAATTAAAAATTTCTGCGAATCTGAAAAGCTATATGTAGACATCTATCCAAACGTTTCCCAAGGTCCCTTTTGTTCCTTACATTTTTTCGATACTAATTGTTTAAACAGTGGTTCAAGATTTTTCCCTCAGTTCATCCAAAATTGTAATCCTGTTGCTATAGCAACTGTTTCATATAACCCTACCAAAAATAAATCCCAAGGTGTCAAATCGGGTAATATTGAAGGCATCTTATTAACGATGGGTTAGGAAATTTTAATTAGGAAAGTAATGCGGTTAGGAAAGTGTTTAATGTTATTGTGTTTAACAGATTTTTAAATTTCAAGATGGCCGATCCAAAATGGCGGTTGAAAATTCAAATATGTTCGGAATTTTAGAGAAATTGCACGTAGGGGATTTTTTTAGATTATTCATTACGAATCTGGGATCAAATTGTGAAAATTCAAAAAGGCAGATCTAATATGACGGACGAAAATTAAAAATTTGTGCGAATCTGAAAAGCTATATGTGGACATCTATCCAAAAGTTTCCTAAAGTCCCTTTTCTTCCTTGCATTTTCTCAATTCTAATTGTTTAAACAGTGGTTCTTGATTTTTCCTCAGTTCATCCAAAATTGTAATCCTGTTGCGATAGCAACTTTTTCATATAACCCTATAAAAATAAATCCCAAGGTGTCAGATCTGGTGATATTGGTGGCATCCTATTAACAATGTGGTTAGGAAATTTCTCCTCCAGGATGTGTTTAACGTTAATATGACCGGAGAATCTTCTGGCTAAAATCAAGTTTCATTTAAGTTTATGTGGAGTTTGCAAAAAGTAGGATTGCTTTGGGTTCTTTGGTAAATCTAATACGGGGTGGGTCAAAATTTCCAGAGCAGCCGACAATTTTATTAAACAACATACATGAAATCGGAAAAGAGAACAGGCTTAAGTTTGGTACTGGAGGAGAATTGATATCTTCGGCATAGAAAAATACACACCACACTTTTCACTAACATTTAAACACTACTTATATCTTCCCATGATGCTAACCTGATTGGCAAAATGCACGCCATGCATATAAAAGTAGTGTTTCGGTAATGGTGAAAAAGTGTTTGAAAATGATTTTTACTGAATTTATGTTATGAATTTACTGTTTAAGATCCCTTCTCATAACTTTCAGTGTTTATAAAACCATTGAAATACCAATACCCTCTTTACATGATCATAGTTTACATCAATTTTGTTATGAATTTCTGCATGTAATATTCATGGGTTATATAGTGTAATTAACTATCATCATAATCAAATTTAATGCTTTTGACAAATTGAAGCATTTGAGCATTTGATGAAATTGATTTCATTAGTTTCTAAATATGTGAAACTGCAGACAATATAATAGAGTTTGACTACAAAATGGCCAGAAATCACTAAAAATACATGTAAATGTATAACCTTGAAATTTTGAACATGTTCCTTTAACAAATTGATTTTACAAATTTATTATGTAAAGCAGCTGAGTCAAAGAGTAACATAACGTATTTATGAGAGTTAATTAGTATATACGCAATTAGTATTTTAGGCATGGGTGAACTCCACCTGGAAATAATACGGGACCGTATCCTCAAAGAATACAAAATTGAGGCGGATCTCGGGCCGCTCCAGATCGCTTACAGAGAATCTCCGACTACAGCGGTGACCGATAGTCTCACGGTAGAGACGAGAATTGGGAATAGCAAACAGTGCATAACTGTTAAGATGTCCGTTGTACCGACGGACTCGAAACAAAGCACCAATGATGCATTGAAGCTGGACAAGAGCCCCGAATCGGCGAGCAATATAGCCAGTATTTTTCCCAAGCACTTGTTGGCCGTTAGACAAGGCGTTGACGTTGGTCTCAGTCATGGGCCCAAAATCAGTTCTCAGGTAATTACATATAATTGTGGCTGGTCGAATTTTTAATTGTTGCTACTTAAGGATGATTGAATAGCAGGTTGTACGCACCGAGATTTAGAATAGACAAGAGGGAATGCGTGTATTGTCACACCTAATGTCAAGCGGCCATATTGGTGTAACCGTGAACGAGGCAAAGTGTTTTTTTTGATTTTATTTGGTTTCATACGTTAAAATTAGCTGTGTTTTTAAAGGCTAAATACTATTATATAATAATACTAAATGTATAGTGGCACTACAGCCGAACAAACAAATAAAACACCCCAGGAGTGAACATTTCACAGGTAATTTGACATTTGACAATTTTAGACTTTTATTTAGTTTTAAAATTTTATAAAAGCATTGTTTATTATTAGGTATTATGCAATAATTGAACACAGAAGCACTCTTGAGGCTTGAGGGCCAATTTCAAGTTTGTTTCTAGCAAAGCCGCCATATTAGTATCACTTTGTTTATATAATTTTTCACGCATAGGGCAAATGACATGCACTCCCTCTAGTCTATTCTAAATCTCGGTAATTGTATGCTGTGAATGCATAAAATAGACTACCAAACTCTAATATGACCTCCGATAAATTGATATATACTCGTAAAGAGACATCCAAAAAAAAACATAAAATCTGGTTGTGAACGAGAGAGATGGAAATAGCGGTCATGTCGAAGCTTTTCGGTTAGGTATATCAAACTTTTGACGAGTGACTGTCACAATTGTAAAATGAATAATGGCTGTGACATAATGTTTTTTGAAACACCTTTGACAATTAAATGAGGTTATAAATTTAAGATTAAGAATAGAAATACGTATTTTTTTGCTTGGCCAACTTTGATGACTTTTTTTGGATGGCTCGATAGTATAAATAGGAGTATTAAGAAATCTAAAGAGTTATTTAAGGTATGGCGAAGAAAAATTCAATTATTGGCCTTTTTTATCTATCGGGTTGTGGATACAAAATAAACTTCAGAGGCTTAATATTTTAAGAATCTTGAATTCGGGGTCGAGCCAAGGATCTTGAGAATCTTGAATACAGATTTTTCAAATATATCCCAACATTCAGGATAGGATTTTATAGTGAAGCTGAAGTAAACAATCTTGTGTTCTTATACTTTTTTTCGCATATCTGTATATAACCACATTAAAACCCATTTCCGCCCAAACGACGAGATTATGTACTCGACTTTCGATGCTATAACTTTATGCATAAATGTCCTGGAAAAAAAGTCGTAACATTGTGTTTTCGAAAGCTTAAAACTTCCTCTTTCAGATGGCATAGATGGCATTCTTTGATCAATTTTAAGACACTTTTGTTCTTAGGAATTTTTTGATAAAGTCTATACTATTCGAGAAAAAATGTGTAATATTTCGAAAATAAAATTTTCATTTCGGCCGCCATCTTGAATTTTCCGAGTGGAATTTCCCAAAAATTTCCATGAGGTGTTAAAGAACAGATATTAATGGCACTAGACGTCATGATTTTAGCAACCAGAAAAAGCTTTTTCCGACTCAAAATACGAATTTAAAAAAAAAGGAATGAAAATTTCGCACTTTAAAAAAAAAATCGATTATAACTTTTTCAAATCAAACTCTAGGTCGAATTCGATGCCATCTGAAAGAGGAGGTTTTAAGCTTTCGAAAACACTATGTTACGATTTCTTTCCAGGACATTTATGCATTAAGTTATAGCGTCGAGTCGAGTACAAAATCTCGTCGTTTGGGCGGAAATGGGTTAAATCTTATATCACTGAATTTTTGAAGGGCTAAATAGTATTAAAAATGAAATAAGAAGGTGGCCATGTATAAAAACAAGAGATTTTCTGAAAACAATTTGTCTACCAATTGAAGTAAATATATTCCTCATTCCCCAAAGATTCCACATTCTTTGTTACTTGCACGTCAAAGGCCACAGATTGGATTCCCAACTTATTAGACCTCATCAGTGTGGTATATTTGATGGCAAATAACAAAGAACGAGAATTTCTTTGTATCATCAAAGCTTAACAGTTCTACTATTAGAGTGCTCTGGGAAGGACATTTGATAGTCGCCGACTTTGTCGGACCTCCACAATATGTCTGGTCCCATTAAAATGCGCTAGATGGGAATGCCATGAAGGTAACACCACAGTATGAAGTAAAATAAGGGAGGGCAATGTAATTGTAAATAAGCGACGGCATTTTGCTTTTTTGTCCCGTGTAATGCAAACTATAGAGTTTCCGATTGGCAATACCAAACTGAAGTCCATATGATGAATGTAGTACGACTTATTTTTCCTGTTCAGGTGGTTAATGCTCACGTGGTATTGCATATGTTAGAGGTTGGTCGAGGCACGTCGGAAACAATGATGGCAGCTGCTGCGACACAGTTAGTACAAAAGGTATTTACCAACGGCATAAAATCTCTACTATGCATTTAATGTGGTACCTTTCAGCTTTTAAGAGAATCCGGAACCGATATTCTGGAACCTGTAATGCGCTTAGAGGTGGTCGCGCCAGAGGAGCATCTGTCCACCGTTTTAGCGGATTTGTCGAGGCGCAGGAGCACCATATTGGATGTTACCGTGCGAGGAAAGAGCAAGGTAAGAATTGTGAAATTGACTAATAATTTCAGGAATTAATTTCACTAGACAGCAATTTAAATTTTGTTGTGAACACAATTTTTACGATAGGTTTTTTTAATTCATAAGTCAGAAACAGTTGAAATTAAATATATGGTAGATCTTATAGTAGATACAAAGAATCTGATCTGAAAAGAAACCGATCAATGAAGCCTGAATTACACAGCGCAACGCTGTAAAAACAATGTTGCAAACTAAGGGACTACAACGGGACATTACGACGAGCGGTGTAATTCAGGCTTCTCCCCTTTTGTGCCCTTTTTTTTTGCACTTTTTCAAACATTCTTTACCTCATGCAAGTAGCATAAACTAACACATTGTCTAAGTAGAATGAGATGCGGAAATTATTTGTGCATAAGATATTCTGGTTTTTTTCACATTTTACGCTTATAATTAAAATAGTTTTGTGTCTTTTGTACGCTTTAGTTGTCAATTTATAAGTAAAATAATGTGATAACTGCATTCCGTCAGTTGGAGTTATGCACGTTGCTCCACTCGCCCCTCCACTTTACAGGTTGTCCTCGCACATGTTCCTCTTTCGGAGCTGTTGGGCTACTCAACGATTTTAAGAACTCTGACCTCGGGGACGTCAACTTTTAGCATGGAATTTGGTCAGTATGAGAAAATGTCGCCGACAGACGAATTGACAGCTATCCGTAATGTGAGGGGCTTTTAAGAGAATTGAAGAAAAATAGAGGTATTATTGTGATATACAATTGAAGCAAAACATCTGTTCATCTGTTAGAACACTTAAGACTAATGGTGAACTGAAATATGTGTTAAGCAGTTGTACTAAATACTGTACAATATATTGCAGTCACTTTTAAAGTGTGAGTACGAAGAAAATGTAGATCAATTTTGTGGAAGGTGTACCCTATCAGTTTTATGTATATTATAATTGTTATTTTTGTTGAAATAAATATTTTAAGCACTCCCAATGTATTGATTAAATCCTAATCTATTTATCCAAATCCTATTTCAGAATACCCAGAATTTTTTACTTAAAATCGTTAAATATGATATAAGAATTAAATTAAAACAAATTGAGTATGTTATTAAAAAAATAGGTAAACAATTACATTTATATTTAATTGACTGTAGTAAAGTAGTTGAATGTAGTTGAAACAGTGAAGTAAAAAAATGATATACACAAAGTGATACTAATATGGCGGCTTTGCCAGAAATAAACTTGAAATTGGTCCTGAAACATTACATTACACAGGCCATAGCCACAAGAGTTCTGTGTTCAATCCAGTATAATACTTAATAAAAAAACAATGTTTTTATAACATTTTGAAACTAAATAAAAGTCCAAACTCGTCAAATGTCAAATTAGTTCCGGGATATTTTCCTTGTTTCCTCAGCTGTTGCGCCAGCCCTACACTGTATTATTATATAATAGTGTTTAGCCTTTAAAAACACAGATAACCATTACAATCAAGCACTGATTTGAACATAGTAAACCAAACAAAATTAGAAAAAAAAACAGTTTGCTTCTTTGACGGTTACACCAATATGGCCGCTTGAAATTAGGTGTACCAGTACGCATTCCCTCTTGTCTCTAAGTCTTGGTGACATTCACATGTCATTTGTCACATTTTTTAGACAGTTGAGGTTAGATCTAATAAAGGTGGTATAACAAACCGTAAAAAGTCCCGCCAAAGTATGTAGTCGTCAACGTCATAAAGAGACCAAATAAGAGGGTTCGATTCCATGTTGATTTATGGAAACACCACACTAGCACCATCTGTCGGACATCTGGACTCGGAAAACGTTTTTTAACTGCAGAAAACTGCAGTTTATATACCTTTTCGACTACAACTTTCCTGAAAATCCGAGAGATGGCAGCTTAGTAGTTCAGAACGCTGTATCCAGGCGGTAAATTCAAATTTTATAATATAAGAATATATGCTGTCAAAATTACAATAAATTTAACATTTACACTAAAACTAGCTGCAGTTGATTAGCAATTTATAATTGTTTCCAGACATCATCACTACAGCTTGTTTTAGTGTAAATGAAAATTAATTATAAATTTTTGACAGCATAAATTCAAACATATATGTATATACAAATTGGAAATTAAATTAATAACAATATGATTACTTAATATACTTACCGTTTAGACGCCAGTCTATAGAAACAAATTTTGATAAAATGTAGATAGTTACACATGTTTCGAACTATTTGGTTCTCTTCAGTACGATGTACTACTGAACACAGATTAAAATGGTAAGATTATTATTAGGTATTTGTTAAATCATTTATTATCCATCATTATTAAAAGTATATATTGACATATATACAGAGTGTAACACTATCAAGTGTTTAAATATCAGTAGAATCGTAGACATATGTATCTATCTTCACTACCAAAATAAAATAGAACTACCAGTACTAAGAAATAAAATTTGAAGTGCGAAGAAAATTTGAAGATAAATAAATATGAGCAGTAATGCATTCTATAGTACCTACTGCAAAATTTAAATTAAAACATTCTCATAAAACCTGTTACGAAAAATAAATTCTATAGAAATAACAAATAAATAATAATTAAATAATAAATAAATAAATACATAACCTGTATTCCAATGAAATTGACAATGACTAGAAAATTAAAATAGATCCTAATTATGCCTCGTGCCTGCACGAATTTGGAAAAACGATTTATTTTTAAATGAAGGATTTCTAATATTTCTGTAAAATATACTTTTACAATTTGGTGCATGACAATGATACGCATTTTTACCTGGACAACTCGTTTTTAAATACTGGTAAGAAAAAGTGGCAAAAAGCTAATTCGAAGACATTAAAAACTTACAACAAAATACTTACATAAATATTTAGTGCAAAATACTTCCAACAAACACCCAAAAGGAAAAGGTAACATTACCGATACATTAAAATAAGAACCTAACCTCACACATACATCCCGGCATTAATTAATAAAAACTGTTGTTCGTTGTTAGTTGTTACATATCTCCAGACGGTACAGATGTAGCAGAGGGCACTGCGAACTCACCAGAAGCATATTCTTTTGTATTTGTGAATATGATTCCAGCCAATCACAATTTCAATTTTAGTTATCTAATTCACTAATATTTGTATTTTTGTATTTGCGAAAGAACACAGTTACAAATATTTGTTTAACTTTTATTATGGCGCCATCTAGGTGATTTTTTGGAGAATCAGTCTAAAGTAGATTTCTTTAATTTTATTACTCGAGTCCAGAAATCCGCTGGGGGGCGCTCTGAACGTGTTTCCAGTTAGGGCTATTTAATAAAATACTCTTATTTGGTTTCTTTATGGTCAACGTTATCAAAACCTTACTTGTTGTCTGTTTTTCCACCACCACGGGGTATTTTGTGACGTCGACTCCTCCCACTTTTCATAATGCGCTGACCATTAAATTCTAAACCGCGAGTAAAGCCTACACCATAAAGAAACCAAATAAGAGGGTTCGATTCCATGTTGATTTATGGAAACACCACACTAGCACCATCTGTCGGACATCTGGACTCGGAAAACGTTTTTTAACTGCAGAAAACTGCAGTTTATATACCTTTTCGACTAGAACTTTCCTGAAAATCTGCGAGATGGCAGCTTAGTAGTTCAGAACGCTGTATCCAGGCGGTAAATTCAAATTTTATAATATAAGAATATATGCTGTCAAAATTACAATAAATTTAACATTTACACTAAAACTAGCTGCAGTTGATTAGCAATTTATAATTGTTTCCAGACATCATCACTACAGCTTGTTTTAGTGTAAATGAAAATTAATTATAAATTTTTGACAGCATAAATTCAAACTTATATATGTATATACAAATTGGAAATTAAATTAATAACAATATGATTACTTAATATACTTACCGTTTAGACGCCAGTCTATAGAAACAAATTTTGATAAAATGTAGATAGTTACACATGTTTCGAACTATTTGGTTCTCTTCAGTACGATGTACTACTGAACATAGATTAAATTGGTAAGATTATTATTAGGTATTTGTTAAATCATTTATTATCCATCATTATTAAAAGTATATATTGACATATATACAGAGTGTAACACTACCAAGTGTTTAAATATCAGTAGAATCGTAGACATATGTATCTATCTTCACTACCAAAATAAAATAGAACTACTAGTACTAAGAAATAAAATTTGAAGTGCGAAGAAAATTTGCAGATAAATAAATATGAGCAATAATGCATTCTACAGTACCTACTGCAAAATTTAAATTAAAACATTCTCATAAAACCTGTTACGAAAAATAAATTCTATAGAAATAACAAATAAATAATAATTAAATAATAAATAAATAAATAAATACATAACCTGTATTCCAATGAAATTGACAATGACTAGAAAATTAAAATAGATCCTAATTATGCCTCGTGCCTGCACGAATTTGAAAAAACGATTTATTTTTACATGAAGGACTTCTAATATTTCTGTAAAAGATACTTTTACAATTTGGTGCATGGCAATGATACGCATTTTTACCTGGACAACTCGTTTTTAAATACTGGTAAGAAAAAGTGGCAAAAAGGTAATTCGAAGACATTAAAAACTTGTCAAAATACTTACATAAATATTTAGTGCAAAATACTTCCAACAAACACCCAAAAGGAAAAGGTAACATTACCGACACATTAAAATAAGAACCTAACCTCACACATACATCACAAAACATCTAAATAGAACATACATCCCGGCATTAATTAATAAAAACTTTTGTTAGTTGTTAGTTGTTACATATCTCCAGACGCATATAATAAATGTCCAGACGGTACAGATGTAGCAGAGGGCACTGCGAACTCACCAGAAGCATATTCTTTTGTATTTGTGAATATGATTCCAGCCAATCACAATTTAAATTTTAGTTATCTAATTCACTAATCATTGTATCTTTTGTATTTGCGAAAGAACACAGTTACAAATATGTGTTTAACTTTTATTATGGCGCCATCTAGGTGATTTTTGGAGAATCAGTCTAATGTAGATTTCTTTAATTTTATTACTAGAGTCCAGAAATCCGCTGGGGGCGCTCCGAACGTGTTTCCAGTTAGGGCTATTTAATAAAATACTCTTATTTGGTTTCTTTATGGCCTACACTGCCTACAGTTTCAGATTAAACATGTACTGATCAAGAAGGGTTACTCCTCAATTGTGATTGGTTGAAGTGTTTGAGATAGCTTGTAGACGTAACATGAGACAAGACGGTAATTATTATCGTTCTGTATAACCAAAATTAAAAATTTGGTAGCCTCTAGTCAACGGAAACTAGACCCTTTTATATTATATAAAAACTAAAACAATTATATTAATAAAACCTTATTTTCAACGTTCCAGAATCACGACCGGGGACAAACTAGCGCCCTCTATTGTAGCAAAATAAATCGTTTGCAGAAACATTATTGTGTTGGATTTTGGTCGGTCTACGACTTTAACTTCTGTGCTCCTGAACACGTGGAGACGGAGAAGAAGAGTAAAATGTCAGTTGTCAGTATTCAAAGATTTGTTTGTACTTTTGTAACCTCTTATATTTTGTGTATAGTTTTCCGTTTTATTATCGTTAATTATAATTACTTAGTACAGTTCTATTACTCGGAGGCAGTTTCTATGAGAATGAAAACTGAAAACGTTGACATGAACTTAAAAAGTTCACACCATGAAAATGTATTACCACCGCAAGGAGAATCTGTGATTAACGTAAAAGTATCGGAAGTAGTTTTAACTCCCCTCTGCTGCGCTTCTTTGGTAAATGAAATTTTAAAAGGGGTTTTGTATCAGAAGAGCCAAATTCCTTATCCATACAACTGGCTGAAGACATTAGTTGAAAATAAACGCAAACAAGCCGATACTGAAGAGCCTAAAAAACCGATCAATTTTACTGCTGTTAATCATTTTCGAGTTGTGTCGTCCACCTACGATACTCTAGAATGTGTTATGAATGGGATAATGAAGGAATTTAGAGAAAATGGTAGCAGTATTAAAGAAGTAATTTTTGTATTTGGGACAACACCTCAATGCCCTAAAGAAGTTTTTACTATAAATGTATCTTCTGTTGTAAGTGGCCATTTGGAAAAAAAATCATATGTACCATATGGGTAAATATCAACAGAAAATATTAAGGTACGTAGGTATTGATTTTTTAAATGTTCATTTGGTATAATGACTGTTTTTTAACATTTAAAATAAGAAGCATATTTTTAAAACTGTACGTACTTTTGTGTTTCAGAAATATTTTCTTATCTCAGAGTTGGATGGATGCCATAGACGCCACTTCTGTTTGTACAAACACTTTTATTTTCCTAAAAAAAGACACAAATAGCAACACCGGAAGTGCTACGAACATTGAGAATTTTTTTATCCCCAGTAGACCCTTAACTTTTCCGCCAAAACTAAAGCATGTTAAAATCAAATTAAATCATAGTGACAGCACTAACTGCTGTAGTAATTTGACGGTTTTCGAAGACGCAGGTAGAAGTGATGTATCTATAAGGAATGAGCAATTGACAAGTAGTGAAAATTGTGAGGTATCTTTTAGTTGGTATCAGGCAAAAGACTTACTGAAAGGTTTTAAGGATTGTTATATAAATAAAATATCAGCCTGTGAATTATGGTAATAGTCTGTAGTTATTAGGTTCAGTTATGAATTTTATATGCTTTTTAAATTTTTATGTACAGGGTGTCCGTTTATACATATTGTGACACCTTCTCATAGGGTTTATTATTATGAGATACAAACAACTTCTTATATAAAAGTTTTAATAAATCTCTTTTATCTTTTAGGCTTATTAAAATTAACAATTGATTATATATTTTTTACTTTTCTGAAAGAATTCTTCCACCCGAATTTAAGAATTATTGTCAAAAAATTTTGATCATTTAAGTTTGAAGTTTAATAGTTGTATTGGAACTATTTGGGTCTAGATTGCTATGAAATAACTAACTACATGTAGTATGCAGTTGTTTTTTTTTTTTAAGGCAATCTAGACTCTGGCCGCTCCCATACAACTATTAAGCATTAAATTTAAATAACTCACAAACTTCTGAATGAGATATCAATGAAGCCAAAACTTTTGAAATCAGGGGAGAGTTCATGCAGAAAAGTACAAAAATATACAGTGTGTTTCGTTAAAAAAATAAGTGTTTCGTTTTTCAACTTTTTAATGTTGGATTGTTCATTTTTGGAAACTTAAAAGATAATACAGAAGATGTAGTAGAAGTCTTATATAAACACTTTACATTTTGTACACACTTTATATTTTATTATTAATGTAATTCATAGTGAATGTTTGGTGTAGGTAATTACATTTTTAATTAATTGATCGTGGACATTGCGAGACTGATATCAAGCAATAAAAAGACTTACTAGGTTTCAAAAATTAGCTTAACGATGACATTTATTTATTATCAACTTAATTTATGAATTTTATATCTTTGATTTTTATGTTTAGATTACTTTGTGTTTTGTATTTTAATGTTTTGTTCATTTTTGAACTTACTTGAGGTATTTCTCAGTTGATGTCAGGGAGAGGACTTACTTTTACTTGCTTTTAAATGGTTTTAAATATTGTCGTATCATTAAAATAATTCATGAACACGTATTTAATTTTTTTCAGTTTCTTTCATTAATTTCTTCTATTATATATGTGTAGGTAATTAATACAGACTGCAGATCAGGTATTCATTCCAGATCACAAATTCCACAAATACCCACTGACACGACTACTATTGTAAGCGATGATTTCTGGACAAAGGACCCCGCAATAATCTTATGGAAATTGGGTTTCGGTCAAATCGTCTGAATTTTGGATATGTTTTAGGTTTCGTCATCCCATGCAAAAGTCTCTATGTGCACAAAGCTCGAAAATCAATACTTTGGCTGCTACGGAGCTTGAAAGCTCCAAAGCTCCACCACAGATTTATTTATTCGTGCAGTCTTTATAGATTTTTAAATAACTTATTTTTTCGATTTTAATGTCTAGGTTTCTGTTTTTGAGGTTGATGAATTCAAATCCGATGTCAAATTGTCCAAATTGACACTTGACAGCTGTCAATTAGCTGTCAAAGTGCCTTAACAAAGTGCAAATCTTATTTTTTGTTATGAGTTTATGCTGTTTAACTCAGTTCATGTATGATGTGAATACAATAATTCGACAATTGGCAGCTGTCAATAGGCTGTCAAATAGCAGTTACAAAACAAAAATCTTCAGTTTTTGTTATAACTGTATGTTTTTTAGGTTGCTGAATTTAAATATGATGTTAGTTTTACGAAATTGAAAGTTGGCAGCTGTCAACTAGCTGTCAAATAACGATCGAAAAATAAAAAACTGAACAAAACAAAAACTGAAGATTTTTGTTTTATAACTGCTATTTGACAGCCTGTTGACAGCTGCCAATTGTCGAATTATTGTATACACATCATGTATGAACTCAGTTACCTAAAAAGCATAGTCATAACAAAAAAATAAGATTTGCACTTATTTTTATTGCATTTTGACAGCTAGCTGACAGCCTGTTGACAGCTGCCAATTGTCGAATTATTGTTTTCACATCATACATGTACTGAGTTACCTAAACAGCATACTCATAACATAAAAATAAGATTTGCACTTTTTTAAGGCACTTTGACAGCTAATTGGCAGCTGTCACGTGTCAATTTCGACAATTTGACATCGGATTTGAATTTAGCAACCTCAAAATATAAACTTCGACATTAAAATCGAAAAAAATAAGTTATTTAAAAATCTATAAAGACTGCACGAATAAATAAATCTGTGGTGGAGCTTTGGAGCTTTCAAGCTTCGTAGCAGCCAAAGTATTGATTTTCGAGCGATTGTGCCCATTGAGACTTTTGCTTGGGATCACGAAACCTAAAACATATCCAAAATTCAGACGATTTGACCGAAACCCAATTTCCATAAGTTTATTGCGGGGTCCTTTTATGTTGAAAGATTCATAGAAACATACGTCCTAAAATGATTGGTTTTAGAGACGCAGGGTGCTAAAGCTTTACGTCAAAACCTTTAAAATTGGTCCAGGCATCACCTCTTAAAATAAGTACAATAAATAACACCCTGTACATGCTAGTGGGTATTTGTGGAATTTGTGACTTGGAACGAATACTTGACCCACGGTCTCTAGTAATTAATAATTTTAGATCAAACGCGTATGACTACCTATAGAAAGTCTTTATGTACAGCTAAATGTGTATATGTTGCAATAAGTTGTGCCATTATGTATGATTGGCAGTGGCTAAAACTCACCAGATTCTTGGAAGCTTTTTTCTACCTGTTTTTTTTTTATTGATGATAGAAAAGAACTCTTGGTGACCTTGCTGGTGCTGATTATGCAGTGTTTTGTATTGTGTTTTATGAAAAGTTAAATTTATACACAAATATTAATAAATATTTTTATATATTAAAACACTTAATATCTGTCTTAATAAGTAGAAGAAAAAAGAGGGGATTATACATTGGTACCCCTCTTATACAGTGGTGGGCAAAAGCGTTGCGTTGTTTATGTAAATCGACATTTTTGCATAGTTTTTCGTTTAGAGAAGCCGAGATACATACATAGATCAATCAAAAAAGGCCAAGTAGGTACAACTTTTCCATGGAACATTTTACGTAATTTATTCATGATTACTTATTTTTATTCATTGTTTGCTTACCTTCTGTTATCGATTTTTTGTTTTACATTCTGTGTGACATTTTCTTTTCTTCTATCGTAAATACCTAAAGTAATTTAATAATCCCTTCCTTACATTCATTCTCATATTCATGAAATGTAATAATTATGTAGAAATGTATTAATTAATGGCCAGCTATATGCTGCAACTATAAACTGCAATATTTAAAATTGTGGTATACTGTGTCGCGGCGACTGCTAGTATAAACCACAAAAATCACATATAAATCTATGTGTGTTTTGTGGTATAAACTAGTAAACATTTTTGGAAGTGCTTACGTACACCGAACTGTTGACCCGTGTGAGTCTGTTTCACCCGTATTCGGGTATCTTCGGTTTTCCGGGTGAACTATGTGAAACAGTGGCGGCTCGTGGGTGGCAGCTACATGAGTGGGCACAGGGTGTGTCAGTAGGATTACTTATTAGCTACCAATGGCGCCGCAGGCGAAAATTTTTAAAATTTTCAAGGTCATGCGTTTTACTGACACTTCAGAATTTCAATGAAATATTCTTTTATACAAAAATATAGACCTTCACAAGAATAATTTTTGGGTTTTGGTAGCTTTTTTAAATAATTATTAGGCACGAATATTGAGGGCTTAAATATATTAAAATAATGGGTGGCAACATGTGAAAAAAATTTGATATAGGCATCTTAGCGTTATTTGTAGAGGAAATCAGCTCGCCTGTCCTTATTGTTCACAAAAATGTTAATCGCCTTTTCATTAAAGTCCCGGATTTGTTTCACAAAATTTAATACAATTAATTATTTGGTTTAAAATATGTCTGTTTTTATTTTTTATAAGCACTATCAAGCTGTTGCCTTATGTCTACCTTTTCCAACCCACTAAAATCTAATATGTTATGTAAATGTTTTTCATTGTAGCTAGCATGTTTCTTAGCTCGTTCATTTAAATGTTTTAAATCACTCACCCCTTCTTGAGTCCATGCACTTTGGTTGCCACCCATCACTAAACAAATAAAACAAAACAGTTTGTTTCTTTTAGGACACATAACCACTTAAATCTGTCGTAGACACTACTATTAAAATTTCGTGAATAATTTCACGATTTTCCTACGTCTGTTTTGGAAATAATCAAATCGGGTATCGGCCTTCCAAACCGTTTAATTTCCGTTCGGATCTCGTATGATATCTTTATTAGTCAATAAAAAGTGCACCGAATTCATTTTGAAACGTTTCACAATCAAAAACAATCAAAAACATACTTCTCAGCGAAGAAAATAAACAATCACTAAAAAAGGTCACTCATCAAGTGTGACCCGTTCAGCTGATTTTCGAACGATTTAACGACGTATGTCTGCTGCAATTGTCTCCAAATATTACCAGTCACCGAAAAAGCCCGATTAAACGAGGGCTGGGATACTGTGTGCCCTCGGCCACGCGCGCGAAATGCGACTACGGTGGCTCGATGCGAATTCAGACTACGGTGGCTCGGTGCTCGAACGATAGTATGTCATATATATGTGATAAAAATCATTATTTGTGGTATAAAAGGAAAAATAATTAGAATATGAATAGTTTGTCGTATACAATTAATTGATATTATTGTAACAGTAATTTATAGTAAATTAACACAAAAGAAATATTTTCTATTGAAATTTGGGCTGGGCACGTGCCCCTGTGCCCTTTATCACCAGCCGCCACTGGTTTTAATACTTCAGTCCCTTTGAAACACGGCTTAATATTGACCAAATTAAAAAAAATAACTAGGCGAATTTTCACATATATCAAAACAGTGTTACACCAAAACTTCTTTGGGGCGAACAAACAACAACGCCAACATTTAATATTTTATTTATACAAAAAGTTGAGTTCTATAAATAATATCTACAGATGATTATTAACAAAATTTAACACAGTTAGAGGGGAGGAAATAGAGTCCGTGGAGATACAATGTAGTAAGAGAGAACCATTCTTTGTATTTAACTTGTAACGCAAGGATATGTCTTTATGCACATCGGGTTGAAACGTGTGAAGACGGGGGTTTCGGAATCCGGTGTTTTTTCTTGGCGGCCGCGTCGGGGAACGACGAGGCGGCCCATGCTGGTCTGGGGAGGAGCGAGACGTTGGACTTCTATTTACAAGGAGTTTCATCTGACGGTTTTTATGACGAAGGCGATGAATGTATATACAAGGGCGCCGTGCAGCGAGGGGGAGAGGGGAAGCCGTGTTCTTGTTTCCGTGCTGCATGGCCGCTGGATGCTCTCCTGAAACATTGAGATCCTGCTGATTCACAAATGCCGCAAGACTGATTACTATGTACATTTAAGGAGTTAGACCCCTCTGGAGTGCGAAAAATTAAGTCATTCTTTGAGATTTTTTTTCTACTCTACTAATGAAGCGATCAAAAATTCATTTTAGGGCTTTATTAACCCGTTTCGGCCGAAAACGCCACTCCCGGTAGGTACATCGCTCTTCAGCGCCTCATAACTAATACTATTTGCGACAGAAAAATTTGACAGGGTCATATTTTTGAAGATTAAGACGTGTCCTTTCCGATGGTGTCCATGAAATTCCTCCAAAAATTATTAATTATGAAAAAAAGAAGTTTTTTTTTTTAAATATTTAATAAGATTTTTTTAAATTAAATGTTCCAATGGGTTTCCGCTTTGCAATGGACCTGGAACCTTCATAAACCGGTGGAATAAATGTTTGAACTTTAATTATACGTGATTTAAAGATCGATTTTTTGCCTTCAAAATGGCGCCTGAACTGCAAAATGTTTGTGTAAAAATTCAAGAATTTTTTATTGGAAAATGATGCACGTTTACAAAAAATTGTAAAGAATAAAAAGTTCTTAAAATCACTCAATGAATGCCCTAGAATTCTTTCAAAATTTTTTTGAGCAATTTTTTGGATCTTGCAAGTAGTCGATTTTTGCAAAATTTAAAAAATTGCTTAAACAATTTTCTGAAAAAAATTCCAATGCATTCATTGAGTGGTTTTAAGAACTTTTTATTCTTGACAATTTATAGTAAAAATTCATTATTTGCGAGAAAAAAAATTTCTAAATATCAAATTAGTATCGAAATTTAGAAATTTTTTTCTCGAAAACAATGCATTTTTACAATAAATTGTCAAGAATAAAAAGTTCTTAAAATCAATCAAAGAATACACTGGAATTTTCAGAAAAAATTGACTATTTGCAAAATCCAAAAATTGACCAAAAAATTGTGAGAACATTCTAGTGCATTCATTGACTTTTAGGTTTTTGCACTTTTAGGTTAGAATATTTCAAGTCACTTATTTTCCGAATTTTCATAACATTGAATTTTTCATTAAAAGAAATGAAAATATAACATCAATTTGACATTAGCTACTTCGAAAGCATAGAAAATGAATGGTCAATCGAATACTCATTTATTCTATTGTAATTTCGCATTTTTGCTTCCGCCATAAGGAATATACCTAATTGTTATTAACCTTTATTTTTATTTTTATGTTTTCAGCGGGAAAAATTACTTCGGAAACAACTATTCATTGTACTAGAAGAGAGGAATTTTGGTTGTATTTGTGCATAATGTTTTGCGCGCGTAGCCTTGCGTGGAACGTGCTAGACAATATTCACTTTAGACGTTTTTTTGCCAAATAAGTAACCGATTCTCCATTGCCTAGTAGTGAGACTAACTTTTGTCTGTTCGAAGTGTTACCTTGTGTTGACGACGATTATCACTTAACGCCATCTACATTTGGACGACGGCTCTCAGTCGCATTTTTTACTATGGAGATGGTCAATATGTATATTATATAATAAATGCATGACGGATTACGAGTCCGGCCCTGCGTTACAGCACACGGAACCCTATAACATTACTCAATAAGTTCGTAGGATGAAATACAGATGGCTCCACTATCAGGTAGTTTACAAGTTATAATGATTTCAGTGACGTTACTTATGTAAAGCATTGCTTTTTATTGGGAAACAATACTGTTCAAGAAAATCAGTGGCTTTGGAAGCTGTTTGGAGCTGTAGCTCACAAAAACCTTTTGTTAAAAGATCTCAAAACGGAGAAAGCTTCAAAATGATCATTTTAACACCTAGATAAGACGATTTTTCACTATTTTTTTTTGGGTAGTGTATTATAAAATGCTTGGATATGGCTACCACTAAATCCTAAATTATACAGGGTGTTCCACCTAAGGCGGATTCATCCATAACTCTGTTATTAGAAATTTAACAAAAACGTGCTTTGGGTGGTAGTTGTCTGGAATAATTGTGCATATGAGGAAAATATTTTAAATTATATAGGGTGCTCCGTTTATGCTGCACGCCACCTAAATTTGTTAATTTAAATGGAACACCCTGTTATAGTTTTTGAGATATTCAACTGTCTTTGAAAAAAAATGATGATTTCAGCTCTTTGAATGAGGCCCAATAGCATTTAAACCATAAAAGATAGAAACCTGCGGTTTGGACGATTAGATTTAGCACAAATTACCCTATCTTTTTCACTATGGGCAAAATGGATACGCTATTCAGAGCCGGAAATATCGGACCCTACATTTGACGATTTTAAAACGTAAATACTATTTTTTTTTTCAAATGGCATGACCCATATTAAATAGTGCCGTTGGATGCGAAATTAAACGCCCTTTCTACTGATATCGGGTTATCAATACTTATATCCAACAGTTTTCCAAGAATATTCGATTTTTTCTAAAGTTTGCAAAAATCGAGTCTACAGGTCAGTAGGCTTCTTATACCCTATACGTATAACCAAACTAAACTCTTTGGACTAGTTTGCTTGTTATTTTACTAAACTTTACTTTTTAACTAAAATGTGTTAAAGTTATCAAATATTTGTGTATAATGTACGAGGAAGAAATGGTATATTTTTTGCTGCCGACGTATTGGAAAGATTTAGCACAACGCTGCATTTCAAACACCAAAGAAATTGATGAAAGGCTGGTTTTCCCTTTCTTGAACTTACGTGGTTTTTTTAACCACTTTTAAACAACCAGAAGACAGCCTACAGGGAAAATGCAACGCCTACACCGTACAATTTTAGAAGAATCGAGGAAATGTTGATAAGATGACCCGATAGTAGAAAGGGCATTAATTCATCCAACGGCACATTTAGGTTGCATTTGAAAAAAGTATTCAGTTTTAAAATTGTCAAATATAGGGTCCGATTTCAGCTTTTGCCCATAGTGAAGAAGGGTGTAACTAGCCGACGAGGTCTAAAGGGCCCTGTTTTTTTCGACAATATCTCAAAAACTATAAGAGATAGGTATAGGGAACCCTTAACAAAGTCGACCTAGAATTAAACGGGGAATCAAAAAATGTAATATACATGGTGTTCCATTTAAAATAACAAAGTTAGGTGGCGTGCACAATAAAAGGAGCACCCTATACAATTGAAAATATTTTCCTCATATGCACAATTATTCCAGACAACTACCACCCAAAGCACTTTTTTGTTAAATTTCTAATAACAGAGTTATGGATGAATCCGCCTTAGGTGGAACACCCTGTATTAAACATTTTATTCCTCACAGTTTAATAACAATGGACTATATAGGTCCTGTTTCAGTGCAACATCGACTATATCAACAGTAATAATCCATAGCATCCGACACTATTCATATCGGAACATAATTTTGGCATATGAAATTTGTCATGTAAACCATATCGTCGGTATCCGCGAATAAAAGCGATGTTTGAGTTTGATGTCCCGGTGATAATAAATAATTTTCCAATACGCCGATAAATTTATTTTTGTAACACAAACGAATTAAACCAACATGTCGCGTATTGTGCGTTTTAGTTCCAGTCCACTACGTGAAAATGGAAAGAGCAAAAAATGTTAACAAAAAGATTGTTTTTTGTAATTCCAAGATAAAACATGTATGTGTGTTCGAGTTATAATTCCTGCCTAGCTCAACCATTATTTGCGATATTTAAAATTAGTTTCAAAAACCATGTAAAAACAAATGATCTGAATATTCTGAATCTTTATTCGATTGAAAAAAAAAACTATGGAAAATACTATCATTATTTGTAGTTTTTAATTTAATTTATTTTTTTGAGTAAACTTGGCAGAAACGTTTAGCTACTTAACGGTAATAACTGATTAAAATTTCAAAGAAAAAAATCAAAAGGTTGTTTTAACACAGTTTTATTAACAATGTGTTGCATCCGCTATTAGTTACACATTCCTGCGCTCTTCGTGGCATTGATTCCAGTTGGTCGTCTATGTTATCTTGCTTCTGAGAGCTTTCAATGTCTGCGGAGGATTCGTTAAGTTCCTCAATCTTCTTCCCATAAAGATCCTCACACGTTCTCTTGGTGAAAGATCGGGAAATCTGGGTGGCCATGGCAAGAGATTAACATACTTACGTACAAAAAGTACCCGGAAATTTGGATTTAAATGAGCCTCTTAAAAGGAATCGGTAAAATGTTTTTTCTTCAAGTTGGTAGCCCCTACCTTAATTACCAAGCCTGTTTAGAGCGCGATCTGTCACTCAGTGTGTTTACAGCAGTCGTTAGTAATAGACGACCTCAAGTGTGCTCGGCGAATTGTACAATGGAAAAAATAGCGGAACAACGCGTTTGTTTATATAATGTCGCAAACGAAATTTCGTGTGCCGATTCATTGAAAATGTTAAATAAGGCCTTTGGTGATTCGTGTACATATGTCCAAAACACGGGCTTAGGAGTGATATAAGGAGTTCAAAGTGGGCCGTGAAATCGTCGAAGATTTGCCTCGCTCCAGTCGGCCATCGACCTCTACGACAGCCGATAACATCGATAAGAGTGTGACATGTCGACAATGTCAGCTCATGGTATTTTGAGTGATATTTTGTGCATGAAACGCATCGCTACGAGACTGGTTCCAACGAGCTGAATGTTCTTCAAAAAAGAGCATCGGAAGCAGGTTGCTCTTGACATGGTTTCCAGAGCCGATGGTGAACCAAACTTCATGAAACTCATCATAACTGGAGACCAAACATGGGTCTACGAGTACGACATGCAAACAAGTCGTCAATCATCGGAATGGCGCTATGATGATGAGCCGAAACCGAAAAATCCGCGCTAAAGTGGGTTGAAAGTGAAGGTGATGCTGACGATTTTTTTTATTATCGAGGCGTGGTTCATTCCGAATTTCCGACAGACGATTAATAAGGAGTATTATCTCGGCATTTTGAGGCGTTTGCGCGAAAGTATCCGTGGGAAACGGCCGGAATTGTGGAAGGAAAATTCTTGGATTTTGCACGACGACAACGCGCCATCTCACCGAGCTTCGATTGTGGCCGAATATAAGGCCAAAAACTCAATAAATACGATCGACCAACCCCCGTATTGACGATATGGCTTCGTGTGATTTTTTTTTGTTTCCAAAACTAAAATTGCCACTACGGGGTCGCCGCTTTGAAACGATAGAGATGATATCTGACGATAATTTCTACTTTGCCGCACACTTGCCACACTGGCAACACATTAAAAAAGTATGACAAGAGAGAACAGTTAAAATTCAAGAAATTCACTCGTTATTAATGTTAGCAACAAGTGGCAAACGTATCAGGTATGCCACTTACACCTGTCGCAACGAAAATTTAATCAATTATTACTATTGAGTAGCTAAAAGTTTGGTCAAAAAATTCCTGCCTCTTCTTGGTGTTGCTGTTTCCACGTCTCTGAGTGTATTTACAACATTTAACCTGCTTTAAAAAAGTGGTCAAGTGGTCAACTGGTTTAAGGATATTGCCTGGATTAAGGATTTTTTCAATTTATAGAAACATTAACAAAGAAGTTAACTTAAAGAAGTTGTAATCCTTAATGTTATCATTAAAGTTCGTGCGAGTGCGGAGTGTAACAGGACCGTAGTAAGTTAACGAATGAAAATATTAATATGTTTACATAAATTATGTAGCAACGTACTATTTTTACCAAATAGTACGGTTAACACGTAACAATGGCAACATTTACCCGACAAACGTCAATGTTGAGACAAGGTTCCCATGGAAGGTTGGCGGTGGTTTAAACATATTGTAATGTGCTTTTCTAAGTGTTCTGGAGTGAAACGGCGACGTTTATCACTTAATATTAAGTTGTGTATGGAAAAGGACCGTTCAACGTTTACTGTTGACAATGGACAGCTAGTAGGTGGCTGTCACTAGTAGTGTCACTTTTTCACGCACCAATTTAAAAATTAGCTACTGGACGCCCGCAAGCATCGGTAGCTTCGTCTATAATAAAATACACGAAATTGTCCTGAACGTCTTCGCGTATTGATGTCAATACATTGTTGTAAACCCGACCGACATATGCAAGTCTTAACGTACTTTCATGAGGAATTTTTCGGTCTATATATTTTTCTAAAAACGTATGTAACTTGGGGTTATCTAGTTTGTAATGGAATATTGCTTGAAACAAAGGCTTCTATGAGTTCATAGAAAAATACGGAGTCGTCGGCGCTGGACGATGCATGGCTTTTCAGATGTCTTGTTACTTTAGTTTTATCTGAAGAATATCTGAAGAATTTATAATGCGTTCACAGACAGTACAAAAATGGTCATTTCCTTGAATACATATGTCCCTAAAACCCACCTGATCGCTGTCAAACCACTTTTGAAATACGACGACTGTCTGTTACAGCGTGCCATAAATAACTAAAATTGCCAGCGCAGTTTTCGTAATGCAAGTCAGCTGTGAGCTGTGAAGGTCAACGAGTCAAGGGCAGGACATGCACAGTGTCGGCCCTGTGACATTTGCGCTTGGTAATAAGTAATAATATTTAATAACTAGCGACCCGCCCCGGCTTCGCACGGTTTACGACATCACATTAGAAACCTCTAAAATTATCAGTGTTTCTCTACTATATTATGCATTATACATATAAACCTTCCTCTTGAATCACTCTATCTATTAAAAGCGGGAAGCGACTTTGTTTTATACTATAATATATATTTAATTTAATAATGATATTGAGATATTTGATATTGATATTTAAGAAACTATGATGCAACATAGTTTCTGTGAACATATTAACATTTTTATTCGTAAACTAACTACGGTTCTGTTACACTCCGCGCTCGCACGAACTCTAGTTGTCACATTTTTTGAAATAAAAAAAAAATAGAATGAAATTTTCCGCTTGATAACAATATTTTGAGCAAAATACCTGGTATAAACTGCCATAACTATGAGTTAATCGCTACACAGTGACAACTCGATTAATCGCAATGTAGCACAAACAGCAAACAGACCATCTAAATATCTTCCGAAGACGGGATCAAGTTGTAGGATTATCTCAAGTTCCTAATCAATTACTCTGCCTCCGGCAGCTTTGTTTGCTTACTTACCGTTAATAACGTGTACATTAACACTTGTAGCTCCGGCTATTGTCGGTACACAGGAATAATTTCCCGAGTCCGAGAGATGAGCGTTGGTCAGATGCAGTCGAGATGTTAGCCCGTCGATCCAGTGGTTCTGAAACATTTTAAAGCAAGTCTTTCACCGTGTTTAGTCTATTAGGTATTAAGGTAAGGAATTTTGATCTTAAGGCACTAACTTAAAAGTAACTGTCTACCAACGTGTTTAATCAGAGGATGATTAACTCTTAACTGGTCTGGTGGGTAAATGATGATAGTGTGAAAATATACGAGGTGTGTGAATTAAGTAATGAGACTGATTTTTTTTTAATGTTTTTATTCGAATAGAACTACAATTCAGTATTGTCTCCTTCAAAATAACTTCCTCCACACAGTGCTGGAGACGGTTCCTCCATTCCTCATAGAAGTGCTGGAACTCATTGTGTGAAAAGGTGCATTGTCGTGATGCAACATCCAGTTGTTCTTGATGTTTGGTCTCACACGCATGACCCTTTTTCGAAGTTTTTCAAGACTTCTCTGTAAAAGTGTTGATTTACTGTTTGGCCTGCAGGCACAAACTCTTTGTGGACAACCCTGGCTATAAAAAACCTTCGACTTGCTCATTTTTGCATTTTTGAGTCTTGGAGAGCTTGAAGTGTGCCATTCCATGCTTTGGCGCTTGGTTTCCGGGTCGTACTCAAACACCCAAGTCTCATCATCAGTAATGTATGTATGTAATAACAATCATCACGTTCTATAAAATGGGGATCATTTTCAATCGATTCCAAAAAGTCAAGACACCTCTCTTTCCTGATGTCCTTTTGCTCCTGCGAAAGGTTTTTTGGAACCATTTTTGGGCAGATTTTTCTCATCCCCAATTCGTTAGTGAAAATCTGATAAACAGTGGTGTAGTAATTTAAATTCAACTCTTCCCCGATCATTCTTGTCGTCAACCGACGATCTGAACGCACAAGATCCTATATTCTATCGACATTTTCATCGGTTCTTGAAAATGAAGGTCTTCCGCTGCGTGGTTCATTATTAATCTCTCTTCTTCTGAGAATGCCTTAAACTACCAAAAAATCTGGGCTCTTGAAAAAACACTGTCTCCGTAGGCGTGTTGAAATTTTGCAATGTATTCGTTGAGCTGTGTCCAAGTCTGAAGCACACCGTTGCTCAAAATGAATGTCTCTTATTTTTGAATCGCACTAGAAAAAAATGGTTTACGAAAACAGTTACAAAGAACAAACAAATGACTTTAAAAAGTTTAAACTTACTGAAGGTGCATTACATGTTAACCTCCAAGTCCCGTCTCCGCAGTGTTGCTAGATTAGGCGCTACGTTGCCAGTCTCATTACATAATTTACACACCTCGTATTTGTCACATAAATAGTCAGGCGTCGTCTCAGAGTCTACTATTTTTAAAGACAAAATAAAAACACATAAACAAGAATAAATTAAACGTTTTACTAAACATAGATATTATAAACATTACTGAATAAGGGATATGTAAAAAAGAGTGTGAAAAAGAAAAAGAAAAATCCAGCAAGAACTAAACTTTATCTGCACATCCATTATAAATCGGTTTAATGTTTTTTTTTACAGACAGGCTTTTTACACTGCAGGCATAGATATTTTGTCATTCTGTTATATTCCAATAATAGAAGGATTAGGTTGAGGGAGGGTACGTAGGTGGTTTCATTAACCAATTAGAAAGAATTATTTTTATGGCGTAGTCTGTCTAAGACACCAGACCAGTTAAGAGTTTAAAAAATTTCTGATTATGCGCAAAAAAAGTTTTATATATATTCACAATAGCGATAGAATTTAAAAACGGCCAATTAAAACTGAACCGTGAGAATATGAATTTAGTAACGGATGTACAGGTTGTCCTTTAATTTTATTTTGATACAGGGTGCATCGTAAGATAGGTACAGAAAAACTTAAAAAAACACGAAATGTCTCCTTGTTTTTCAAGTTTTAGTTGTTCATTTGTTTTTTTTTCTGATGATACCAAAAGATAATACGTGAAAAATTACAAAAGTTTAATTAATTTTATTATAAAAGTAAGTTTACTGAATTTTTTTGTATCTTTTAGTATTCACCCCTGTAGATGGGTGTCAAAATAAAAAATAATAATAAACATAACCTTCTTTTGGAATAGCCTATTTAATTTTGAATTCTTTGTACGTTTGCGGAACATAGGTTATGAAAATTCTTGTGAAATCACTTAAATAAAATAATAATTGCGCCATCTATAGTCATGTTCTGTTTTTTTCATTTTCACTATTGATTTTTGTAGGTTTTGATGTACTGAATACGATGGTCGAGTCCATTTTACCCAATCTCGTTTCGTTGCCGAGCTATTAAGGCCTCAATATAGGCCAAAAAAAGCCTTTTTTGCATATCTAGGTTAGGTTTTCTGAAACTTGTGACGTGATAGGGTAAATCGGACAACGGTATTGTGTTCAGCATGTCAAAAACCTTCGGAATCACGTATTAGGGTTCAAAAAAAGTGTTTTTTTGCAGGTCTGTGTAATTAATAATAATGCTAGAGTCTGCCAGACGGTCAGGCGAAACGACCAAAGTCAACGACCCGAAGTGCGGCACAATGGGCCCACCCCACTAATATCAATCCGCGTCGGATCGTTCGCATTAAAGAAGGCCTAACTGCTGCATAATTTTCGCTCTTGAGCGAATTCAGAAATGCGCGGTGACGTTGGCACTCTGTGTGTGCAGCGTGTGCGGTTCGCCGTGGCCCGTCCAGTGATTTTGCGACACATGTCGGCTGCCGTTTAGACATTATTGGAACGGACGTGACGCGAATGCTAGTGGATAGATTACACACGTTCCGCTTTGACGCCGTCGAATTACATTAAAATAAAGATGAATGGTACTTAAAATTTATTACCGGAATTTACATAATTTCGGAGGTGTGATTTAGTACAGTTCGGCGTTCGCATTTTGCCTTGCTCGAATAGATAACGTCTAGCAATCTCGGTTATTTTGCAGTATTTCGCGAGCGCGGCCTGATCTCGACTGTTTTATACTTTTACCATTAGGAATTTTTTTACACCAACACCCAACTAGTGGTTTTATCACTACCGTCAACTCATACAACTTTGGCCACCCCATACAACTATGTGCCACAGTGTGCTTGAAGGTGGAAAAATTATGATGAAAATGAGTCCAAAATCGGTTTGCGCAGGCTGATTCTAGATTAAAAGTAGATTCAAATTAAAAAAATTTAAAATCATAGCTGATCCTCTTCGCGTTTTATCCACATTTTTGGATTTTAACCCTTTGCAGTACAGAAAGTCGTATACATCAACTTTTTCTTCGAGCACTTAGCACTTTTAGAAATAAAGCTATCGTAAATAAGTTTATTATATCTTGTAAATACAGTTCTTTAATTAAAAAAACTTACTCGACAATTTTCCATTACTAAAAATTAAAATTCAATTGTTATAAAACACTTGGAAATTATCAAAATTCAAAAATTTTATGTTCTCGTACAAACATAAATTTTCTACTTATTTTTTAAGAAAGTATAAAAGCTCATAATAAATCTCGCTTGGAATTTAGTCAAATTTAAAATGTAATTATAAAATCATAAATTATTTTTATTTGAAAAAAAAATGGAATATTTTAAACCACTTTTAGCTTACCCCAGGGGTTAATGACGAGGACGTAGTTAATTTAAGTATTCAAATATATTACACGTTCAAATAAGTAATGAGACAATAATAAATTAAATTAGAGGTGCAAGGACGAAAATTCAGTAACTGCTTTTTGCAATCTTGGTCCATTAGACTCATCATGTCAATTATTTATTTTATACGATTCCCAGGTTTTTAAAAAATTGCGATGAACAGCTTCGCCACTTTGTTCTGACCACAACCCTAAACCAAAACCATCTTCTATATATTGCAAACTTTCCATAACATTTAAAAGGCTCCGTAAATTTTAAAAGGCTTCATAATTCCATTTTAAATGATCCACGATTTTAAAAAGCTCCATAAATCCATTTTAAATGCCCCATAAATTTTAAAAGGCTCCATAAATTTTAAATTATGCTCCATAAGTTTTTAATCAAAGGCTCCATTAATTTTAAAAGGCTCCATAAGTCCATTTTAAATGATCCACGATTTTAAAAAGCTCCATAAATCCATTTTAAATGCCCCATAAATTTTAAAAGGCTCCATAAATTTTAAATTATGCTCCATAATTTTATGTAATGCCCCATCATTTTTTAATTAAAGGCTCCATAAATTTTAAAAGGCTCCGTACATTTTAAAAGGCTCCATAAGTCCATTTTAAATGATCCACGATTTTAAGCTCCATAAATCCATTTTATGTGCCCCATAAATTTTAAAAGGCTCCATAAATTTTAAATTATGCCCCATAATTTTAAATTGAGGGTGTTCCATAAACTTTAAATTAAGAGTACTCCATTGCAGCGAATTTTGTCGAATATAATAAATGTTACTAATAGATACACACAAAATTCAATAGTAGATCCAATTACGAGTAGATTTAACGGTTGTAGAAACAGAAAACGAGACGAACTATACGTATAACTTAGTAACTGTTCACAACCTACCTCGGTTAATGTACCTAGATGTATATGACAACGTGTTATTCTTTCTGCCCCGAAATAGATACTCTTTCAATTTGTACTACTTTATCCACCCTTGCGGGAATATTGTTGTCACCGGCAGGAGCGTTAAGAGAAATATTGCCCCGAGCAGAACGAAATCAAATCCTTATATATTAGGCAATAATGTCACCTGAGGTAAACCAAACCTCGATCTATCTCACACGGGATGAGTTTAATTTTCGTTGTTCTGTTGGAAAAAGAATACCGCTGCATATTGTAACAAAAGAAAACATATTGTAATAAGGATTTTAATGTATTAAAACTGTAATTAAAATTTCTTTTGATACTGTGAATTACTTATTGAATCAATTACTTATTCAAGCCTTGTTTTACAGAAATCTCCAAATTCTAGTTAAAAAAAGTACGGTTGTCGAAGGTTGTCACGAGAGATGGCACGAGTGCTCCGCTGTAGCCAGGCCACGGTAATATCTATAATACGTGAATTCGAAATGCTAAACAAATTCCAAAACTTGGGCAAGTGGATACCCCGTTTATTAAGTGAAACCTATCGCTAACATGGAAGTAACATTTGCACATAACTTTTCTTCCGCAGTCGTCGTTTTGGCTGAACAGGCTTGAACAATCTTGTTACCGGGGATGAAAAGTTGGTGTTTTATGTAAATTATAACCGTAACTGCTAGTAGGTTGACGCAGATGCTTCAGCACAATCGGTACCTAAACCTGACGTTCACCCAACCAAATTGTTGTCAATCACTCTCATGGAAAGACTATTTTTTGTTTACTGCTTTTACTATATTTAACAGTATACCCCTAGAAGTTTTACCTTGCAAAAATTTTTTCTTACAATTTTAAATTAATACCTCAAATAATGTATTTGTTACCAAGAAAGTTTTCAAATGTAAAATTAGTGTGGTTGGTCAGTACACTGTACCAACTTGCCTTGGTTGTAGCATCAACTAACCCCAATAGATAACTCATTGGAAGACACCATTGAAACTACTCGTATGAATCTACGATGTGGCAGGAAATAATGAATTTATTGATGCTGTAGTGTGAATTTTCTGTTTCAATGATACAACAAAAAAACTGTCTTCCTAATCTATTCTTACAGCTGAATAGCTCATGCATGCTAGTCTCTTTGAATGGCTTGAACTTTAGACTTTAGAGTCTATACTGACCTCGATGGTGAGTCGTCTCATGTAATCAGCGTCGTTTACGTGTGGCTCTGAAGGTTGCAATATGTTGTCTCCTTTATACCAAAACAGCGTACCCAAATCGTGTGGTCCTTGGTTTATTAAACAGGTAAGCGTTATAGAGCTACCGGCCTTCACGTGAAGATCCGTTGGTCCTAGTATTCTCGCCTTTGCTTCTGCAACAATGAAAAAACCGTATATAAGCGAATGAAACTGATAATTTTTGAAATATATTTTTGGTTGAGACGGAAATGTCTCCTAGAGCTACTCCAGACATTTTCTTTGCCAGAACTGATTTTACTACTGTTGTAGAGTAGCCCAGGTGAATTACAGATGGCTTTGGATTGTGAATTTTCTCTTGTTTACTCATTGATTAATTACACAGCTCTACAATTATTATTTTTTTCGTTTGCAGGGGTCTGACTATATGTGCTATACGTTTTTAGGTCGCTGAAACCGAATCCGAAGTCCAAATTGCTCCATCAGATCCGGTTCTTTTCCTAACCTCAAAAAAACAGGCCTAAAACCATGAAATTAGCTGAGTATAATTTGATAAAAACCCAAACGAAATCCGATAATAATGTATTTCAGCAATTATATAACCACATAATCTCAAAAATCCATAACCTTATGCCCCATAACCTCAAAAACTTAATATCCTATTGATTGTTAAACCCCATAACTCAGTAAAAAAGCGACTTATACGCGCTTAAGCAGTGTAAATCAATATGTTTGAAACGGATTTGGCCTTCAATCCCAGTACCACTTAACCTCGAAATCTCGTGATCCTAAAACCTCATAATCTCAAAAATCCCATAACCTTGTGATTGAAAAACCTCGTGACTCGTAATCTGCAAAGTTATGGGATTATATAAAGTTCAAAATTTTATGTTTTGTATAATTTGATTTGAAAAGACACAAAGTATTAAAAATACACAAAATTTGCGTGAATTTTACCGTGCGAAAGATAGCACATTACAAACAATTTGCATGATTGTACACAAATGTTGTGGTATCATTCCATATTTTACACTACTTACTAAAACTCAATAGATTTAAAACCATAAAGATTGTTTTTAAGATTATGAAGTTTTAGGATCACGTGATTTTGAGGTTGAGTGGTAGTGAGATTGAACGGTGAGGTGAGGGCACACCCGTTTCAAACATATTGATTTACACTGCTTGAATGCGGATAAGTCACTTTTTTACTGGTTTATAAGGTTTTTCAATCACAAGGCTATGGGATTTTTGAGGTTGAGGATTACGTGGTTTTGAGGTTAAGTGGTACTGAGATTGAAGGGCAAATCCGTTTCAAACATATCGAGTTTGACCTCTTTTTTTACTGAGTTATGGGGTTTTAGAATCATAAGGTTCCTGGGTTTTTGAGGTTATGGGGCTTAAGGTTATGGAGTTTTGAGATTATATGGTTATGGAATTGATGACATATATATGATTATGGGATTTCGTTTGGGTTTTTGTCAAATTATGTAATTTTTAGATTGAATTTCATGGTTTTAAGCCTGTTTTTTGAGGTTAGGAAAAGAACCGGATCTGATGGAGCATTTGGACTTCGGATTCGGTTTCAGCGACTCAAAAACCATATAGTATACATAGTCAGACCGAACGAAATTTTTTTTTTGTGTAGCTGTGTTATAGGCACAAAAAAATGTACCAGAAACCAAACAATATGTAATAAGGAGTTTAAACTGTGATAATTTTGCTGTATTTTTTATTAGAGACAGAAATGTGTTCTAGACCTAATCCAGATTTTTATTGAGAATTTTTTTAATACTGTCGTAGAGCGGCTCAAGTGGATAACAGATGGCTTTGGATTGTGAGTTTTGGACTGTGAACATTCTTGAGATGTTTGATCAGTGTCAGTGGCATTCATTGGATAGCTTTGAAAACTTTGGGAGAGAACTTGGGCCAACAATGAGCTTTCATTCAAGTACTTGCGAAATGTTTTTCCAATGTTACACTTATTTGTTGGCTATTAAAAAGTGAAAGACTTGAAAACTATTTAAAACTGTTTATCTGAGGTTGGAAAGAATGTATGTACGTCTTTTAGAATGTTAGCTAAGGCATTCCTGTGTATTAAAAAAAACTATAGACATTTTTTCCCAAAGTTTTAGTTAATTACCACAAAGTTAATAGTCAACTCTTTAAAAACTCAATTTCTGGATTCACATTTGATTTTTTCCTGAGAATCTAGGAAGCAATGAGTAGCGATGCCAGGTACTTTGAGGTGAGCACATAGCATATGTTAGTGTTGGCTGGTAATTGGAGAATCTGCTTCAAATTTGTACAAAAAGAGGGGTCAAATGGTACATTTTCGGTTTTCTTTATGTAAAAAAAAAAACTCTTCCATTTGTTACAAAAGGGAAAAGGATACAGTCAGCAACAAAAGTCTTGTCATGTACCCACTTTTTGAAGGTTGTTTAAATTCTGATAATTTTTGTACTACAGAATTTTGCTGAAAGCTTGTGAAATTCTACATCTAATACGTCCAAGTCGAAGATGATATGTGAATTGTGTGAAAGGATATTGATAAAAAAGTAAAATTGCAATGTTATAAAAAATCGTGAGTAACTCCGATAATATTAAAACATTTTCAAGTTCTTGGGCTCATAATAAAAGGAGATATTCACAGTATCTATCAGATTAACAGCCATTTTGGAAAAAAATCCGATACATGAAAACTTTCTAAGTTGAACCAATAATATTACAAAAATTAAAAAAGCTTTTCACACAATCGATTTGGGCCTATTAGACGCAGAATTTCTCAAGCTGTAGTCCTCAAAAGGAAAAAGAATCAATACTGAACTAAAAAAAAGTTATCAGAATTTAAGCAACCATCAAAAAGTGGGTGCAACGACATGACATTCGTTGTTTTTCGTTGTATGTTTTGAAATTGTGACGTGTATAACTAGTAACAAAAGCAACAAATTGTTACAATTTATAACAATGTATTGCATACAGCTGAGGTAATACAACAGCACCAGCTGACACGGGACTACTGCAATCAAATAAACGCGCGCGACTGGCTTCTGGTTGTCGGTAAATTAGTCGGCAACCCCCAGCACATGTTAAGCAAGTTGCCTATATGTTGCATCGACGTATGCCAACTTTATTTAGCGCTTTGTAAATTATACGCGTGTATTTCTTGCCCGTGCTACTTACGGCTTAACCCGCGACAGGGCCCGCATATGCGGAGTAGTACGCCATCCCGGCGCGGGAGAGCGGGATGGTCTAACGCAGTTTAATACATGTGAAGGTGTTAAATTGAATTCCGAACCCTACTGATAATAAATATTAAAGTCAATAAATATTCAATTTTACAAATGGGTGTATTATTATTCCATACGTGTTTGGATTAGAAATTTTATATGAAACAGGTCCTCGCTTGGGACAAAGGAATAGTTTTATGGCCACTAACCGTAGTTATCTGTTTAGGACATTACCGTAAAGCAATGGGAATAGGTAACGACCCTATTAAAGATTCCATTAAAGCTTTTAAAGCTTTTAGTTTCCTATGATAACACTGATAACGGTGGAATTTACTGAAAATACACAGCGACGGGGATTCGCCATGTAGAGGCTTTTTTGAGCGGGTTAAAATCGCATTAAAATATAAATTCAACAACATAGGTACAAATTATAAATTATTGGTAAAACTAAAAGCTGGTAGCTTTGTCTACAAATTTTAGTTCGCCACTCTATCAGTATTTTTCATGCTTGTTTGATTTTTTAAACGAATTTTATTTTTTTTATAACAAATGTTATTATTTTTTTAATAATACTGTAAATGTTTTCAGTTGTATCACAACATTACATAATACAAGAAGATAATAAACAATTGCCATTAACATTTCTGTTTTTAAAACATCGTTAGGTACAGGGTGTCCTCGTCTCACTGCATACATTTTGAGTTATTTGTGAGTTAGAAAACTGCAGTAATGCAAATTTTTTTCCAGGAATCTATTAGATTGAAATTATAGAAAAAGAAATAGGCAGCCCCATTTAAAAATTCAAATTTTCTATTTAATTCGTAGATCTACTTGGCTATGGAGAAAACGTGAAAATATTAAAACACAAAAAATTAAAACTCGTGCCCATTTGCAACAGTGAAAATCTGAACCGCATATATTTTTCCGTTTAAAGACTATTGAGTGTACCCTATCATCGTAAACCTCCGGTATAATAGCAACTGCTTAAAACAAGCCAATAAGTCAAAAAAATATAGAGCCATAAAAAAAACGTCATCAAAGTTGGCCGAGCAAAAAAGACGCATTTCTGTTGTTAATTGAGTTTATAACCTCACTGAATTGTCAAGGCTGTCACATTATGTGATGGGAACTTTTACCATGTATATAAACAAAATATAAAAAACAAAATTAAAAAACTTAAAAAGAAACTACACTATATTTATATACACTTTCACTTTATATACACCGTGCTGCAGTGTCCACGGTGTTCTTTAATCAATTCAGAGGGTCAACTCGCAAGATCTAGGAGGGAATATGGTCTACGTGTTCAAACTAATTATACGATCTTCGAAAAATTCGCCTACTTTTTTAGAGGGATTATTAAACATGTATTGAAGTATAAACAAAAAAATTTTTATTGTTATTTTAATACAAAATGGCGGAGATACAGCCAATCTTCGACAGCGCCTTTTTTTAAGGTCCTTCACGGCCGGACAAATTTCTCAGAAAACTGAAGACCTAGAACAAAAAACGAAACATTTTCTTAATCTACATACTATTGGCTTGCTGGGGGGGGGGGGGGGGGGGGGGGGGGGGGGGGGGGAGCAAGGGGGGGGGGGGTTTTTGTTTTGGGGGGGGTGGGGGGGGGGGCGGGGGGGGGGGGGCCGGGCCCCAACCCGCCGCCCGGCGGCGGGGGGGGGGGGGGGGGGGGGGGGGGGGGGGGGGGGGGGGGGGGGGGGGGGGGGGGGGGGGGGGGGGGTGTTTTGGGGGGGGGGGGGGGGGGGGGGGGGGGGGGGGGGGGGGGGGCGGGGGGGGTTCCTCCCCCCATAACCTTGGGTGATTTTAAAGTCTTGTAGAGAAGTACATAGGGGTTTGTTTTTAAATCGATTTTTGTGCAAATGGCGCACTTATGAAAAAAAACTCGATTTTCGGCCAAAAAATCGGCAGTAAATTGTTTATAAAAAAATAAATTTTTATCGAATCAAAAAACGGTTATGTACTTCTACGGAAAATATAATTGGGAAGCTACAGTTAAAATTTCAGATCGATTCAATGAACGGTCTCCGAATAATCTTTCCGGCGAGTTCGAAAAAAGTGGTTTCGAGAAAAAACGCGTTTAAAGTTTTATGAGCACTTAAATTCTCAAAATCTCCTACCTTTAATCTGCGATGCCTGCTCCATACATTTGACCGTCTATATTGATGTTAGGCTCCTCCTCTTCCTTTCTGGATGATTTTAAAGACAATCGGGCCTTTTTTGCTGCATGAGAGCGCTCAGAAAAAAATCCGAGAGCGCGAAATTTCGAAAAAGCCGCGCTCAGAGTGAGTGTGGCAAAATTGAAAGTAAAATCTGTTAAATTTTTTTTCACTATGGGACCAATTGTATATCATTTTTATGACCCTAAAGTACAATTTACGCCAAAAAAAAAAAAAAAAATCGATTTTTTCAAAATCCTAGAGTGGTGTTACCCCTTAAGGTCATTTTGCTCTAGGAGGCGTATTTCTCGAGTTATCCAGCCGTCCCGAAACTTTTGACACGCACTGTATATTTAAATTTAAACAAATAATGGCTGAAGCATTTTATTGGGAAGTTTATTCAATGTAGGCATCAAAACAGCAAAGGGCCGACAATAACAGAAGTGTCCCTCCTTATGTTAAAAACTGTATATTAACCAATAAAATATTGAACTGCAACTGATCTCGATCCCGATTTGCTTGAAAACCGGATGGTGAAAACATAAAATTATACACATAGTACCTATTTCTTTCCAATACGCCTTGGTATAAAAATGGCTTTGTGAAACTTCCCCCCTCTAGAGAGTAGAGCTGCCTCGTAAATTACACCTATCGAAACAAAATAAGGAACGTACTTTATGTGGATTTTGAACAAATCCTCACATGATATTTTCCATCTACGTTTCGCGTACGGCCTTCATTTGCAACGTCGGTATTTAATGTTTTTTTGTATTTATTGGTTTCAGAGATAACAATAAATAATACAGACCAGACATAAGTTAATATTTGCAATGTGGTTTGTACCGATAATTGAATCAGAAGTAATTTTTATTTTGAAGGAAGCTAGTTTAGATAATCTTGTCATCAACTTAAACGACCTTTTCCGAACTATAAATTTTACATATTATGAAATTGAGATTTATGAATAACTACCATTTTTAGATATACAGGGTGTTCCATTATTGTGTCACAACATTTTTATAAGTGTGTAGCATAAGCTGTACAGATGCTTCTAAAGAAGGCCCTTAAAAAACGGAAAGACATCTTGGGGTACAACTAATACTTTCCCTCTGCTCTCGAGAAGCAACCCCTTATAGCCGTTTGAATGTTTTCTATGGTCCCAAAATAACGTCCCTTGAGGTGATTTTTCAATCTCCGGAAGAAAAAAAGTCACAAGGACTCAAGTCAGGCGAATAAAGAGGGACATGAATGTTTCTACTGGCTAAAAACTCGTTTAATGAAATGGCTGTGTGACGAGGCGTATTGTCGTGATGCAACCTCCAATTGTTACTTGGTGTTTGGTCTCAGACGCATGACCCTTTTTCGAAGTTTTTGAAGAACCTCTCTGTAATAGTGTTGATTTACTGTTTGGCCTGGAGGCACAAACTCTTTGTGGACTATTCCCTGGCTATCAAAAAAGCAACTCAGCATGCATTTGATCTTCGACTTTCTCATTCTTGTATTTTTTGGATCTTGGAGGGCTTGAAGTGTGCCATCCCATGCTTTGGCGCTTGGTTTCCGGGTCGTACTCAAACACCCGAGTCTCATCACTAGTAATTACATGTTCCATAAAATGGGGATCATTTTCAATCGATTCCAAAAAGTCAAGACACCTTTCTCTCCTGATTTCCTTTTGTTCCTGCGAAAAGTTTTTTGTAACCATTTTTGCGCAAAATCTGATGAACAGTGGTGTGATTCAAATTTACCTCTTCTCCGATCATTCTTGTCGTCAACCGACGATCTGAACGCACAAGATCCCGTATTCTATCGACATTTTCATCGGTCTTTGAAGAGCCTTCCGCTGCGTGGTTCACCTTCAATCGACTCTCTTCCTTCTAAGATTGCCTTAAACCACAGAAAAACCGGAAAAAACACTGTCTCCGTAGGCACGTTGAAGTTTTGCAGAAGTATCCGTTGCGCTGTGTTTGAAGCAAAACCTTACGGCACACTTTTCTCAAAATTAATGTCACTCATTATTAAAACGCACTAGAAAAAACCTGAGTCTGAGAAAACAAACAGATGATTCTTACAAGTTCAAACTTGTACTGAAGGTGCATTACATGTTAACCTACCGTCCCGTTTCCGCAGTGTTGCTAGATCGGGCGCTACGTTGCCAGTCTTATTACTTAATATACACTCCTCGTAGTTATGAGCAGTTCAAACGAATTACTCGTTTTGTTAAAAAATTCTGCAGCAGCATAGAAAAACAAATTGAAACACCATTCTTAATTCTTTGTTCTTAAAAAGCAGAAAAAAATATATACGTTGTTGTCATAATAAAGGGTGGGCCATCTATTGGTTTCTTTTTAAACTGAGTGTTATTTCTACATTGTTGACGCTGACGCGTTTGACATTTGACATATATGTGGTGTCTAACTTCCGCTGTAAGAAATAGATCATTTTACGCTTGAACAACGTTGGGAATATTGAAAATTTATTTCCAAAGTGAATGCTGTGTTGCAGAAGCAGTGAGAAAATTGAGAACAATTTTTGGTCGAAATGAAGCTCCGTCAGCGCCTGGTGTAAGAAAGTTCTTAAGGAAAGTTCGTGAAACTGGCATGCTTATGGATAACAGAAGTCATCCACGTGCTCGTCAGGTGCACACAGCTGAAAGAATTGCTGCTGTTGCCCAAAGTGTGCGTGAAAACCCAAGAATCTCAACTCGTCACAGAGCACAACAACTTAATGTCAATTGCACTTCTCTGAGGAGAATATTGCATAAAGACCTAATATTATTTGCTTACAAGTTGCAACTTACTCAAAAGGTAAAGGAAAATGACCATCCACTTCGTTGTCGCTTCTCTGTGTGGGTTTTAAATGAGTTTGAAAATGACGCCGATTTCAATCGAAAAATCATTTTTTCGGACGAGGCTCATTTTTTTGGAGGCCACGTTAATAAAGAGAACTATAGGATTTGGGGCTCCGAAAATCCACACGTAGTCATAGAGAAGCCAATGCATCCTGCAAGAGTGACTGTTTGGTGTGGGTTTTGGAGGGTGGCATCATTGGTCCGTACTTCTTTCAAAATGAAGATGGTAACAGCGTTACAGTAAATGAAATGCGTTACAGAGACATGTTAACTTAATTTTTTTGTGGCCGCGATTGGACGATTTGGAGCTTTGGTTCCGGCAGGATGGAGCAACGTGTCACACAAGCCGTGAAACAATCGATCTTTTGCACACTAAATTCGGTAACCTTGTTATAAGCCGTTTTGGAGACATTAATTGGCCATCGCCAGCTGCGATTTAACACCGTTGGACTATTTTTTTTGGGGACGTGTTAAGGACCAACAACGATCCACAAACAATTGACGCACTGAAGGAAAACATCAATCGAGTTATTCGTGCAACAGAGCCAAAAGAATCGAAAATGTACTGCAAAAGGTGAAAAGAATGAACTACTGCCAAGCAAGCCGCGGCGTCCATTTAATTAAAATTGTTTTGGAAGGCATACTTTCTTGAATAAAGCAACAATCATTTAAAAATATTCAACGATGTGGTTTTAATAGCAATTTTAAAAATAAACCATGTGATGGCCTACCCTGTATATCTTTAAAATGGAGAGAACACTACCAACAAGCACCTTTATATTACCTGCGTTTACACACTGACAATAACCCGTAATACGCAGCGAAAATATTTTCATATAATCGTTCGACTACCCAATAGTAAAAGGACACAATAAAAGTTTATTATCGATTTCACGCAATAGTGGCAAAAGAATTCATTGTTTTCCCACCCACTGAGGGTCTCACGAATCCGATCGACAACCAATATGTAAATTGGGAGGATATTAAAGCTAAAGGGAAATGGCTCGGACGCACTAGTTTAGTCCCCCGAATACCGGAAGCGGACCGAGGAGAGATGGGAATAAATGTAGAAAATTTGGCCGAATTCAGATCTGTGGCTCTCCCGGGTCCAGACGGGATATATCCCGGTTGGGACTGTTGGGAGCGGAGGCTCCCGCCATCTGAGCATTCTGCGGAGGTCCCAGTTCGCCTCGGATTTCTTTTTATGTTGACTTCGAGCGCTTCAGATCAAACCCGCAACTTTCTATACCGTCGAAGTGTAAGCAAGGTCGAACTTAGAATATATATTTTATATATAGAGCCATCCAAAAAAAAAGGCCATCAAAGTTGGCCTAGCAAAAAAAGACGTATTTCTATTCTTAATATTCATAAAGTTTATAACCTAATTTAAATGTCAAGGCTGTCATATTATGTGATGGATAATTTTACCAGGTATATAAAGAACACAAATAAAAAACTTTATCTCAAAAAGAAATTATATTTTCGAAAAAATATTCGTAAAAATCTATTAAAGAAAATGACAAATGAGAATTGTATATTGTACACGGTCTCCGTAGGTGTGTTAAAGTTTTGCAAAAGTATCCGTTGCGCTGTGTCCAAGTCTGAAGCAAAACCCGATAGCACACCGCTGCTCAAAATTAATGTCACTCATTTTTAAAATGCACCGGAAAAAAACCGGTTTACGATAATAGTCACAAAGAACAAACAAATGACTCCCACAAGTTCAGACTCGTGCTGTGCATTACATGTTAACCTACCGCCCTTCCAAGTCCCGTTTCCACAGTGTTCTAGATCGGGCGCTACGTTGCCAGTCTCATTACTTAATTTACACACCTCGTACATATGTAGATTTGCATCTGTTGACATAGTCGTCATTTATTCACTTCCGGTTTAACCGTACATGGCCCTATTGTAATATTTTTATTAATGGGACAATAATATACAGGGTGTCTACTTTTATCTAGTTACGTACAAATCCATATAATCCTCATTTTCACGGTAAGCGATCAACTTTTTTTTTGCTTTAAATTATAATAATACTAAGGACACATTTTATGCTAGTAGAATGCAGGCTTTAACGGCTGTTGTCCAATGGTGAAGTTATTTCTTCCGGGTTTTGCCGCGGTCGTCTAAATTGACGTTTCTAAAGACTTTAGAAACCTTCTGAAGAAGCTGACAGCATGATCAGCGAAACGTCAAGTCAATTTAGACGACCGCGGCAAAACCCGAAAGAAATAACCACATTTTATGCTATCTAAAACAATCATATCGAGGCTGTGGAGTATGACAAAAAGGACCATGTCGGATAAGGTCCTTTAAACCCGGTGAGAGCGCTACAACAGACATTTACAAATAAGAGGCCGCGGTGGCTAATAGGACTCTAGGATAGGATAATTCTAAAAATTGGGGTCCTCTTCCAAACGCTCCGAAGCCCAGTCAGCGAACCACCGGCGTTGTCTATGGTCATTAACTTTGAGCTTCTGAGTCAGTTCGATCTTGTACGGATGCAGTTCCAAGTCCCGACGCAAAATCCGCCAAGTTGAAGTCTGCGAAAGGCCGAGCTCTTGTGCACTTCGAGGAATTGACTGTCTCGGGTTCTGTAATCTCGGCCGATCTGGCGTTCCTTTGACGTACTGGTGTTGGCAGATTGTTTACCGAACCGATGATCTCGAATTTGACCACCAAACGTTGAAGAGTCGACTTTGAAGGGCCATTGCGTCTCACAGTGGGGCCAATTCCCAAAAACCTGGCCAAAACCCCCAAAAAAAGTTTCTAGTTTTGAATTTTTTATTGTTGAGTTGACAATAGAGACCCTTGTAGTTTATATATTCACTACTATTATTCCTTTATTATGTTTCGGAATGCTCCGGTAAAGCATTCGAAAACTCGCCTTCTCTGAAGCCATACGCATTCTGTACTTGTACAGAAAACAAACCCATGTGTTTCAATAGTTGAATAATGTTAAAAATACGACAGTTTTAAATAAAACCAAATGGATTCCACTTCTGAAGGCGAGTAGAAAATAATTATGTATTGTGTAATTTATATTATTAAATCGGACAATTATGAGAGAATAATCATTGAATGAAACTTTTACACAATAAAGCAGACAAAAAATCTCATGTATTTGTTGGTTAAGTCCGTGGCACCGAGCGACACCTCCATAAAACTCAATGGGAATTGTATATCAGACTATAACTTATTATAAAGAACAAATTTTAGCTGCACCCTGACCCTCTGCGTTTTTTGATTTTTATTCGGAAGGATCTTCTGTATAGTGTGGATTGTACTATGCGATAAATGTTGAAAACTTGATCATATGTAAGTCGCTATAGTACATTGGGCCTGAATATTATAGAAAATATTCGAAGACGCAAAATATTCAAAATTTTCAATTTCAAAATTTTTCAATTTTTCGCATTTTTCCAGATTTCTAATTTTGTTTTTTCAATTTTTTTTTCAATATTTGCTCATCTGATATTAATTATTATTATTATTCACAGATTGCAATGATTTTTATAGATACTAGTTACTTCACACAATATCTCCACCACAAGAAAATAAGTATTTAACTTAGATAATGAAAGATAATATGGATGAGAATCCGCTACTAAAAATTGAAAATTATCTTTCCTCGAAAAGTGGGTCAAAATATTATATACCGAATGACCTTAAAAATATATTACATCCTTAATTTCTAAGGTTAGAGGCAAATGAGATTCAGCTAATCACAGAAAGATTTTTGGAAAAAAATTAAGAATGGTTAAATTGCTGCCTTGAAATTTTCCGCCGTATCGAACTCGCCATCGAAATTTTCACATTCCGATACCGAATTCGTAATCAGCGACACCGAAAACCCCCCGAGTAACAAAACTCAGAGCAGTTGCTTGCCTTTCTGTTGATTTTCCATATGCGCACGCTCGGTATCTCTCCGCCATTTTGAAATTTTGTAAATCTGATGACGGATTTGTACTGGAGTAGGTACTGGAACCTTCGGCGTAGAAACAAAAACTGGACGTTCTCCACGAAACACCGAACTACTACACTTTTCTCGACGCGCGTTTCGCCAACCAAGTTGGCATCTTCAGGAGAAGATTAAAACTAAATTTTAGTCTACACACTTGCACTATTTATACCAAATTTGTTGCCACGGTTCACTGAACCGTAACTGTCGTTGTTTATCAGAGCAAACAGTGGACTGGTGGGTATCGGACCATTGTCCTTATTCATACTATTGTTACACTAAATGATTTCTAAACTTTCAAAAGTATCCAACTGTCTACTGTTTGTTACATTTCTAATTAATTTTAAATTAATCCTATGGGCGTTGTTGTTTTGCCTCAAAAACCCCCCAAGGAAAGATTTTCAGATCGATTCATACACTTTTTGACTTTTGACCAGGTTTTTTGGAGTTGGCCCTACTGTGCGTCTACCGTAAAATGGGCACAACGGGCCCAGCGTTTTCACTAACGAACACTCATTTTGATAATAAAGTTTTATCATTTGTACTCTCGCCTCTCAATCGTGTAACTTACCATGGTGATTTGGTAGCAGCGACTAAATAGTAAGAAATAAATTTGACAGACGCTGCTAAGACAACATGGCCGCCACAGCCTGTCAACATCGGCCCGTCCCTATTGGAAAACCTTATACTAGGGTAGGAAATTGCAGCATTACATATTGGCGATACATGTGTAGAAGAGAATAAGTTAAAAGACACCAGTAAGGACAGACAAAGACAGTTAGAAGCACCAGTGTTTCACGCTTGTGTGAAACGTATGACGTAAAACGTTACCTGCGCGTCAGAAACTGGAATGTGGAGGTGGAAAGACACCGCCCATCACCTAACGAACTTGAGTGAGTAGTGAGTACTTCTCAGTACCTTTTCGCAGCGGTGAGAGTGCACATCGACAGCTGTATGAAACGAAATTCTTACGTAATTCTGACTTAAAAATTATCCCATACACTTAAAAGAAGTGTACGAACATAATTGTATTTATTTTCAAATTTTTGTATTGCTTAACTAACCGGTCTGCAAGAAAATAAAATTGAAGTTCTATAAAAAATAAAAAGATATAAATATAAATCAACCCGGTTATAAGACGAAAGAAAGAAAAAAATGCCTATTGAATAAGTGGTTCAAAATGTCGCCCCTTTGTTCTTCGCAAAACCCTGGTCTATCGTAAAACTCAGTTCTTACGCGTTCTAACATTTCTTAAGCGTAACAATTTAGGACTTGTACAATTCTGGCCCGTAAATCATTTAAATTTCGTGGTCTTTAATGTTCATGTCCGTAAACAGTTTGTTTTATTTGTTAAATATTTGTTTGCATTTAAGGAACCGTTTATAAAAAATGGCCGAACGTTGGAATCGCCTAAAATACCAACTGCGTACGCAAGGAATGCTTAAGTGTTTTTTTCCGTTGACCAATAACGATATAATAATTCAATTCACACGTGCGCATTATAATTTATGGGCTGGGCGTCCCGCCTACATATTTTATTGCTACCCTATCACGAAAGACAGAGAATAACGCCCATAGACTTTTAAAATGACATGTTAGTCTGGCAACTATGGATATAATATTTCTGTGTCAGTTCCTCTATCTGTCAGAGTTTATTCTTTACTTATTTATTAATGCTCGGCTTTGAAATCTTGCACTTTCCTATAGTGTATAAACTTACCGATGACGTTCAGTCGGAATGCCAGCGACATCTTTGGCTCCGTGTTGACTTGGCACTCGTAGATTCCGGAGTCTCGCAGTTGCGGGAACTTAATCTGTAACGTCCAGTTATCAGACTTCTCGGGTCGGATCACTTGAAACCGTTGGTCCGAAGTGTACGTGTAAATGCCAGCCGTCAGGATGTGCAGGTCCCGCTTTCGGATCCAGGAAACCTGGAACAAAACGTTGGATACTGACGCTCTTTAAAACTGAATCTCGTCGGTACCACTTTCCATTTCAAACCCGGTTGTTACATCTCCAATAAGATAAAATAACAGTGAGTTAGAGGAGGTGTTCAAAAAAGGCAAATTTTTCAGTTTCACACTATCTCTAAAACTCAAAATTCTGTTTACTACATATTTCATTTCACAAAAAAGTAGGATAGGGCCGCAAATCGCTATATCTAAAGACAACTTAGTTAACCCGCAAAAATACCGAAAATTGGACACCCTGTACTTACACCTCATGCCTATATATGTTTATTCAAACAGGCAAAACTGTAGTTACAATCATTAAATATATTATACGAATTTTGTACGTATACGAAATATGAAAATCACCTGTTATTATTTGTGTACGCAGACCACACGAGGCATGAGCACGAAATGACGGATATCGATGGACGTGGACGGTATCGCGTATGCTACATGCTGCTGTAAACATTTTTCTTTGAAAATATGTATTGCGACTACTTCATCTCGATTTGTTTCCTGATAAAAAGTAGGTACCGCAAAAAATAGTTTCAAACGTACCTATATTAATATTTAATTCAAACGACAAGTAAACTACTCCCAAAAATTAAGGGAGCAAAAAAATCTCAATCCTTCCACCATTTTGAAGTGCTGTATCTAAGTCCAAAAAGGTCGTATCGCGAATTACAAAAAAGCGTTTTGAAGCTCGAAGACTCTAGTTTTCGGATCTGCAGGCCAACATTTTTTAGAAGCCACGGTTTTTACGTAATCCGAAGAAATAGCGCGAAAAAAAATCCAAATTTTTAGCATTCTTTTTCTCTCTCCACGGGCTCGGAAAAATTGTTTTCGGTTAAACGACCATATGGACCAGATATCATGTTTATTCAACTTCAATTTACTTTTCTTAATTGATTGCTATGTCCATTAATTGTCGCGTAGATATCCGAATTTGAACGAAAAGGACCCCTTTGTCTTCAACCATCGATATCTCAGCAACCAATGATCGTACAGGAAATCGAAGGGCAGTTTCGAAAACTGGAATAAACACCCCATAAAAATCCTGTTAAGACATTTGAAAAAAATTCCACCCTCAATATCGACTTGAAAAGAGTTGAAAAGTTGAAAAATGGAAAAATCAGATTTTTCCACTATTTTCTCAATTCTGCATCGGTCACTTGGTAAATTTTCAAAAGAAAGGTTTTTTGTCATTTTTAGCCGATTAAAAAAAGTAGACTTATTTTTCAAGCGGTTTACCCCTTCCGTACTTCAGTTTTCCTTATCTAAAAATCGAATTAATTAAAAGTTGATACAAAAGTGCATCGAATATGCGTTCTACGAATATTGATGTGTGTAAAAAAAAACAGTTTTTCTCAAAACTAATCTGCTTTCCTGATAAAAAAAGAAACAGTTTTTTTCAATACAAATCTTTATTTTTGCAATCCTTCCTGAAAAAAACTGTTGTTTATTTTTTTTTTACCAAGAAAGCAGATTAGTTTGACCAAAAACTGTTTTTTTACACACTTGTTAGCTTCGCAGAAAAAGTAAAAAATTAATTGCACCAATATTCGTAAAACGAATATTCGATGCACCTTGGGGGTATAACTTTTAATTAAATCAATAAATTTAAAATAAAGAAAATTGAAGTGCGGAAGGGGTAAATCGCTTGAAAAATGTGTATCTACATTTTTGTAATCGGCTAAAAAAATTTAAAAAATTAGGGGACTATTAGGGGTACATTTACGTGTAAAAATTCCTAAAAGTCCTGGCCTCCCCATCAACATTTGCTAAGATGCAATCAATTTACCAAAACAAGGGAAAAAGTCACTTTTTTTCAACTTTTTCAAGTCGATATTGAGGGTGTAAAACAATCGTTTTTCAAATGTCAACATTATTTTATAGTATATTTTTTCAGTTTTCGAAACTGCTTTTCAATTTCCTGATCATTGGTTGCTGAGATTTCGATGGGATTAAAGGGTGAGGATCGAAAGAAAAAAAGAAGGGTCCGAAATTGAATGAAAAAGGTTCAATTTCGGATATCTTCGCGACAAATGGACGTAGCAAACAATTTAAAAAAGGAAATTGAAGCTGAATAAACAGGCTATCTGGTCCATATGGTCGTTTAACCGAAAAATTTTTTTCCAAGCCTGTGTAGCGAGAAAAAGAAGGCTAAAAATTTGGAATTCTTTTTGCGCTATTTCTTGGGATTGCGTTAAAACTTGGCTTCTAAAAAAAATTGGGCCTACAAATCCGAAACCTAGTCTTGGAGCTTCAAAACTTTTTTTAAATTCGTTTTTTTGCTTCCTTAATTTTTGTTAGTAGTGTATTATTTCCGTTTTTTTTTTATGGTTTACCAATACAGGCTACGCCGTTTTGTCTTTATTTTATGTACACCACTGCGCCCTGTATTTATATCTGTTATCGATTCACCCTGCCGCAATCAGACGGTCTGGTCGAAACGGAAGTGACGTTTGTTTTTCCATTTCGCTGGGATGTCGCGATGCATAACGATATTCCAGATGACTGAGGACCCTTTCCGTGTTCCGACAGAGAGGAAGACTAAATGCATTTATATTGCTTTTTGATGTTCTCTCGTCAAACGTTTTTGCATGATATTGTCGTCTGTATGTAATAGCCCAAAATCTGTTATATGGAGCCTTTATGCGTGCATTATCTAGCGCCGTGCCGTTGTATTCGACATAATAGCTTAGAAAATTGAGGTTATCCCTCAATATCTGGATGACTCCTCCATTTATATCGGTTTCAATATTTTCCGTAGAGAAATATTTGCCGTGTTTATTCCGCCCGTTGACGCTGCGAGATTCTGGGGAGGAATAAATAGAAAATAAAAAACAAACTCTTGACATTTATCAAACGCTGTGTCGTATCTCGGTGCTCAACCAGCGATGTAATACTTTGTGGAAGCTGAGAGAGAAGTTCGGAAAACTAATTTTATAAAACGGTATAATGTCGTTTTAGAAATATTCTTTAGAGTCGTTTCAGGGATTTGAGAAAAGTTTACACAGTGTGACATAACATCCCAACATTATGATATCTAGCCATAAATGTCTTTTGATTCTCTATTCAAAAATGCTACGGTTTTAAGCTTTGTTGCAAAAACTAACAGCAAAAACAATCATAATCGCATCCTAAATAAAAATGTCTTTTAAGGTTAATCAACATCTGAGTCGTGATCAACCTAGTGGCAAGAGTTATTTTTCTTCTAAAGTCAGCTGTATCACGTGGTTTAGTTTTGTGTGTAACACTTTTCATACGAGGTAAATTAAGTAACGAATAGAATTACAATTCAGTATTGTCTCCTTCAAAATAACTTCCTTGGGAAGCTATACAGTGCTGGAGACGGTTCTTCCATTCCTCATAGCGGTGCTGGAACGCATACACTGGAATAGCCTTCAGCTGGTCGGTTACAGCCGTTTGAATGTTTTCTATGGTCCCAAAATGACGTCCCTTGAGGTGATTATTCAATCTCGGGAAGAGAAAAGTCGAATCAGTCAAATAACGAGGCTGAGGAGCCACAGGAATGTTTTAACTGGTTAAAAACCCGTTTACTGAAATATCTGTGTGACAAGGTGCATTGTAATGATGCAACATCCAGTTGTTCTTGATGTTTGGTCTCACACGCATGACCTTTTTTCTAGGTTTTTCAAGAACCTCTTTGCAAAAGTTTTGATTTACTGTTTGGCCTGGAGACACAAACTATGGACAATTCTCTGGCTATCAAACAATCAAATCAGCATGAATTTGATCTTCAACTTGTTCATTCTTGCTTATTTGGGTCTTGGAGAGCTTGAATGTTGCTATTTCATGCTATGGCGCTTGGTCGTACTCAAACACCCAAGTCTCATCACCAGTAATGGCACTTTCCATAAATCATTTTCAATCGGTTCCAAAAACTCAAGATACATTTTTCTCCTTATGTCAAAATCTGCTGAACAGTGGTATAATTATAAGTTAACTCTTCCCCGATCATTCTTGTCGTCAAACGAGGACCTGAACGCACAAGGTCCCGTATTCTATCGACATTTTCATCGGTTCTTGAAGATGAAGGATTTCCGCTGCGTGGTTCATCTTCAATCGACTCTCTTCCTTCTGAGAATACCTTAAACCACTTAATGTCACTCATTTTTAAAACGCACTATAAAAAAACCGGTTTACGAAAACAGTCACAAGAACCTAACAAATGACTCTAACAAATTCAAACTTGTACTGAACGTGCATTACATGTTAACCTACCGTCCTTCCAAGTCCCGTCTCGTTAATTAATTTACACACCTCGTATATCCCCATTATAATAATCTTACACCATACATCTTAGTATAGATATTACACCTTTAGAAAGTCTAATGGTGTAAGATCAAGGGATCGTGCTGGCCATTCTAGCGATCCTCGACGTAATGATGTTGATTTGGTAATGTGGTGGTGCTTCATATTGCTGGAACAGTATGAGCATCAGCTTAGCATCATAATATTTATGGGGCATTCTGTGTCAACCGGGACAGTGGTGTGCCCAAAAATAAGCACTGCGGAAAAACAAGTTTAAGGTTTCAAATTGTTCGTGTATTCAAGAGCATATCCACATAGATATTTCACGAAATAGCTCAATTCCCCGGCATATAGACGTCTGTCTATGAAGCATTTTACTTGCAAGTGTGTAACGGCCAGTTTTTGACCAATTTTTGTCATTATTTCAAATATATTACTTTTGTGTGTGTTGTTATAAATGTTTTTTTGATTAAATTAAATAACCGAATGTTTTTGTCGGTACGCTGAATTCGATTTTTGGAGTATAGAATTTAAAAAATCTTATATTAAATTATTATTTAAAAAAGAGTTATGGGATATTCGACCATTTTGGCCATAAACTATTTTTATGTTTATCGACATGGCAAATTCGATTTTTTGGTTCTTTAAAAAAATCGAAGTGTGATCAGTAGGGTCAATTTTTGACCATTTTTTGGTATTCATGGCATTATTTGATCAAAATTTTCAGTCAAAAAAGATTTCCAAGAACAATTTCTCTGAAACAAAAAAATCTTTTTTAGACTGAAAATTTTGATAAAAAATTGATAAAATAATTTCCGATCCGACGCCGAGTGATTATTCACGACAGACGACGGGCGAGCTGGTCGATGCCTCTGGAAGTGAAATATAATCTGATTGATTATAAATATTTTCGCACTCCATATTTGTTATCAGATCCATTAGATCCATGGTTTCTAGAAACGTGGTAGGTCCTGGAAATTACATGTAGTCACAATTACTGAAGACTGCTTCACTCAATGAAGACGTTTAACCTTTAGCGAAGTTTAATTGAACAACGCTAAAGTTTAATTGAACTAGTTCAAAGTTTCGGGAGATCATTGTCGTCACAATGGCAACGCTGTGTCTGTAAGCTGTAGCTGTTCAGTTGAATTAATGGTGAATTTTATTTGTTTGCAATTAGTTTGGCTCTTACAAAAGTAGCTTAAACCTAATTCACTTCTATAATTATATAGAAAACAGCAGGAAGAGTTCCGAGAAATAGAATGGTTAAACAATATCCCTTACAATATTTTACATGGTTGGGACCGCAATCATTATATTTACTATTCAGTATGTGCTTCAGTGGAGGCAAAAAACTTGTAATGAAATTTCCGAGATTGTTTACAAAATATTTATCACAATTGCCAAGTTAATATAAAAACCTTTTATCCTTGTGCTTTTTTTCAAAATTTTCATTTTACTTAAACATCCAGCTATTGTAAAGTCGCAAAGACTAAATGATCGATGAAAAAGTTATTCAAATTACCCCAATTTTTACAAATCTTTCGAGATCACAAGTATAAAAGGACTGTATTTACTTGGTGATTATGAAATAAAAATATTTCTCAAATATTGTGCAAGCCATTTCCAAAAATCTTCTGGGAAGGGGAGTAAGCCATTTCTGGAAGTTACATTTGAATATTTTTTTGCTTTTATAGCCTTCTATTTAGGTCTAGTAACCACCCCTTAAAATATGGTATGAGTCCCATGACCCCTTACGAAAATACGAGCATGTCAAAGTCCACCAGTCGCCATCGATGTGACCTATGTATAATATATAATATAAAGTCCTTCAACAAAATACTTTGCAAAATGTACCCGGTTTTGTGTAATTCAATAAAACCAAGTAAAAAATGGTTAATGTCACGTTCCAACAATCTGTTGAAACCATTAAATTATCGAAAACTGCCTTTGTGCTGAAATTTTTTTCATTTTTTTACGAACAGACTTACAATTCAGTATTGCCTCCTTCAAAATAATTTCCTTGGGAAGCCACACAAGCTGGAGACGGTTCTTCCATTCCTCATAGCAGAGCTAGAATAGCGTAAGCTAGAATATACTGGAATAGCCTTCAGCTGGTCAGTTACAGCCGTTTGAATGTTTTCTGTGGTCCAAAAATGACGTCCCTTGAGGTGATTTTTCAATCTCGGGAAGACAAAAAAAGTCATAAGGACTCAAGTCAGGCGAATAAGGAGGTTGGGGAGCCACATGAATATTCTTATTGTCTAAAAACTCGTTTATTAAAACGGCTGTGTGACAAGGCGCATTGTCGTGATGCAACATCAAGTTGTTTTTGATGTTTGGTCTCACACGTATGACCCTTTTTCGAAGTTTTTCAAGAACTTCTCTGTAAAAGTGTTTACTGTTTGGCCTGGAGGCATACACTCCTTGTGATATTGAGAGACTTGTGGACAATTCCCTGTCTATAAAGCAAATCAACATGCATTTGATCTTCGACTTGCTCATTCTTGCTTTTTTGGATCTTGAAGAGTTTGGACACAAGCTTCTAAACGGCGTATTAATCCTCTATTGCATGTTGCACGTATCATTTCCGGTGTTACAGTCCGACATCCCATACGGATTCTATTTTTTAGATCATCCAGGTCTGCCGCCGGCAGTTGATATACACATTCCTTTAAATAACCGCACAGGAAAAAATCAAGAGGTGTCAAATCCGGGGAACGAGCAGGCCAAGGAATAGCACCTTTGTCTACAGCTACATATGCCAAAACGTTGATTGAAGTGTGCCATTCCATGCTTTGGCGCTTGGTTTATGGGTCGTACTCAAACATACTAACAAGTTCAAACTTGTACTGAAGGTGCGTTATATGTTAACCTACCGCCCTTCCCGTCCCGTCCCGACCGAAGAAGTTTCGTCTTCACACTATTGCTAGATTGGGCGCTACGTTGCCAGTCTCATTACTTAATTTACACACCTCGTATATAGAGCATTGCAATAATGAATGACCTTAACGCGAAATGTATTTTCAAATTTATCTGTATGTCAGACATATTGTATGTATATATCAATTTATATTGTTTTGGATTCTGCGTTGCGAAGCTATTACTAAAAATGTGGTATATTCCAAGAAAACATATAACTAAAACAATCGCGGTAGCATGGATACTTACTGATTATAAGAAAAAAATCAAGAGCTATTACTCTCTTCATATCAAAGTATAAATAAAAAGCAAGAGCTCAGTATCAAGAGCTATTACTTTCTTCATATTGTTACTAACTATGCTTCAAATTTGGCATAAGCGCTTACACTCAAATTCTTTTTTTAACCTTAAATTTCATTGTTTCGTTTCATTTTTTAAATTCCCCGGCATACCACTGGTCACACCAATGATATCAAAATGCATTTTTAGTACTCATTTAGTACATCAGTAATAAACAAAGTCCATATGTTACGAATATCATTACGCACACTGTATATGCATACACAATATAATGTGTACACTGTCACAAAGTGACGTAAAGATGTGATCACAATGAAGCGACGCCCTCTGGCGGAATGTTGAGTTTAATTTGCTTTCTACCAACCCTCACTACTGGATGAGAGCTTCATCGCCCCTACTCTGGTTTCCCCTATCAACGCAATCAGCGCTACGAGCCATTGCACTGGACTGTTGATGACCTGTTTGCATATTATGTTTCTGTGTAGGTACAACGTGCGATCGAAACTGTATGAAATTTTAAAGGCCGAGTTTTATGTCGACATGTCTACAAAATTCAGTCAAATTAGTTAATTAGTATACTCGTACATTCTGGAGAAGAATGGCGACCTTTGGCATATAAACAAATACATGTTCATATCGTTACCAATTACGTTTTTGTAGGAAACAGCATCTAATGAGGATATTCTCCTAAACTATTAAAAATGTTGGAAATCAGGAATCGTTTCCTTCAAGACTCATAAAATGTGCAGTTTATCTTTAATTTAACCGACCTCGTAACTCTGACACCCTATATATACGTTGAACTGATTTTTATTATTGTAATATAAACTGTGGACAACAAAAGGAAATTAAAGAAATTAAGTCGATACCAAGAAGTATCAAAAGTAAAATCAAATACAACAAACACAACAAAACAACAAGAAGCAAAATGCCAAAACAACAAAAACAAAATCTAGCCTGTCTGAGAATAAGAATTCCATTCATTTCAGTATTTTGCACAATAATTTATAGAATTATGTAATTCGGATAGACGCTCCTGTTTTCTATGGTTTCAGTGACAAGTTCAGCATTTTTAAAACCTATGTTGTTGTGATTTGTGTCCCATAATTTCTGATAACATTCTAGACCAACTCGTTTGCATTTCAATCCTGTATTGAGCTCACTTTGTCTTCCTTTATAATGTCTTAGTTGTTAATCCTCTGATTTAATAAGCCTGTAAGAGACAAGGTGTGTAAATTAAGTAACGAGACTGGCAACGTAGCGCCCGATCTATCAACACTGCGGAGACGGGACTTGGAAGGGCGGTAGGTTAACATGTAATGCACCTTCAGTACAAGTTTGAACTTGTTAGTTCAAAGTTAGTCATTGATTTGTTCTTTGTAACTGTTTTCGTAAACCGTTTTTCTAGTGGTTTAAGAATGGCGGTGGTTTCGGTGGATTAAGGCAGTCTCAGAAGGAAGAGAGACGATTGAAGATGAAGCACGCAGCTGTCAAAGGACTACATCTTCAACAACCGATGAAATGTCGATAGAATACGGGATCTTGTGCAGGCAGATCGTCGGTTGACGACAATAATGATCGGAGAATAATTAAATTTGAATCACACTACTATTCATCAGATTTGACTGGGGGAATTGGAGGTGAGAAAAATCTGCTCAAAAATGTTTCCAAAAACCTTTCACAGGAACAAAAGGACATCAGGTGAGAAAGGTGTCTTGACTTTTGGAGTTGATTGAAAATGATCCTCATTTTATGGAACGTGTTACTGGCGACGATACTTGAGTCTTTGAGTACGACCCGGAAACCAAGCGCTAAAGCATGTAATGGCACAGTCAAGCTCTCCAAAACTCAAAAAACCAAGAATGAACAAATCGAAGATCAAATGCATGCTGATTTACATTTTTGATAGCCAGGGAATTGTCCACAAAGAGTGTGTGGATCCAGGTCACCCAGTAAATCAACACTTCCTTGAAATGCTTCGAAAAAGGGTCATGCGTGTGAGACCAAACATCAAGAACAACTGAATGTTGCATCACGACAATGCGCCTTGTCACATGTTCTGTAAACGACTTTTTAGCCAGTAAAAACATTCCTGTGGTTCATCAGCCTTCGTATTCGCCTGACTTGAGTCCTTGTGACTTTTCTCTTCCCGATATTGATTGACGTCATTTTAGGACCATAGAAAACATTCAAACGGCTGTAACCGACCAGCTGAAGGCTATATGAGTTCCAGCACTGTTATGAGGAATGGAAGAACCGTCTCCAACACTGTGTGGCTTCCCAAGGAAGTTATTTTGAAGGAGACAATACTGAATTGTAATTCTAATGTAAGTCTCATTACTTAATTTAACACCTCGTATTATTGTCATTTTATTAGATGCAGAATACAGATCAGAAGAATAATAAATGTCAAAATTGCATGTAGTTAGTCTTATAACGTAGCTTGATGAGGCTAGGCTGCAGGCAAATAGTTGTTAGAATAAAAATATTCAATCAACAAAAAAAATATGCTTATACAGTTGTAGGAAATTGAAATAACTACAAAAAGGAATTGAAATCACCTGATCGGAACCCAGTGGATTTTTGCTTTTAGGTTATTTAAAAAAATTGTGTTTAGAATACGACTAACAACGCTGAAATAATTAATAGATAGGATTAGGGAGCAACTTGCTACGCCTCAATCAGAAATATACAAAATGCTATACATAATTTGGAAGAAGAGTTACGGTAACAAGTGTTGGACATATTAGAAATATTAGAAATATTATTATTCATGGAATTAAGTTTCTGTTGACTTTTGTTCATTTTGTCATTTTCATAGCCGTCCAGACACAAAAAAATGTTACTAAAATAATTGTTCCATTCTTCTAATTTTCTCAAGTCGTATTTTTCAACTCTGTGACTAAAATCGACTTTTTTATTCGAATATTTTCATTACACTAAAACACCTTGTTTTATACTAGAACTACGATAATCCAACCATCCGCTAATTCCAACCTGCAGTAATCCGAACAGATTACTGTTTCCAATAATTCGCACAAGATTCCAATAATACTCTGAACAGTTGCAATCATTTAGCAACGCCCGAACGAAAGCCCTTAAAATGAATGGATAAAGCCTACAGGGGTGCGAGTTTTTTGGGTTATTTAGTAGTCATGGCACCAAAAATTGTTCACGAGTGTTATGCCGTTCCAAAGTGGAAATGACGTCAAAGAGGAAACATCGCATTAAAAAAAACTCAAACTCAAAATTCATTTGTAGGAGCCTGCATGAATAATATAGTCAGGTTGTTAGCTTAGAACATATTCGATATCCCTTTTTTTGAAAAGTCTTTAAGGGGGTATTCTAGTCTAGAGGCATGAATTTCGGGCGGTTTTTGAAGCTCTGTTTATTGATATTTTAAAATAACATTATTTCATAAAATGGCGGCCGTTTGAAAAAAAAAATTGTTTCGCATGTTTTTTTAACAATTCCGATTTTATTAAAAATAGTAAAATTAGAAATTTTGAGCATGCTTGAGACGATAGAGGCATGTATAAAGAACATTCACACCAAATTTCAAATAAATCGGTTCATTAGAACTTGAGATATCGTGCACGCCAACTCGAAAAAAGTAGTTTTGAGAAAAACGCGTTTAAAGTTTTGAGACAAGTTCCGGCAATTTTACTCAGTTAGCACGTCCACGTTGCTTGAAGGCTAGCTCAAAACTAATTTGAAATGAATACCAAGACGAAAAGATTCCGACTAAATACGTTTCGTGTTTCGTAAGTACTCGGGCAGCGTCTACCGTCTATTAACATAATTGTTCATTATGTTCCGGTCGGACCGGAGCCGATGCCGCGTCACAAAAGTGGCTGTAACTCATAAAATAATTGAAATTTTGAAAAATCCTTTTAAGGGCATATTCTTGAATGTCTAAACTTTGGAAATATGAAACAAAAAAAAATCGATTTTTTCAAATTTGTAGACTAGAATACTCCCTTAAGAAAAATGCTTCTTATACGCCTATACTATATACCTACGTCTTTGAAGGAAATGCCGATGACGTCATAGCTCGAAAATAAAAGGCCATCTATAAATGGTATTTATCTATTTTTGAGCTTTTTTTTGTAAAAACTATCACAAAAATAGTGGCTTTAATAGTGGTTTGTGTCTTTTTTTGAGCTTAAAACTGTTATATTAAGAACAATCAAAGTGTTATAGTTATCAATCTTCCGTCTGCGAAATGTCAGTTAAATAGTTGCTGCCAAGAGTTAGTAGCATCTTTGATACGTTATTTTGAAAAAGAAAGGGACAATAATGCTCAATTGCTACACTTAACAGCTGTTAGAAAGCAGAAGTGCGATTTTCAATTATTCATATGGTAATAGTTCATATTGAATCCATCATCTTGGATTTTAAAATCCGATTTAAGAATCCTCAGATTCGTAATCAGCGACTCCAAAAAACCCCATATTCCAGATTTGGTGCAAATCGGTTGATTTTTAAAAAATACGTCTGCCCATATTTAATTTGGCAAATTTGATTCGCCAAATTCGCCCTCGTATTCGTGATCAGCGACCCCAAAAACCCCTGGATACCAAATTTGGTACAAACTGGTTAATTTTCAAAAATTCGGCCATATTATTGGATTTTTGACCGCCATATTGGGTCCGCCATCTTAGATTTTGAAAATATAACTTTGGATTCGTAATCGGTGACCCTAAAATCCACCGAAAAATAAATTTGGTACAAACCGATTGATTTTCGAAATTTCGTTCGCCATCTTGTATCCGCCATCTTGATTTTGGCAAATCTGACCTCGGATTCGCGATCTACAATACCTCAGTATACTAAATTTGGTGCAAAGCGGTTGATTTTCAAAAATTCGGCCACCATACTTGATTTTTGACCACCATATTGGTTCCGCCATGTCGGATTTTGTCAACCCACCAATGTTGATGTATGATGGATGCCCCTAACTTTTAGGGGCATCCATCAAGTACAATTTGAGATAAAAAACGACCCGATCGGTTGCGAATTTTTATTTTTACAAGCTTTTTTTGCTGTACACTCGATTTATCTCCGGCTTCCGGCCGCCATATTGGAGCCGCCATATTTGATTTTTCAAAGGCGCACTCGGCATTTGAAAGTAGATGGTATAAGCTTTAAAATAGCCCTTGGTCGATTTTTTTTAGTTGTTTCTAATTTTGGCAGTAGCTCTGATCCGATTGACGTGGATTGTATCATACAGTGTGGAAAAAATGAAAGGAATAAATTCATTATTTGGGAAACAATGAAGTTTCGTGAAATTTCCTCGAACACGTCGATTTTAGTCTTTAAAAAAGACACTTTTGCATGTACGTGCACCATTTCGATAGTCATTTGTTAGCGCGTAATGACGTCATCGCGAATTTTTTTAAATGGAATTTTTTGCCGGATTCTTGAAGACTATGACTTGCTGAATTCAGCAATATACACGACTGATACACGAACTGAATTAAGATGACCCGGATCGACGCGTGCAGGTCTGTGAGCAAATGTTGACTATCTGTAATGCAAATCGAGTGTTTCTACGCAATTTAATATTTTCTGATGAGTCCACTTTCACCCTGAACGGGACTATAAATAGACAGAATTGCCGGTATTGGGCAGTTGTAAACCCACACTGGGTAATGGAAGCACATACCCAGTATCCTCAAAACGTAAATGTGTAGGCCGGTATAGTCGGAAACCGGGTCTTTTTTTGAAAGTAACTATGGAGCTCGTTTTATTTTTGCAGAACGAATAATCCTGCCGAGTTTATTTACCCTAATAGGAGGATCCAGATATTCCTAGTGCTAATTTATGGTTCCAACAGGATGGTGCGTCTCCACATTACACTCGTAGAGTGAAAAATGATTTGGATAATGTTTCCAAATCGGTGAGTCAGGCGAAGGGGGCCGGTTGAATGACCTGCACGGTCTCCAGACTTGACGCCCCTGGATTACTTTCTATGGGGCTATTTAAAATCAAAAATTTATATTACCAGGCCCAGAGACTTAGAAGACCTAAAGCAACGGATTCATAATGAAACAATGTTAATATGTAAGTCCAGCAATATTGAAAAACGTACTGCAAGAAACGTACAACCGATTAAACTTCTGTATACAACAAAATGGTAGTAATTTTGAACATTTAATTAAGTTTATGTAAATTTTGTTTGGTTGGACTTTAATTTTAAATCACGAAGTATAAGCGAGCGGTAAGTAACACTACCAGGCGTAATAGAGCTGCATATATTGTGGGGATAATATACGGTCGGCTACATTCCTCTGGCGCATTGAATTAAAATTTATTCTATTCATAAATTCACTTTCCTCACCCCCTGAACGGGGCTGCTTTCCGCAGTAAAGTTTATTACCAAAAAAATAAAATTAATCAAGTTATTAAGTACACTTTTATATTACTAATATAAAATCCTGCTTTATTTTTAGGGAAAAAAAATAATTTGAATCAATAAAGTCTGTAGAAGTGTCTAAAATAATTTTTCGCTCTGGAATATTCGCTACACATTGGGTTACTATAAAGGTACAAAAATGAAAATATAATTATGCTATTGTATCCGATTGACGTTTGAAGCCAGTTCCCCCCGAAACCTAATTAAGTTTCTTCTTTCAAAAGTTACAAATTAAATTCGTTAAGAGGTTTTAAAATATCCATTATAATAATTACGTTTCTGTACCCTGCTATAAACGTCCGTAATAATATAGGATCTCATAATGTCTGAGTACCTGCGTATGTCTCACCATACTGTGTTTTAGTGCTAATACTAGAATTAAATAAAAAAAAATTTAACCACGCTTGAAGATAAAAATACAAACTGCTACCTACACATTATATACGAGTTCTATAAATTAAATAATGAGACTTTTTATTTTTTTTATTCGAATAGAATTACTCTGTATTGTCTCCTTCAAAATAACTTGGGAAGCCACATAGCGCTGTTTATTCCATTCTTCGTAGCAGTGCTGGAACTCATATACTGGAATAGCCTTCAGCTGGTCGTTACAGCCGTTTGAATGTTTTCTATGGTCCCAAAATGACGTCCCATGAGGTGATTTTTCAATCTCGGGAAGAGAAGAGAGTCACAAGGACTCAAGTCAGGCGAATAAGGAGGCTGAGGAGCCACAGGAATGTTTTTACTGGCTAAAAATTCGTTTACTGAAATGGCTGTGTGACAAGGCGCACTGTCGTGATGCCACATCCAGTTGTTCTTGATGTTTGGTGTCTCATGCTTGACCCTTTTTCGAAGTTTTTCAAGAACCTCTTTGTACAAGTGTTGATTTACTGTTTGACCTGGAGGCACAAACTCTTTGTGGACAATTCCCTGGCTATCAAAAGAGCAAATCAGCATGCATTTGATCTTCGACTTGCTCATTCTTGCTTTTTGGATCTTGGAGAGCTTGAAGTGTGCCATTACATGCTTTGGCGCTTGCTTTCCGGGTCGTACTCAAACACCCACGTCTCATCACCAGTAATGGCACGTTTCATAAAATAGGAATCATTTTCAACCTTTCATTCTGATGTTCTTGTGTTCCTACGAAAGGTTTTTTGGAACCATTTTTGAGCAGATTTTTCTCATCCCCAATTCGTTAGTCAAAATCTGATGAACAGTGGTGTGATTCAAATTTAACTCTTCCCCGATCATTTTTGTCGTCAACCGACGATCTAAACGCACAGTATTCCGTATTCTATCGACATTTTCACCGGTTCTTGAAGATGAAGGCCTTCCGCTGCGTAGTTCATCTTGGTAAAATTGGCAGTATTTTAACTGAATTGAAAATGGATAAATGTTAAATGTAAAATAATAGTCTGTATAATTTTCAGTTTCCATTTTCAGATTTCCATTTAAAATTGTGAATTATTTTATTTCAATATACTCTTATGTTATAAAATTATATTTTATACCTATTTTCTGTGTACGTATTATTAAATAAACATGTAATATTTATTTACGAGTAATATTAACACAACACAAACGATTTGTTGATAATGTTTGCTACCCGTATTTATTATTATTCAGGTAGATAACTAATATGTAATTTAATATAATTGAACAGATACGTATAGGTATACCTGTACATATATGTATGTATATTTACGCACAAACAGAATAATTGTACTTGTTTATCTATTATTCAATTTTTTTCAACTAAACAGTTTTGTGATAGTTACTTAACATCCATAAATAATGTGTAACATTTTTATATTGACATACGAGGTGTGTAAATTAAGTCATGAGACTGGCAACGTAGTGCCCGATCTAGCAACACTGCAACCACACAGCGGAAGGCTTTCATCTTCAAGAATCGACGAAAATGTTGTTAGAATACGGGATCTTGTGCGTTCAGGTCGTCGGTTGACAACAAAAATGATTGGAGAAGAGTTAAATTTGAATCACACCACTGTTCATCTTTTGACTAACGGATGAAAAAAGTTTGCACAAAAGAGAGGTTCTTGAAAAGACTAGAAAATGGGTCATGCATGTGAGACCAAACATTAAGAACAACTGGATGTTGCATCACGACAATGCGCATTGTCTTACAGCCATTTCAGTAAACGAGTTTTTAGTCAGTAAAAACATTCCTATGGCTCCTCAGCCTCCTTATTCGCCTGGCTTGAGTCCTTGTGATTTTTTCTCTTCTCGAGATTGAAAAATCACCTCAAGGGACGTCATTTTGAGACCATAGAAAGCATTCAAACGGCTGTAACCGACCAGCTGAAGGCCATTCCAGTATATGAGTTCCAGCACTGCTATGAAGAATGGAAGAACCATATTCAGCGCTGTGTGACTTCCCAAGGAAGTTATTTTGAAGGAGACAATATTGAATTGTAATTCTATTCGAATAAAATAATTAAAAAAAACTCTCATTACTTAATTTACACACCTCGTATTTCTGAGAATTTCATTAATATTCGTTAATTGAAAGATCCACAGCTGGATATGTCATTTACAGTGTGGATACAGTTTCGTACAGTTGTGGATAAAATTTATAAAACTGTCACCGATTTTTTTTTCGGAAAAAATCGTAGGAATATGTCAAAAGATTTCTAAATTTATTAGAAAGTAACTACGCTGTCAGGGTGACAACCTGACAGGGCGCAAGTTACTTGAGAAAATCTTGTTGAACATTATCAATAACTGTTGAAGGTGTGAGTCGTGTTCCTCGATGAATTGTTACTTTCAACCAAGTTCATGGATCTAGTAATGTATGTTTTACTTTTTAAGTATTCCTACAAAAAAATCTATGGGTGTCAGATCAGGCGATCGAACTGGTTACACAATCGGTTCCCTTCTTCTTGTCAAATGATTTACCGTCCTGTATTTATTTTAGATATATATATTGTTGCAATAAAAATATAGTTGACGTCATAGCCTTTTGACAAGTGCCCGAAAAAATTCAAATCCCTTTGCCTTTTAACAAATATCGATTTTAAACCACTGTATATTTCATATAAAATAAAAACAAATGCATGTCCTCAAACGCGTGTTTAAGTTTTAGAGCACAGTGATGCCAGATTTTTATACAATGATTCAGTATTTAGAAATAATTTTGACTAGCTTATAGATGGATTCTTTGTGTTTGTTTATTGTTAAATAATTCATTATTTGAAAATTAAAAAGAGAAATAATTTTAAAAACCTATTTATTTTAAAAGACAGTACAAAAAAAGCGGCAAAGCAGGTGATTTTAAAAGTTCATTGTTTTTTTTGCTTTTTGTAAAATAGAATAAACCGTGCTACACACTAAAACAACTGCTACACGCTAAAACAATATATTGGATTGTGGTTTTAATTAATATTTTATTTTTAAATTACCTTTCTAACAACTCTTAAGGGTAGCCTTTCATGTACCATTATTGTCTCGCTCTTTTTGAAAATAGAGTATCAAAGATGCTACTAGCTCTAGGCAGCATCTGTTTACCTGTTTTGGCATTTCGCAAACGGAAGTCTGACAACTATAACGCTTTGATTGTTCTGAAAATAACATTTTTTCAATGTTATTCAAACTCAAAAGTTTGGGACTCACAATAGGACACAGACCACTATTAAAGCCAATGGTTTAAAATATTTCCCCCCCCCCCCAAATTTTAAACAATACAACACGACAACAATCTGCTGCCAACTGCGTAACAACGAATATCAAGTACAAAACTCAATAAAGCATTCGTTTATAGTTTTTATTTCAATATAATTGAGTAGTGGTATCACTGCGCTCATTTAACAGCGTCATCGGTGACGTTCATCGGTTTTTATTTTGTTCAAGTGTATGTACTTGTACATAATATATGAAGATATACACATATACAGTGAGGTCCATAAGTAACGGATAAATTCATTATCTGCGTAATTTACAATTTATGAGTACGTCAATTTTTAATTCTAGAATGACATTTTTTTGAGCATAATTTTATACCTCCCTCTCCAACTCCCTTGGAGTGACAGCTACCCCTTTAAAATTTTTAAATGGAACGAGGGTGCATGTGATAGCTCATATGAAAGGGTTTTTAATTCTCCATCCAGCAACATAAGGTTTTTTGAATGTTGTATTATGACAGTATGTTGTAGTAAGACAATTAAATTTGATAATTTCAAAATTATTATTATTAGGAAATGTATACAATCAAGTGACTATGTACCAAATATCTGTCAAATCTGACGTTTTTATTTAATTTGATGTCAACATTCAACTTAAATGAAAGAACAACAAAAAGAAAGCAGTAAAAAAGGGTTTCTTTTTACATATCAGAAAAAATTATACATTTAAATTTCTTTATTTGCTACATCTGTGAAAACTTATTATTCTATTATGTTATGTATCGCTGATCGTCAAGTTGATAATTATTTTAACAATGAATCTTTCGGATACTCAAAGAGTTGAAATTTTGATATTATTAGGACGTGGTGGTGGAACAAGAACGCAGAAGCAGGTATGCGAAATATTCAATACTAAGTATACTGACCGCCGCATTCTCCAATCTACGGTTAGTAGAATAGAAAACAAATTTTGTAAATTTGGGAATGTCACAGATATTCCTAAATCTGGTAGGAAACGCATTTTAGACGATGAACAGAAATTGGATATATTTTAGATATTCAATGAAGCAACATTCGTCTTAAATGGAACAGTCAACAAACAGAACTGTAGATACTGGAGTACAGAAAATCCACATTGGATGATGGAGGCCAATACTCAGTATCCTGAGAAGGTGAACGTTTGGGCTGGAATTATAAATTCTCAAATTATCGGACCATATTTCTTTGATTGCACATTAACTGGCGCGCGTTACTTGGATTTCTTGCAAAATTTCTTAGTTCCAGAGTTAAGTATGCTTTTCCCAGATGATGACAACCCCAATGAGATTGATAGAAAAATTTGGTTTCAGCAAGACGAAACTACACCACATTTTTCATTGGAAGTAAGAGCCTATCTGAATCAAGTTTTTCCCAATAGATGGATCGGTAGACGCGATGAAATTGAGTGGCCTGTTCGTCCTCCCGATTTGGCCCCGCTTGACTAGTTTTTATGGAGTTACTTAAAATCGAAAGTCTACTTCAACAGACCAAATAACATAGAAGATTTAAAAGACAGAATAAGGCAAGAAATGAATCAAACCACCCCGGAAACAATACAAAATGTTTTAGAAGAATTTCAGCAACGCCTCCATTATTGTTAAGAAGCAACGGGCGCCCAGTTTGAACATTTTATTTAAACTGTTCTTCTGTTCTGTTTCATGTTATTTTCTTTACTTAGTGACATTAAAAATGTAATATTTTTCAATAAAAAAATTATGGAAATTAAAAAAAAATATTGCTGAATAGAAAATTAAGCAATTAATTAATTAATCACATGCACCCTCGTTCCATTTAAAAATTTTAAAGGGGTAGCTGTCACTCCAAGGGGGTTGGAGGGGGAGGTATAAAATTATGCTCAAAAAATGTCATTCTGGAATTAAAAATTGACGTGTTTCAGGATTTTACTCATAAATTGTAAATTACGTAGATAATGAATTTATCCGTTACTTATGGATCTCACTGTATATTTTACTTCCACACAATGCACATGTCGCGATGTTATGTTGCTTTATTATAACTTCCACTCCAAACTGCGTAACTTGTTCAGCTTGTAACTACAGCTGTAATTTATAATAACACGATTGTGTGCATGTCATTTCTCCAGCGGAATATTTAGTGTTATTAGCAAAACCACTTATCGTCAGACTGGAACATTTAACATTATTATGTTTGTCAGCTAAAGTCGCGTGACATTGGTCGTCATTATAATTACGTTAATTACTTCAACTGTTTAAACGCTTACTAGATCAAACACTAAATAATAATCTGTTAGTTGCAATTTGACTGGAAATGTTTTTTTTGCATGGTTTTGAAAGTTTTTCGTTTCATAAAATTTGGAGTTTTTGTTGGAAAATAAAAGCAGTGAAATACAGGGTGTCCTTTGATTAAGGGACCACAGCGAAACTAAATATTCTTTGGGTAAAAATATTCCGAATTCACCAAACTTATCTTATTCCAAAGTTACTAGCAAGCAATTACAGAGCGTAAAAGTTCAAACTTTATTTTCGATTTCCGTAAATAACTTCTTTAAAAAACAATTTTTTTTTCACAGAATTTGACAAAACTGACCAAAATCATGTGGTACATGTTTGTAAACTGTTTCTAATCACACAGGGTGCTCTATTTCATGTGACCGACACACAGTTTCGTTGTTTTAAATGGGTCACCCTGTATATTTGCACGTCTGGATACCCCACTAGATTTTAGGTCGATTTTGTTAACCATACATGGTACTTAAATCTCGCCGTTTTGGAGGTATTCAACTGTTTTTGAAATACAATTCTCAATATCGATATTTCTAAATAACTGTCTAAACTAGACACTTCGATTTGTCACGAATTATTCTATAATTTGTATTGTTTCAAAATGTTCTCGTGTAGTAATTAATACTTTTGTCTAAATATTTCAAGATATATAAAAACGTTATGCTTTTTGGTTTTTAGGAATAATTTCTACCTTCAATGATAAATACGAGGTGTCTAAGTTAAGTTAAGTAATGAGATTTTTTTAATGTTTTTGTTGGAATATAATTACAATTCAGTATTGTCTCCTTAAAAATAACCTCCTTGAGAAGCGACACAGCGCTGAAGGCGGTTCTTCCGTTCCTCATAGCGCTGCTGGAACTCATATACTGGAATAGCCTTCAACTGATTGGTTATAGCCGTTTGAATGTTTTCTATGGTCTCAAAATGATCCCCTTGAGGTGATTTTTCAATCGCGGGAAGAGGAGAAAGTCACATGGACTCAAGTCAGGCGAATAAGGAAGCTGAGAAGCCACAGGAAAGTTTTTACTGGCTCAAAACTCGTGAACTGAAAACTACTGAAAGGCTGTGTGACAAGACGCATTGTCGTGATGCAACATCCAATTGTTCTTGATGTTTGGTCTCACAGATTTAGAGTACATATATGACCTCTCCATGTAAAAGTGCTCATTTACTGTCTGGATTGGAGGCACAAACTCTTTGTGGACAATTCCATGGCTATCAAAAAAACAAATCAGCATGCATTTGATCTTCGACTTGCCCATTGTTGCTTTTTTGGGTCTTGGAGAGCTGGACGTGTGCCATTCCATGCTTTGGCGCTTGGTTTCCGGGTCGTACACAAACACCCAAGTCTCATCACCAATAATGACACGTTTCATAAAATGGGGATCATTTTCAATCGATTCCAAAAAGTCTTTTGGAATCGATTGTTCGTCGATCGACCTTTATCTCGTGATGTCCTTTTGTTCCTGCGAAAAGTTTTTTGGAACCATTTTTACGCAAATTTTTCTTATCCCCAATTCGTTAGTCAAAATCTGAAGTCGATATTGACAGAATTACTCCATAACTGTTCAACTGAAACCTCCAGCATATTCGTATGATTTATTAGGAAGAAGTTGGGTCGTAACTTTGTCTTAAATTGTAAAATCGCTTCCAACGTTTGTGACGAACGTTCTAATTCTAGCAAATTTACTGGCCGTATGCATGGGTTACTGTGATTTAATTAAGTTTGCATCTAAACTTTAGTAAAGTCACTCTCTGTAAAATACCTATGGGTAATATTTGTTAAAGTACACTTTTAAGAGGGAATCTGTTATTTTCGAAATTTGGTACTAATTGTAACTGTGTTATTTATTTAGGAGTTGGTGTCAATTTTAGGGAAATAGATATTTTCACATAAATTCAGCGTGTTAAAAAATAAATTAAAATAAAAATTCAACTTTCAATATGATAATTGGAAATTCTATTGTATTATCTAATTTATTATACAGGGAAAAAGTTCCTATGGACAAGTGTCTGGAAATGTTTCCTAAGGGAGCTAGAGCCCCCTGAAAGTAATGCCCTTCTTGAAAAGGGTATGTATATTTACAATTTACATATAATATGTTTATCGTTTTAAACATATCGGGGCATTTCACCCCCAACAAGTGGGGAAACAATCCATTCAAGATAGTACTTGGTAAAACTAACTTCCCTGAAATTTTAGATTTTTTTGAGCCACAAGGAGAGGGATGGTGAGGGTGAGAAAAAACAAATTTTTTCACTAAAATTTCAATCTTTCTCGGTTAGAAAATGAAAAAAATTAAAAAGAAGGTTGCAAGGTTTTCGATGTTTTTTTTTGCGTAGAATATTATTGGGGGTAGTTTTTAAAAAATTTTGAAACATTTTTTTTTGAAAAATGTTTTTGAGCAAAAAAAATCAAATTGAAGTTGAAAAAAATGCATAAAAAATCGGAAAATTGCTTGTTATGGTGATTTTTGGCCGAAACGATAAATTTAAACCTTGGGGGCATTAAGAAAAAAAAATCGCAGCGCTTTGCAACTTTCAGGGACACTGAGGTTAAAAAAATTACCGACGATATTCTCCGTTCATTCACTATATAACTTTTTTTCAGCCAACATTATCGCTTCAAAAAAATCGCCCCCCGACTGTGTCTTATAGAGAATATTTTGCAGTTTCCAAAACCCTACCTCCATTTTCTGTACGATCATTAGTTCCCGAGTAATTGATTGTCAAAGTTGAAAAGGACTTTTTTGCTTTGATCGACGATAACTCCGCGGCAAATCATCGTACGGAGCTCGTTAAGAGGTCAAATTAAAGCTGATTAAATTGTCTAAAAGAGCTTTATGGTCGCATGATGAAAAACATTTTTTTGAAGTCCACAGACCATTTCAAAGACGAGCAAAAATTTGGAATTTTTTTTTGTTGGTTTTCCGATGATTATGGAAATTTTAAGTCCAGATCTGAAAACTAGATACTTGAGGCTACAGTTTTCTTTTTTTTTTTTAATTCCTGTACGACCATTTTTCTCTGAGTTATCCCTTGTTGAAAATGACCCAAAAATTTGGGATTTTTTTAATATCCTTTAATTTTTGTTACTAGTGTATTTCCATTACACTATGTTGTTATTACTGTCTTTTACTGGCTAGTAACAGTGGGCGTGTAAATTGTCGAAGCTCCAGTACATGTACTATAACATTTGGAATGTTTTTTTGCTGTCTGTTGTATCGTCAATACCAATACATAACCACAGCCGTGTATTTTTTAAAGCACTTCTAATCCACTTTAGTAAGTCACTGTTTACAGTTGATAAAAATTACGTAACGTTGTGCGATCTGGCAACGACATCTCTGCAACGTATTTGTGAACGAAATTGTTGTTCATCGAGTACATTCAGAGGTATATCACAGGCACTTATCATTAAAAGTAAGTCGAACATAAACTGAGTTCTTCAACATAATGTTAAATAATTCAGAGTCACCTTCTGACAATTTTGCATTTTGCATATAAAATTACCTGTCGCAATTTAAAATTATCTCTCCCTCGAGAGTAATACGACACAACTAATGAAGGGTAAACGAGGTGCCTATTCGTAGGGGACATATTTTATCGAGTTTGCATTTTTAATGAAGTTTACTTAAAATAACTCAGTATCTGACATAATGTCGGGTATTATTTTCTTTTCTGATAAAGATGCAAGCAATGCTTTTGAAACACCAGCTTCCTTGACAGATTTTTAAGTACGATGGTGGTAAATTTATGTATTTAGGACATTGAGTTAAGGTCTTGACATCGAAATGTTCAATTATGTGTACTGTAACGAACAGTGGTTATGAACTTTCAACTTACATTGAAAGGACGCGACACGAAGAGTGCACGTCTTCGTCTAATACAGGAGTTTTTTTACTTTAGTGCTGGGCTGGATGTTGCTCTAAAAGACCGCTCGGAAAAAACAACTGTTTCCAAGGGCACATGTATACATCATATACACACAGAAATAGCATTACATCAGATCGTAAAAAGAGCTGAATATGCAATTAAAAACAAAGAAGTACTTCTAGCAGCATTTTTAGATGTAGAAGGAGCCTTTGACAACACATCATTAACATCCATAGCTAGAGCGTCGAGAAGAGCAGGAATCGACGACACATGCTGTAGATGGATCAGTCATATGCTAGAAAATAGACTAGTAAGTACATATTTAATGGGGGAATCAATCACCGCACAAGTCACTAGGGGATGTCCACAGGAGGGGTTCTGTCCCCTCTGTTATGGAACCTGGTGATGGACGGACTGATAAGAACCCTTGAAGCAAATGGACATACTACTATTGGGTATGCAGATGACCTTGTGTTGACTTCACAAGGAAAATTCAATCACACAGTTAGAGAACGACTACAGATGGCTCTAAACGTAGTAACAGATTGGACAGATCGAGAGGGGTTAAATATAAACCCCCGAAAGTCCAATATAATAGCATTCACCAACAGAAGGAAACTGGACGGAGTAGGCCCGATCCGACTGCGCGGTGAAGAAATAAATATTACGGGAGAAGTAAAGTATCTTGGGGTAATCCTGGGCTCAAAACTTACTTGGAACCAACATATTCAAAATATAAAGAAAAAGGCAGTAATGACTCTGGTAATTGCCAGACGGGCCTACGGAAGAACATGGGGACTTAAACCAAAAATGGTATACTGGTTATACAATATGGTAGTCCGCCCCATGATAACATATGCATCTTTGGTATGGTGGCCAAAGATGAATCAGAGGACTGGTGTTACTACGACTCTAGGGCAAGATACAAAGACTTGCATGTCTAGGAATAACAGGGGCAATCAAAACAACACCAACAGCTGCAATGGAAACCTTGCTCGACCTACCTCCATTACAATATGTAATAAAGGGGGAGGCCAGCATGGCAATGTTCAGACTGGAGAATTCACCCAACTTCAGGGATACTGAAAGACGGGGCCACACAAAAATGAATCATATGACGAGTAACATACTTGGTATGAGAACAGATCATATGACTGTAAAATACCAATTCAACAATAATTTCGAGATTATTATCCAAGATCGGAACGAGTTGGACAGAAATACGGTCAATAGACCAAACATCAATGAATTGACCTGGTACACGGACGGGTCAAAGACTGATAATGGAACTGGTGCTGGCATCTATTGTGTGCAAAATAAACACAAAGAGAGTCTTCAACTAGGAAAGTTTACCTCTGTATTTCAGGCAGAGGTCTGCGCAATTCTCGAATGTTTGAGGATCAATAATAAGAGGGCATATATTAATAAGCGGATCAGAATTTGTTCAGACAGTCAAGCTGCCCTAAAAGCCCTTAGCAACGCTAAGGTGACATCAAGACTGGTATGGGATTGCAAAGAAGAACTGATAAGGCTGGCAACTCACAACAAGGTCACTTTGATGTGGGTGCCAGGTCATCAGGGTATCGAAGGCAATGAGAAAGCTGACGAGTTAGCCAGAAATGGATCGTCGGAAGATTATATTGGCCCCGAACCGGCCCTTGGAGTGGCAAAAACCGTCATCAGGGGGACATATTAATGAGTGGGTCAAACAACAACACAAAGAATACTGGAGAAAAATGCCCAGACAAATACATGGGAAGAAATTCATTAAAAGAACCATCAAAACCCGTAGCCGAGCAACTGTTAGCAATGAACAGGAAACAGCTATGCACTATAGTAGGGTTACGCACAGGACATCTTCCTGTTCGAGAACACCTAAATAAAATGGGCCTGTACAACGGAGACCTAAGATGCAGAATGTGCAACAAGGGAAACGGAGTCAGCCCTTCACATTCTCTGTCAGTGTGAGGCTTTGGATCGCAAACGGCAAGCAATATATGGAAAACCCTTTTATGGAACCAGAAGATTACACTGCACAGCCAGATATGACCCTGTACAAATTAGTGCAGGGAACAAAGATTTTAGACTGGGTGCAGTAAACCGGTACAGGAGAAAATACAAAAAGCCCAAGAGGCTGCAGTATAACCGGATAGTACAAGGACGGCTCCTGAAGGAGGAAAAAAAAAAAAAAAGGGCACATCAGAAATAGTACAAAATTGAAATTTTACAAATAATGTTTAGTGTATGCAATGAAGAAATTTCTAATGAAATTATAGATACCAACTGCTAATCTATAATTATAGATGAAACAAAGTACTGGACTTTCTCTTCTAATAAAATGATAATTCGCTTTCTACTACATACATAAGTATATAAATACAAGGTGTGTAAATTAAGTAATGAGACGATTTCTTTTAAATTTTTTCATTCGTATAGAATTACAATTCAGCATTGTCTCCTTCAATATAACTTCCTTGGGAAGCCATACAGCGCTGGGGACGGTTCTTCTATTCCTCATAGCAGTGCTGGAACTCATATACTGGAATAGCCTTCAGCTGGTCGGTTGATGTCCCTGATGATCTGTTGATGAAAATGATGTCCCTTGAGGTGATTTTTCAATCTTGGAAAGAGAAAAAAAGTCACAAGGACTCCAGTTAGACGAATAAGGAGGCCGAGGAGCCACAGGAATGTTTTTACTGGCTAAAAACTCGTTTACTGAAATGGCAACATCCAGTTGTTCTTGATGTTTGGTCTCACACGCATGACCCTTTTTCGAAGTTTTTCAAGAACCTCTCTGTAAAAGTGTTGATTTACTGTTTGGTCTGGAGGCACAAACTCTTGGTGGACAATTCCCTGGCTATCAAAAAAGCAAATCAGCATGCATTTGATCTTCGAGTTGTGCATTCTTGCTTTTTTGGGTCTTGGAGAGCTTGAAGTGTGCCATTCCATGCCTTGGCGTTTGGTTTCCTCATCGTACTCAAACACCACGACTCATCACCAGTAATGACACGTACCATAAAAAAATGGGCATCACTTTCAATTGATTCCAAAAAGTGAAGACACCTCTCTCTCATGATGTCCTTTTGTTCCTGCGAAAGGTTTTTTGAAACCATTTTTGCGCAGATTTTTCTCATCCCAAAATTCGTTGATCAAAATATGATGAACAGTGGTGTGATTCAAATTTAACTCTTCCCGGATCATTCTTGTCGTCAACCGACGATCTGAACGCACAAGATCCCGTATTTTATCGACATTTTCATCGGTTTTTAAAGATGAAGGCCTTCCGCTGCGTGGTTCCATCTTCAATCGACTCTCTTCCTTCTGAGTGCCTTAAACCATTGAAAAACCTGGGCTCTTGAAAAAAACACTGTCTTCGTAGGCGTGTTGAAATTTCTCAAAAACACCCGTTGCGCTGTGTCCAAGTCTGAAGCAAAACCTGATAGCACACCGTTGCTCACAATTAATGTCACTAATTTTAAAAAGCACTAGAAAAAAACGCTTTACGGAAACAGTCACAAAGAACAAACAAATGACTCTAACAAGTTCAAACTTGTACTGAAGGTGCATTACATGTTAACCTACCTCCCTTCCAAGTTCCGTCTCCGTAGTGTTGCTAGATCGGGCGCTACGTTGCATGTCTCTTTACTTAACTTACACAGCTCGTATTTTTGAGAGCCATAAAATTTCTAACTTTCAGATTCGACCTTGAAAAATTAAAAATATTGAGTCGCCCCATATTTTTAACAAGGACTCATTTGCAACCCCACAATTTTTTATCAGGAACCGCCACTGAGCTTTCGGTGCTCGGCTTCAGTCAAGCGACTCGAAAGAAGATATTATGATCATTAGAACTACAAACGTTCCATATAATATTCTGGAAATTACAGTAAATGTTGGACTTGTGAAACGACATGCACACAATTGCGTTGTAATAAATTACAGCCGTAATTTCGAGTTAAACAAGTTATGCAATTTGAGGGAAGCTCAAAAGCGCCATAATATCGCAAATGTACTGTTTTGTGAACATGAAATATGATGTAGGAAATTTTGGGTTACATATTCCTTACGACAACTAATAAATACTAAGCCACAACGAACCAACAAGAAAGTTACACATTAGCAGCATCGGTTACATAACAAACAGCCACAGATATACAAAAAATCTTAGAGAAACTGAAACCTTAAAAGGCGTAAACGTAAACAAAAAAAAATTAACACATATACATTTTCCCCAAACATCACATAGACAGCAGCAAAATTATTCATACATCCATTCAACTTCTGAATAGTAATTAAAAAAATATGCGTTGTAACACTGACTACCAATCAAATATTAAAGGAAACAAAAGTAGAAAATTAACCAAATTTAACAAATAAGATAAACCGACTTAACCCGTTTCGGCCCAGAATGTCCCTCGCGGTACCCCGCTCTTTGGAGGCTTATAACTAAAAAAATTGAAAAAGACATATTCTCAAAGTTCAAGGCAAGCTCTTTCCGATCGTGTACACCAAATTTGCGAAAAATGTTATTAACTATAAGAAAATGGGGATTTTTTATAAAAAAAAAACATGACCTTTTCGCACTATTTTTTTTGGAAATCGAGTTTTCAAAAGCTTTCCGGCATGCCATCGACCTAGAAGCGCTCTAACTGGTGGAGTAAATATCTAAATTTCAAGGATATACAGTTCGAAGTTTGATTTTTCACCTTGGTGTTTTCAAAATGGCGCCCGAACTGCAAAATTTTCACGAAAACGCTTATGATTTTTTTTCTCAGACAATATGAATGTATGGATAAAATTACCAAGAATAAAAAGTGCTTAAAATTACTCAATAAATGCATCTGAATTTTTTCAAAATTTTTCGAGGAACTTTTTTGATTTTGCAGTCGGCAAAATTTTTGCAAAATCAAAAAAATCGTTCAAATTACTCCGGAAAAATTCATACGTACCACCCCTTTCTGATTATAAACTACCCCTTTTATCATTTTTCTCGGACTCTGCCGTAAGTATCTACAAGATAACTTTGTAATAAGTTTTTGAGAGTAGAAAATTCTCCAAAATCAGGAAAGATGAATTTTGTTTACAACAATAAAGTATATAATACCTCTTTTCAGGGGAGAGTACGTATTGCTCCTTTTTTTCTCACTGGGTAAGAAAATTGTTTTATCAAATTTTAAACGACGTTCACTATAAAATATTTATTGGCCATTCAAGGGTCAATCAATAATTCAATTTAACTAAAAAAAATTATTCCTGAAATAGATAATTTACAAGAATAGGTTGGAAAAAACATAATAGGCTGTCACTAGCCAATCACATTTTACATGTAAACACATTTTCCCTCCGTCGATTCCGGAATCGGATTGGTTGTTATGGTGATTTTGCAATCATTTTGCCGTTCAGTGTGTGCCTGATTGATGGTCTCCCATTCAGTATTACCTGAAGCCAACGACGAGGACGTAGAGAGACTTTGTGGCTTCTTTTTTTTCGTTTTTTACTATTTTTTTAGAGTTTTTAGTATTATGTTTTTTTTTGTTTTTAGTATTTTGTTTTTTCTAGTTTTTAGATTTTTTTTTGAATTTTCAGTATTTTCAGTTGAGTCTAAACAAGTAATTGATTACGCATTGTAAAAATATTTTCAAATATCGTATAACTCAGAAACACCCCTGGAAATTGGGTTTCATTCGTTTACTATCAGACACGTCCAGGAGATAATCCCTCAGGGGTATCAGCCACCGTTCATAATGCAAAGACACATATGAAATATAAAATGAAATTATATTTTTACTCAAAACTCAATCTTACATTGATATCAGAATCGGGGGTACTTTTTTAGGGGTGTCAACCCCAAAGCCTTTTTTTCGTGATCAACGACCTCCAAAAAGCAAAGACTAGTAAGTTTCGTTGCAATTTAAGAATGATTGTATAGCCTATGGAGAGCATCTTATATAAGATTTTCCGGCGCTACAAAGGTTAAATGAGGCTCTTCAAATTAGTGTATTTCAAGTGACAAGAACTGATGAAAATGTCGATAGAATACGGGATATTGTGAGTTCTAATCGTCGGTTGACAACAAGAATGGTCGTGGAAAAGTTAAATTTGAATCACACCTGTGTCATCAGAATTTGAAAACAAAGTGTCTTGACTTTTTGGAATCGATTGAAAATGTTCCCCATTTTATGGAACGTGTCCATTACTGGTGATGAGACTTGGGTGTTTGTGTACGACCCGGAAACCAAGCGCCAAATCATGAAATGGCACATTGCAAGCTCTCCAAGACCCAAAAAAGCAATAATGAGCAAGTCGAAGATCAAACGCATGCTGATTTGCTCTTTTGATAGCAAGGGAATTGTCCCCAAAGAGTGTGTGCCTCCAAGCCAAACAGTAAATCAATACTTTTACAGAGATGTTCTTGGAAAATTTCGAAAAAGGGTCATGCGTGTGACACCCAACATCAAGAGCAACTGGATGTTGCATCACGACAATGCGTCTTGTCACACAGCCATTTCAGTAAACGAGTGACGACTTGAATCCTTGCGTCTTTTTTCTCCTCCCGAGATTGAAAAATCACCTCAAGAGACGTCATTTTGCAGACAGCTATAGGCTATTCAGTAGTGCTAGCAGTATATGAGTTCCAGCAGTGCTATGAGGAATGGAAGACCTGCCTCCAGCGCTGTATGGCTTCCCAAGGAAGTTATTTTAAAGGAGACAATACTGAATTGTAGTTCTATTCGAATAAAAAAGTCAGTCTCATTATTTAATTTACACATTTCATAAGTCCGGGCGAGGACTCCTCTGAACAAGGAGTTCGAAAAATCATGGCAAGAAGCCCCGGGTATGAGGCAGGCGAAGGCCCATATTATTGGGCCTTCGTTCAGATTAACTCAAAGTCTCCTAGGTATGAACCGAAGAGACATTAGAACGGTGACAGGACTCCTTACAGGCCACTGTCACCTTAAAAGCCACCTCCACATGATAAGGGTCATAGATGATCCTGGCAGTGCAACGGCGAGGAGCGCTCAGAGTTACCTGCGCCTACCGCACAGTCTCCGAAGTCATAGTGCGAGCCGTGCCTATCGACTTATTAGCGTTTGAGAGGGCAAAACTCTACAACGCTAAAATAAATGGCGACAACTCAAATGAGGCAAGAGCGAGGCTAAAAAAGGAAACGCTACGTGAGTGGCAAAACCGATGGACATCGGGAGAGACGGGCAGAGACAATTAAAAAAAAAAAAAAAAAAAAAAGGGGAAACAATCTTAATAGTTAAAAAAATAAAAAAAAAAAAAAATGACAACTCGAACCCAGTGATTATAGGCTTTGGGGCGCCGCACAGTGGCGCTCCGCGCCACTGTGCCACCCAAATTACTCTACGACTCACAGGATTGATCCGTTTTAGACGTGCGTCACCTTAAAATGTTCGTCTTGAGTTTGCCTATCGACCCTTGTTCCGGGATTTTTGATTTCGAATTTTATTTTTCTGTAATTTGTGTCCAAAAATTTACTTTCATGGAAAAATGGCGATTTTGGGTGTAAAAGTCATCCTAGCGAACGCAACATTGAGTTTTTACAAAACTTTTTTTGAAGGAAACTCTTCCTCTTGACAACCCCTACAACCCTGTGTACGTCAAATTGCGAGAGAAATTGGCCGTCCTGCCTAAAAACGACCATAGTGATCCAAAACTATTGATGCGAAAGGAAATTGTTCCTCAAAAATCTATTGGAACAAAAATCTAAATTTGTTTCAATAAAAAAGTGTTTGTAATCAATCCAGCAATACGTACAAATTTTCTCAGAATGTTTGAGGATATTTTTGGCCATTTAATTTGGCCAGGAAATCGCCCAATTCCAGAATCTCGGAAAATTTCCAAAAATTCTGTAAAAATTCGGACATATTCCTTAGGTGATACTGAACACTTTTCGTTCAATACAAGTTTCTCATAAAGGTCGTCATTTCCGACATTATAGTTCATTATCAATAAATCATTAATCAATTTTTTTCTGAAAAATCTTTAACTTTTCAAAGACAGTCATGGAACAGAAACTGCTTAAGATTTCCCAAGGGGATAGAAGACCATTTTTGTTCTCTATTCCTAAAAACGGCGAAAATTACACATTTTTGGATATTTTTTTACGAGAAACTCATCCGAGGGGATGAAGATACATTTTTAGGACATTTATGCCCTTGGGTTGTTTTTGGTAATTCTGTTGATAAGTCACAATTGTCCCTAGAACTTCGTAAACAATACCGATACCACCCTCGTATCAAGTTGCAAACATTTTCAGTGCAATGACATGTTCTCTAAAACATGTCATTATTTTGGCACGTTTGATTTTTGGCTGAATTTAACACTATTTTCCTCGATTTTTTTTGTAGAAACTGAACACTGAGTTTCTGGGAACAGTTGGTAGCTCAAAATTATTCCATTACTTGCTGTTAAACCTTATTTTTGGGTCGAAAGTATTTACACGTTGGATTCGAGAATCATTTTTTATGTAATGAGATGTAACTATTCATAATAAAGGACAGGAACTTGATATCTAATTAGTAATCAAACTGGATTAGATGTAACATATGTGAAAAATACTCTATTAGCATTACCCAGGACACACCGCGAGGAGGTTAAGTATTTTAGTATCCCTTTTTTTTTTTTTTTTTTGTTTTTTTTTTGTTTTTTTTGTTTTTCTTTTTGTTTTTTTTTCTTGTTTTCTGGTTTTTGGATTGAACGGAAAGTGTTCAGTATCACCTAAGGAATATGTCCGAATTTTTGCAGAATTTTTGGAAAATTTCCGAGATTCTGGAATTGGACGATTTCCTGGCCAAATTAAATGGCCAAAAATATCCTCAAACATTCTGAGAAAATTTGTACGTATTGCTGGATTGATTACAAACACTTTTTATTGAAACAAATTTAGATTTTTGTTCCAATAGATTTTTTGAGGAACAATTTCCTTTCGCATCAATAGTTTTGGATCACTATGGTCGTTTTTAGGCATGACGGCCAATTTCTCTCGCAATTTGACGTACACAGGGTTGTAGGGGTTGTCAAGAGGAAGAGTTTCCTTCAAAAAAGTTTTGTAAAAACTCAATGTTGCGTTCGCTAGGATGACTTTTGCACCCAAAATCGCCATTTTTCCATGAAAGTAAATTTTTTGGACACAAATTACAGAAAAATAAAATTCGAAATCAAAAATCCCGGAACAAGGGTCGATAGGCAAACTCAAGACGAACATTTTAAGGTGACGCACGTCTAAAACGGATCAATCCTATGAGTCGTAGAGTAATTTGGGTGGCGTAGAATCGCCAATTTGGCCGCGAAAGAGTGGATCCTGCGTGTTACGCTTAGATCTCATTAGGGAAACATTAGCGGTGTTATTGCGAGCGCTGAATCAAGCCGTAAATCCCCGACGGCAGTGCGGGCGAGACGAGCAGCCCGAGCCGCGAACATCTCCGCCGAAGCTGATCGAATATGCCACAATCCCGGCCGTATAATCACCCTCGCGAGGACCGATTGCAAATACCGCGGAGATCGACGCTCAGTTAGATGGGCCTATAACAGCTTAGTTTCTATGAATAATCCCGCGGCGGACGTGTACAGAGTTTTAAGTCAGCCGGGTATTAAAATCACGTTTATTATTATAGATGGATCCGCGTCGGCCGTGGAATTCATGATGGAGCACCCAGACGCGTTCCAGACTCGATAATTTCTCGATTTGGGTCGCCGTGTTCATCATCAGTATAGCCTAGGAAAGATAGAACATATATATTTTCAAAAAAAATCCTCAAGCGTTAAAAAAAGTTTGGTAATTAGTTAAAAAATAGTGCAATTTAAGTGCACTAGATTTGGATCAAATCGGTTTGTAGGAACATAACCAAAAAAATTCATAAACGTGTGCAAAACAGGTTTTTTTCACTTTTTAACCCTGGAGAACACGCGCTACAAAATGTTACGCCAGCACTCGCGTGAGAATTTCTCTCACGGGACGTAACAGTACAATACCTGTTCAAAATATAGAAAATTTTGTTCTGGAATTAAAACTAAGGAATTATATTAAATCATTTATTAAAAGGTATATGCAAACAATACATACATTTTTATTAATAGAGCGTTATTAAACAAAAATACCAAATCGCCATCTATTTTTTTTCTTATTGGCTTAGTCTAAGGCGTGAAATGCATTAAAAAATACACAGTTTGATGAAAAATTTAAAGATCGGAGTTTCCACTGGTATCATGTACGCTAGAACATGAGGGACAGGTGAACGTCGTGTGTTCTGTGCATGCGGCAACACCGCATCTACTACATTGTTTTTTTGGAGTTCCTATTTTTTTTTCTTGGGCGCATCACTTTCTATGTCCAATCGGTCATTTTCATCTAAACCTTCTTCTATATCTGCCTCCTCTGGCTTTGGTAACTGACTTTTCTCACGAAGTTGATCTTTTTCATACTGGAGGCGTCCTAATTCAGCCAGTTTCTGTCTTCTGCTCATGACTTATATCCTAAAATATTAATGATATATTAATTATAACACCCTGTACACACTGTACTATAAAATTTTATATATATTTACCAAAGCTTCCTTTACAGGAGAAATAAAAACTATAACTCCAGCACTCGCGCGATGAGAGGTATTCTCACGGTCCTGTGCACTCGTTGACAACCGGCTCATAAGAATTCACAAAACGTACTAAATATTGTATATGCATGAGCATCTTAAAGAGGGCGCTTACAAAGTCAGCTAGAGGTGGGGGCATCTCCACCCTTCAATTCGCATTTATAATATCACAAAAATAGCAAATGTGTGAGAAAAATGCTCATATCGCGAGTTCTCCAGGGTTAAGTACCAAAAAAAATTTCAGAAAAACAAAAAATAGCACGTTATAGCGCTTAAAAAGACGAAGAATATCAGTTTTTAAAAATTAGAATCGGTTCACAACTTTTTGCAAAAAAAAAAAATAAAAACCCTCGAAAACTGCCCCTTTTTTACTATCTAATTACTCGGCCTACGAAAGCGGAAGCCCCTACGTCGTAGAGGCTTCCGCGATTTTTTGATAAAATTTTTACTGTAAGTAGCCGCCGAAAGGAGCTACAATTTGGTCACTCGCGGAAGTCCCTACGACTTTAGTAGGCCGAGTAATTAGATAGTAAAAAAAGGTCAATTTTCGAAGGTTTTTATTTTTTTTTTGCAAAAAAGTTGTGAATCGATTTTAATTTTTAAAAACTGATTTTCTTCGTCTTTTTAAGCGCTATAACGTGCTATTGTTATTTGTTTTTCTGAAATAATTTTTTTGGTACTTAAAAAGTGAAAAAAACCGGTTTTTCACACGTTTATGAATTTTTTTGGTTATGTTCCTACAAACTGATTTGATCCAAAACTAGTGCACTCAAATTGCATTATTTTTTACCTAATTACCAATTTTTTTAACGCTCGAGGAATGTTTTGAAAACATGGACCTATTTTGGCAGACTCTAGCATTATGATTAGTGTGTCCGAGGTGTTTATGTCGTCGGCGTCGGTATTACATTCCATTAATAATATAACGTCACACAAAGTGTGGAACAAAAAATAAAAAAGAGGGTGTGCTTTAAGAACTCAGTTTATGTTCGACTAACTTTTAATGCTGTGCTCTGTGATATACCCGATAAACAATCAATACGCGAATTCGGGAACAAATACTTTCCAGAAATGCCGTTACCAGTGTACGCTGTACGCAGCGACTCACTAAAGTGTATTTAAAATGCGTTAAAAAATACACCTCTGTGATTATACGAGGTGTGGCTATTAAATAACCGAACTGCTGTCATAACACTTTTTTTCGTTACCAATTACAGTAGCAACTTTTTCGCCTTCAATGTACTCCCGTTGGCGATCTCTACACCGTTCCATACGACTTTTCCATTGTTGAGAGCAGTGCTGGAAGTCTGCTTCCGTCAGCTGGTTCAGAACCTCCGTCGATTTTGCTTTAACCGCTTCCACACATTCAAATCTTGTCCCCTTCAGCGCCGATTTGACCTTGGAAAATAAAAATATTCACAGGGGGCAAGGTCGGTCGAGTATGGTGGATGTTCCAACACAGTAATGCAGCATTTTGCAAGAAAACGCCTTCACAGAAAAAGCAGAATGAGCCGATGCATTGTCTTGGTGAATCTTCCATGATTTGGTCTTCCACAAATCGGGTCTTCGTCTTCTCACACGCTCACGAAGGGCCGTCAGAACCTCGGTGAAATAATGTGGATTGACCGTCTGACCCCCAGGGACCCAATGAACGTAAACAATGTCCCGAATGTAAAAAAAGATCATCATCGCTTTGAATTTTGCTTTGCTCACACTGGCTTTTTTTGCTTTGGTGAGTTCGGACTCTTCCAATGCATGGATTGGCGTTTTGTTTCGGGTCGTAAGTAAAACACCACGATTCATCACAAGTAATCACCATGTCTAACAAGCCTGGATCACTGTCAATGTTATTTAGAATTTCAGCACAAATGTTCATTTTTGATTCGTTTTCCTCGGGAGTGAGGAGTTTTGGCACCATTTTTGCGCAAACTTTGTGCATGTTGAACGATTCATGCAAATTCTGGAGAATACATTATTTTCCATTCCTGTTATCTCAGCAAACCCTCGGATGCTTAGATGACAGTCTTCGCGTATTAATTTACCAATTCCTTCAATATTTTCGTCCGTTTTTGACATTGAAGGCCGTCCGGGGCGCGGATCGTCTTCGGTCGTTTCACGTCCCTCTTTAAACCGTTTAAACTTTAAACCATTCAAAAACTTGTGTGCGGGTTAAACATTCATTCCCGTACACTTCTTTTAACATCGCATAAGCTTCTGTAAAAGTTTTCCCCAGTTTAACAAGAAACTTGAGATTAACCCGTTGTTCCATCTGAACATTTAACATTTTTTTGATGCATCACTGGGGCGTAGACTAATTCAAATGACTGCCACAGTCAAACTGAGCGACTCACTGGCTTGTCCAGCGAGCTAAGGGTGGGGAACGTATCACCAGACACAGTTCTGTTCAAACTTGTCGCAACACGTTTACAGCCCGCTGGTAGCAACATCAGTTCGGTTATTTAATAGCCACACCTCATAGATTGACGACTCATTTCCAATAAATAAAAGCTGTCATGTTACAATTCAATCCTGCCGAAGTTGCAAAGGAGAGCCAGACCAAATTTTAAGATGTCTTCGTTGAAACAACCTTAAAACTTATTCATATTCATTGTAATGGTTGTATGACGCCACATGACGTCATTACCAACAGTGGATGAAGTAAATTCGCTGCTACAAGAAATAGGTGACGCAATAAATGAGCCAGATAAAAATAAGTTCGAAAATATATTAAAGAAAGACACCAATTTTACCAACTTAAAACAAATTTGTGATGGGGCATCTACAGATCCGTAAAGTGAGTGCAAAGAGTATTTTAATTACGCCTGTATTATATCAGTAGATGTCGAACAGTCTTTCTCAAAAGTATATATAAGTGTATTTTCACCACAGCGAACAAGACTATCGGAGGACCCTGTATAATACCTGAAAAAATTAAGGTGGTGGTTAGTGTGGATTTTCCACGTATGTATTTATTTGCTTAATTTTGTACATTTCATTTTACATATTTTTTGCCATAGGTTAATTTGAGAACCTCATGTTTTAAATTATGCTCTTACTTCAAATATGCGTAGGGAGATTTAAGTATAAATACATTTAATTTAATTATTAGCCAGCTAGCCTTAGGTTAATTATCAGAGCAAGTCACGAGCCTGAGGGTAACGCTGTATAAGCATTTAACTTGGGGTTAGCGACAATCCTAATAATTAGAAAGGACAGGGTGGTAGTTAGTCAGAATTGAGGCATCTTAAAGTAGATGTTATGTTAATTATGCCGAGGCATTTTAAAAGAATAAAAATGTAAATTTTTTCCTTTAGGTAAAAATTAATTAAACAAAAAAAAATACAGATATAAGTAGATATAAATAAAAAACAGGTCATTTGTTTTGCATTTAACTGGGATACCTTAATATTTCTTTTATACCCGAGATTTTACTTAAAACTTTGACGTGTTAAATTGTTAAGTGATAAATTAAATACATATAATTTGTATAAGATTTTTATTTGATTTGAATTGAATTCGTCATTTTATAAATCAAATATTAGATAAAAAAATTGAAAAACTTTCGAAATAAGGACGAAAAAAAATGATATTAGCCCAATCTTCCTTGATGCCAGTATTCAAATTCTTTTATATCCTGATGACATATTTTCCAATGATTCTTACTTAAATGTTCAAGAATTCCTGGCAATCTATCAAGATCGAGAAATTGCTATTGGTAGTTCTTTGTCATAGTTCTGTAGTCTTCATCTTTAGTGCTACAATACCAGTATTTCCATGTGAAACTTATAGTTGGAAGCATTTTTCGTATAAAGTTAAAAGCCTTTACTTTATAGGGCATACCTATAGGATTAATGTGTCCAAGTTTACATTCATCGAACTAAGGCATTTAATAAAGTCCGAATTCTCATACAAGCCATACATTTTCATTGCTGTCTTCCAATGAAACAAATGGAAATCACTTGAAAACATTTTATGAGGATTTGAAGTCAGTCAAATTTTCATAGTTTTTCAGAAAATTTACATGATTTTTCTTTATTCGCTATCATTATACGCTGCTGGATATCTTTGTGACGTAAAAAACGCAAATCGCGTGAACAATGATTAAATTTCGGCAAAAGTGACCTAATTTTCCAGTTTTCCCGGCCGTGGCATAAATTTTCCGGGAAAATGACATCGGATTCATGATGTCATTGTCAGCGACCCAAAACACCTCCTAGAACCCACTTTTGATGCTTAATTGGCATTTTTTCAAAAATTAAATACCACTCTAAAAATGAGAGTGAGAATGTGGTGTGTTTTATAATATATGGGTGGTCTGAGGGGGTTTGCCAAGTTGGTTGATAGTCACGAATGCCCTTAGAGATTCATAGAACATGATGCAAAAAAAATTAAATTTTTTGAATTTGAGTAGCTGCACCAAACTTATTTAGTTGGCCTAATTCCTCGGCTCACAGACTGGATTAAATGTTATAACCCCTGACTTTGGGCATCAGGTTAGTTAGTTGGCATTCGGTAAGTTAATTTGGTCTGTTTATACCATTTTCTTCCACTTGGCAGGTTGGAAAAACATGATTTTGACTTTATTTTCTGCATTTTGTCTTCTTAATTCAATATAGATTGGTCCTTAAACTATTAAATTTTAACATCAATGTTAGCAGTTGATTTACACAAACATCTTTAGTTAAATAGTGAAACAGTTGTGCTGCAGTCGTCAATTTCCTAGTTCATCAGTCATTACTGAAATGTAACTTGTCAAGATGACTTCACCCGTAAAATGTCAAACGAAATGCAGCCGTTATACAGCGACGAAAAATTCGACGAAGGCGAAGACAACTTCCACGCCACCGTTTACCAGCAAGTCTCGAGGATATCCATAGAGAAACCCCCGAAGAAAATCCAGTCCGTAGCGTCGATAGCCTGTCGCATCTGTCACACTACCACGCCCAACGAGTGCCTCATATCGCCTTGCAACTGCAAAGGCTCCCTAGCCTACGTCCACCTGTCCTGCCTGGAGCGATGGCTCAACCAGTCCAGCAGGAGCTACTGCGAGCTCTGCATGTACCAGTACAACGCCGTCGAGACCAAGAGGTACAGGCTGTGCGAGGGGCTGAAGCTGTGGATGCGCCATCCCAGAAACAGGCGGCACGTGCGCTCTGATCTGCTCATCGCCGTCATTCTGACGCTGGTGACGACGGCGCTGATCGCGTCCTGCCTGATGGGCATGGAGTACTTCGTCGTGGAGGCCAACAAGCTGGGCCTGCAGAGGAAGTGGATGAAGACGGCCATCTACATGTTCCTGTTCGTGGTGGCTCTGGGGTACGTTGTCACCATCTACCTGATCATCAAGGACCAGTTCGTGCCGTGGTTCAGGTGGTGGAAGAACACTGTGGACATCCGATTGCTGTTGCCGTCTCACGTTACTGCTTACAACGCGATCAAGGTGAACGATAAGGCTGCCGCTAGTCAAATATAGGGTTAATTTTGATTGCCTAGTTGTTTCATTTATGGACAGTTTCATTTTACGTTTCAGATTTATTTTATATATTAAAGGTATCTTTCGATAAATTAAAGTTATCTTTCCAGAATGCAAAAATTAAAATAGATGGTGGAATCTGTAGTTGAAAATATACACATAGGGTGTGTCCACGTTAAGGACTTACCACCCTTGTAAAATCATTATTTTTCGACCGATTTTGATGACCTTTTTTATTAGGTAGATATTAAAAACGCGGATTCACCGAGTGGGTAACTTTATTCTTGGTCTGTAATCATGGTCAACTACGACCACTTTTATGGGCTCAAATATCAAAAACTACTATTAGTGATTTTTTTAGAAAAAAAACTGATGACGAATTCTTCTTTCTCATTACTTAAAACATAGCTGTCCCGGTTTTAATTGTTACAAAATACAAGGTGTCCGAGAAAAAAATGGATTCCTTTTTTTAAATTGTATTATTCAATACTTTCAATTTTTTTACAAAATTAAGAAATTAGGATGCAACAAAAGGAAAGTCTGTAAAAAAAGTTAAATCGTAGTCATTTCGATTAATCCACCCAATTCCCTTATACAATTTTCAATACGTCGGCGATTATTCCTCATTACATTTCGTAGCTCTTGTCGAGTTATACTCTGACATGCTTCTCTAATGCGAGCAGAAAGTTCTTCTCGGGTCTGTGGCCTTGCAGCAAACACTTTATTTTTTATTGTCCCCCAAAGAAAGAAATCAAGAGGCGTAATGTCTGGGGATCTCGGCGACCAACGAATAAGAGGACTACTTCTTTCGATCCAGCAATTAGGAACATTCTCATTCAACCAATTTCTCACTATTACAGCATTATGGATGGGTGCTCCATCAAGTTGTAAATGTAAATTATAACGATAATCAAGAGGAAGCTCATCAAGTGCGTCGGTAAACTTTGTTTGTAAAAAAGAAATCTGAGAAAACTGGCAGCATTCATATTTTCATGAAAAATGTATGGCCCAATAATCTTTTCATTTAAAATACCACAGAAAACATTTACCTTCGAGGAGTATTGTCTCTTTCACTCAATTACCCAATGTGGATTATTTTCACTCCACATTCTGATATTTTGTGAAGATACAATACCGTTTGTCGTGAATGTAGCTTCATCCGTGTATGAAATATTTTGTAAAAAATCAGGATTCTCTAGGTACATACCTTGTAGCCATAAATAAAATTCCATTCTTGCCTCAGTATTATTTGACTTGAGTGGTTTCTTACCGCTTTTTTTAAACACGTTCAGATTTTGCTTTTAGAAATATTTAAATTCCTAGTGGCATCTCTAAGGTTTGAATGTGGGTTATCATTAAAATTATCAAGAATCTTTTGGTTTCCTCTTGGCTTCTGATCACGATGTTGGTTAGGAAGTCTCTCAACTGTACCATGTTGGTCAAAATATTTGTTAATATTTGAAACTGTTACTTGGTTAATATTGCGTTTGGGATGTCGTCGATTAAACTTATTTGCTGCTTCACGGAAAGTACGTGTTCCGCCGCCAACTAATCTTATTATTTCTACTTTTTCTTGTAAAGAATAAGACATTTTCATGCTTTTTACTTCTTTAGAACAGTATGAACTATTAGTATCTGACAGCTGGTAACTAAGATAACTTTTTTTGTTTTCACAGCACACCCTTTTGTATCAAACAACAATAAAAACCAAACATTGATAACTTTCGAACGCGTTGAGCTATTGTCTTCAAATTTGGTAAACGCAATAAACTCGACAGAGGAAAAGGTTCGAATTGTTTTTGAGCAAAATCCCCCAAAGGAAAAGGGGTGAAAATTGGGGTTGAACGGGGAAATTTTTTTCAAAATACGAAATTCTGTTTCTCAGACACTTTGTATTTTAGAACAATGCAAATCGGTACAGCTATGTTTTAAGTAATGATAAAGAAGAATCCGCCATCAGTTTTTTTTTCTAAAAAAAAATCCCTAAAAAGAGTTTTTGACATTTCGAGTCCATAAAAGTGGTTGTAGTTGGCCATGATTACAGACCAAGAATAAAGTTACCCACTCGGTGAATGCGTATTTTGAAAGCGTCATTTTCAGTCCATGTGGACGTCTCTGAATTGTTGCCAGAATCACGTGAACTTAGATCGTTAGGCTTCTGCAAACCCTTTAAGACACAGCGTTGCAACTTTGGAGTTAGTAAAATCAAGTATATCTATATGCTAACGAAATTTTCAAACCGTAAGTCTCTGGCCCAAATTTGACATAAATAGCGTTCATCTAAAAATGCGACTGACTGGAACTACACTTCACTAAATAAGTTCGTAGGATAACTAATAAAACAACTTTTAGGCAAAATACGACTTTATTCATCAACATAGTCTCCTTCAAGAGTGATACATTCATTCCAACGCTTCTAATAATTACAAAAGTAGCGTCACTAAAACCACTGTCACTTGTAAACCAATGTTGGGAGTGTCATGGAATTTTGACACATATCCGGCTGAAGGTTGGTACTATCTAAATTATCATATGGATTTGTGAATAATGGTGCCATCTATATATCATCCTACGAACTTATTGAGTAATGTAGTATGCTATGAATCGAGTTAAATTGTTTTTTGCTACAATTTTATTTTTACTTCCTAAGTATCAACATTGAAACAATTATAAACTCACTCTATTTAAATTAGGATTAATAGTGGAATAAATATTCAGCTAAAATATGACCTGTCATCGACTTTCCAAACTTTAACAGATTAGCAAAAGACGAAGTAGAAGCTAAGTTATACACCGAGAAAACTAATTTATGAACAACGAAGACGTATCCAATCGAAGGAGTCCATGAATGACAAAGGTCCACAGGAGAATGAATGGACTAATTCCGTCTACCAAGTAATACTCCTCCTGTTTATTTCGTTCTTGTGTACTGCGTCTCTTCTGCGGCGGCAAAAATAAAACGATCACAATGGGGAACCCCTCAGTTGTTATTATAACTTGCTATTGTGTTCGGCAACGAAAAGGGAAACAGATAAAATTCCGAATCAAAATTTAATTATTCCTTTTTGTAATAAAATGAATTTCAGCCGGCGAAGGTTATAGAGATTTGTCTGCACACGAATGTATGGAGGCGGGCCGCTTGTTTTGCTTATTTATGGAGCCATCCTAATTAACTAAGCTGCACCGCAAACCGCGAAAACATAAAGGATATAAATTCAATACTTTGTTGGCTCCATAGTGTATATGTCATGTAAATTGTATTAACCATGATATAATGTATTATGGCATGTTTAGCGCGGATTTTACGGGTTTTACTATTCGATGTTACATATTGTGATGAAATCCATAATGAAACTTTACAAATTGATTTTTAATAAACGTATAATGTTATAATGAACCACGGAAGCACTGGCATCTACCGGATGACTTCTACAAAGTGTGTAAATTAAGTAATGAGAGAGATTTTTTTGTTAGAATAGAATTACAATTCAGTATTGTCTCCTTCAAAATAACTTCCTTGGGAAGCCATACAGCGCTGGAGATGGTTCTTCCATACCTCATAGCAGTGCTGGAACTCATATGCTGGAATAGCCTTCAGCTGGTCGGTTACAGCCGTTCGAATGTTTTCTATGGTCCTAAAATGACGTCACTTGAGGTGATTTTTCAATTTCGGGAAGAGAAAAAGTCACAAGGACTCAAGTCAGGCAAATAAGGAAGCTGACGAACCACAGGAATGTTTTTACTGGCTAAAAACTCGTTTACTGAAATGGGTGTGTAACAAGGCGCATTGTCGTGATGCAACATCCAGTTGTTCTTGATGTTTGCTCTTGAAAAAACACAGTCTCCGGAGACGTCCTGAAGTTTTCCAAAAGTATCCGTTGGGCTGTGTCCAAGTCTGAAACAAAACCTGATAGCACACCATTGCTCAAAATTAATGTCACTCATTCTTAAAACGACTTGAAGAACAGGTCTACAAAAACAGTCACAAAGAACAAACGAATGACTCTAACAAGTTCAAACTTGTAGTGAAGGTGCATTACATGTTAATCTACCGCCCTTCCAAGTCCCGTCTCCACAGTATTGCTAGATCGGTCGCTACGTTGCCAGTCTCATTACTTAATTTACACACCTCGTATTAGTACAAAGTTTTCAAATATTCAGCAATTGGCAAAAGTCGCTCTAATGACTGTAACATTTTAGTAACTATATATGAAAAAAGTGTCCGAAAAAAATTTTTCATCACTTATTTCCATGTTTGTGTCAACAAGAAATAAATTTCCTCTTTTAAAAGAATGTAATTCCTTACTTAAATATTTATTTTTTAAAAAAAGGGTATTGAAAGTGATGGAATAATGTGATTTCTTTACAGATATAAATATTTTTCAGAACCTAAATTTCCATCTATGAAGAAAGGTCCAACAATCCAAAAATGCCCGTTAAAACATACGTACACTAAGAGACTTCTTCACTCTCTGAATATGTGAAAAGACTAATATACAAAATTAAACCATGCGAGTTGGCTGACTTTAGAAGAAGAATACCGCTTACGATCAAGCAGTCGATCAAGCCTCAGATTTTGATCAACGTTTTACTAGAACAAATTTTTAAAATGGAATAATATTTATTTTCTCGAGCCTTGTCAAAGAAAGCAGTCGGGTCGCCTTTGCGATCTTTATATATTTTGGGACAGCTCCATCAAAATTTTATTATAAATCAGAATCCGCTGTTTGGAAAGGCTTTATCTAATTTCCATTTTAACTTCGGAGTTATTATTGTCTTTGATAACAAAGGGCCAACGTTTTTAGCTACAGTCATCTTCTTTCGTTAATTTAACACCCTTAAATATCTTAAAACGGCATTTGATGACAGTTCGCGAATTTATTCGTCTTCTTGGCTGTTATCTTTGGAAGCGGAATTAATGTCAACATGGCACGAATTTATTACTGTTGAACCAATAACGAAGGGTAGGGTGAAAGGACAATAAAAAATTAGCAGCTAATATCGGATTGGATAATTTTGTTAGTATAACATTGACGAATTTTTAACTAATTATTTGACGAATAAATTTGAATTAAAAGAAACAATGTTTGTAAAAGTTGTTACAAAATCAAACCTACATAAGAAACACCATAAAAAGAAGTTTTAAGGTAACTTTTAATTACGTAACTTTTCTCGCTCAAATATATTTTTAACTGACTGAAGGAAGTGAGGTTGTATCTCTAGAAAAAAAATTATTATTTCTACTGAATAAGTAATTTCATTTAGCAATGGTCCATATAAAAAAATTTAAAAAAACCAATACAAAAAACCGTTCAACAAAAATGCTAAGAGAAATGAAAAAAATAATTAAAAGAATGTGACAATCTGATTTCTTCACTTCAATCGTCAGTTGAAAATAAAATATACTTATGTCAAAAATACCTTTTTAAAAACAAGCTTTTATTTAAAAACCTAAAACTAAATGTATAAAGTAGAAAAAAAGTATGATCAGTAATTCTTTTTGAAATGTGAATTTTACAGGGTGATTGATTGAAATCATTCGTTAAAATTATTAAGGTCTATAGAAATAACTGATTTTTTAAATTTTGGATTCAAGCTAATAGGCCTATGGTGGACATGATGAAAATATTTTCAAGACGACTGCACTTCTGGTTTCACTTCTGGATTCATTTCACACGGAATGGTACCTTTTTTTATTGCATATTTAGATTCTACACTTAATTTTATATTTTCATGTGATTTCCGTGTACCTATTTTTTACCGTTTGTTAGTTATTTGGTTTTTTTTGTTGAAATATTGTTTATAAGCGCCATAACATTTTGAATATATCTGTATATGGAAACATTTTATTATTTTTCAATTATCTACAATAAGTCTACCATTTAGCCCAACTTCAAACCATCCAAACTCAAATTTTGTAAATAATTTTAATGTGGAATTAAATTCTTCATCGATCTATATTACCTATCATCCCCTATACTATTTAATAGTTTTTTAGTTATTTAGTGTTTTTAGTTCACTTAAAACTTTTAACAAAAAACATATTCACATTAAAATTGTATTTTAAAAGCTATTGAGGCTTTATCTTAAATAGGAAGTTTCAAAGTAGTATTTATTACTTATGACTTTTAACGCCTAGAGCTTATAACTAAACTTTTATTTTCAATAGATACACTAAAATCAAATTATTTTGTAAGCTAGATTCCAAACCACTGTAACAGCCTAAAAAAAAAACGCTTTTTTGAGGATTTTTTTTCGGATTGAAGGAAAGGTAGTAGGAAAAAAACACTTTAAGGGTGTTATTGGTCATATATTGAGGTACAAAAATTTTTTTTTTCATCCATAAATATTGCAAAATGGCGGCGCTAAAGTTATTCTCCGCAGACACGTTGTCGTCGAACCACCAGTTCTGCTTCGCAGCAGAACTGGTACAAATGATTTGAAACAAAAAGAAAAATCCTCTTAATCTACATGAGTATAGCTAGTGAAACACGTAGGGAATTTTAAAAATACTGATTTTTGTGTAATTGACATGTTTTTGAAGAAAAAAATAAATTATTTGTTTATAAAAATTGTTTAAATTAACTTATCGAAAAATCCGTACGTTCTTACAAAATGTTGTTTTAAAGATGTGGTTAAAATTTCAAACGAAAACATTGAAAATTGTTGGAGTTATGCTGCGTGCCGTTTGAAAAATCGTGTTTCGAGAAAAACGCATTTAAAGTTTTAAAATGAGTTGTCGACATGAAAAAATGAAAAATTCGTCTGTTTAAAATTTTTTACCGTTAATCTGATGCGACATATTTGATGCGCGTAGCATCAGCTAACAAGTAAAAATTGTATGACTGCACACCAATATCCATCTCCAGAATTTTCATAATTTGTAAAACGCTCTTCATACCAGTCTTCATCCCTTCATTCTTCTACAATCACTCTTCATTCTCTTCAGGCCTACACTAACGTACTTTCACTTGATCTTTTTCTAAATTGAGTAAACATAGTTTCTAACGACACCTAGTAGTGTATTACAGAAGTTAGAAATCAGTACATTCGATTCCCTCTTAAGTCAGATTCGCTTAATTCACATTCCCTCTTATTTAACCACGTTTTTCCCTATTATGTCACGAAACTGTCCCTCTTAAGTCGCCGCCTGTAAACGTTTTAGAATTACGTTTGGAAATTGGATTCTCGCATGAATATGTACAATTTTTATTGAAAAAAAAATGATTGTGTAATACTTTAAATATAGACACCCAACCTTTAAAATAGGTTAGGTGTCTTTTAAAAATATTTAACCTTTAAAATATTCATTCAAGTGGAAAATTGAAATTTTGTCACTACTTACGTTGATTTTTTCGTTCAGCTGGCTCATTTCTCATTATAACAAGTGCTGTGGCACAGCCGACTTTAAAACAAGCCACGAAGTAAATGTGGCAATGCCGCGCCACAGCTACCTTGGAGTCCGGCAGCGACGATTTCAGCGCGCCTTCTGAAAAGTTCTGATTATTTTTGGATGACATTTTTATTGCAGATGGGCACGATCAAAAGCTACAATTTAAGCAGAAGTTTCTACGACCATTAGAACCCTTGTAATTCGATTTAAAAAAATGGGCATTTTCATCGGTTTTTATTTTTTTGTGCAAAAACTTCTGAACCGATTTTGATCACCAAAAACTAATTTTTTTTCGTTTTTTCAAGCGCTACATGTTATTTTTTGTTTTACAAAAAAAAAATATTTTTCGTCCCTTAATCCGCAAAAAACAGTTTTCGGCACTTTTATCAATTTTTTTTCTACTAAGGTTCCTACATACCGATTTTATCCAAATTTCTTTTCATTTTTTCCTATCCGAGTACTTGGATTATGGACAACATCCCACCAATTTTTAATAATCTCGTAAAAATTAAAGTTTTTCATCATTCAACAATAGCAATCATGAAAGATTTTAGTTATAATGATGATACTGCTGATTTTTTGGAGATTATTAAAAATTGGTGGGATGTTATCCATAATACAAGTACTCGGATAGGAGAAATGAAAAGAAATTTGGATAAAATCGGTATGTAGGAACCTTAGTAAAAAAAATCGATAAAAGTGCCGAAAACCGGGTTTTTTGCGGATTAAGGGACGAAAAAATTATTTTTTTTCGTAAAACAAAAAATAGCATGTTATAGCGCTTGTAAAAACGAAAAAAATTAGTATTTGGTGATCAAAATCGGTTCAGAAGTTTTTGCACAAAAAAATAAAAACCGATGAAAAATGCCCATTTTTTGATATCGAATTACAAGGCTTCTAATGGTCGCAGAAACTTCTGCTTTAGCTTAAATTGTAGCTTCTGGTCGTGCCTATCTGCAGTAAAAATTTCATGCAAAAATAATGAGAACTTTTTTACATAAATCGAAAAAAAACTTAAAAAAAAAAATGGCGCGCTGAAACCGTCGCTGCCGGACCCCAAGGTAGCTGTGACGCGGCGTTGCCACATTTACTTCGTGGCTTGTTTAAAGTCGTCTGTGGCTGTGGTATATCTTTTAATATTTCATTTTGCAACAAAAAAACACGAAAAAGTTGAGGTTATGATTGCGACTTAAGAGAGAATAAATTTCGCGACTTAAGCCAGAAGATGATGCACGGATTTGGTGAGTTAAGAGGGAATCGAGTGTAGGTAAGACGTTACGTAGTACCTTTCGAGCATTAGAGGCGTTCGACACTCTTTGGAAAAAGAGCGAAATTTCAAAGAAACATTTTTTTTTCATGTATAAAACTTTTTGCCTCATATTTTAGAAGATTTAAAGTATGTTTTAAGCTAAAAAACAAAAAATCGATTTTTTTTTTTAAATTAAATAGTGGTGTTACTCCTTAAATGTTATGGGCAAATGAGAAAAATATTTTTTTTTGTTCAGATAATAACATTTACACCCTCACTCGTGACCAAAGCAGGGAGTTCTTTACCTAAACTTGAAAGTGTTTATTCCCTCCGAATCCACTTTAGAGAAATTGCCCTGGATACCTCACTCAGAACTTGTCAGACTACAAAAAGGATGTGAGCCTAACGTTGATTGCCTTCCTGCCTTTCTTATTGTTAAATTTAGAGCAGTTAGAATGGAAAAAACCCGGGTAAAATAAAATTCTGCAACTTTAAGATGTATTGTATAGCCTGTAATTGACAGAAAGTAAAATTGGGTTACAAATAAATCTCCTTTTATTTCGTGTTAGCACGAAAACGTAACAACGCAGATGAATTCGGTAAGAGACCAAGGAAAATACACGGTGGAGACTTTAACTGGAATATATTCGCTAGCGGGATGGTGAATGATTTTTCAAAAAAATTCCCGAGACACGTCAACTTTTAAATGTATTTACCTACATTTTGCAAGTAATGTGAAAAATATGGCCCTTCAGGGGTGGCTGAAACTACCCTCGACATTATTTTTTTCAAATGCAACCCTATGTCTTGTGACCCCTCATTGTAAAGCTGGTGGAAAGAGGAATCCAACGCACTGCTCAAATTTTAATTTTTAGTATGTTTGTAGGGTTGCATACAATTAAAACGTAATATTATAGTTTAATTTATTTTTAACGCAACAATTTCGTACTCAAAATGTGTGTTGTTTAGTTTTGAAATGTAAACCTTACTTTTCATATGTCCCCACAAAAAATTCCAAGCAATTTTTTGCCACAACTGATATTTGTAATTTTTTGCTAGTGTTTTTACACGGCCGCAAAGAGTAATTTAGTTTGTATGCTGTATTCAGAGTTTGAAACGGAGTGTTATTTCAAATTTGTGAAAATGTCTTATTTAACTGAATCACTAAAAATCGAAATTTTGATGATGATTGGATATGGCGATAGGGCGCGAACTCAATGTGAAGCTGTTCGCTTGTTTCGAGTAACGCATCCTGACTTGCCACCACTAAATCAAGGTATCATTAGTAAAATTGAGGCACAATATCGAGAGATGGGTCATGTCAGGAAAGTACCGAGTAAGAGGCAGGCTGTTGTTGATGACGACATGAAGTTGAATTTGTTACTTGCTCTAGAAGAAAATCCAATCACTCCAGCCCGTCAACTGGCCCGTGATAGTAATCTTAATCACAAAACAGTTTTAAAAATACTTAAATATGAGAAGAAACGCCTATATAAAATGCAAGCTGTTCAAGAGCTACTTGAAGATGATCCAGATCGACGAGTGGAATTTTGCGATTTATTGATGACTTGTATTGATCAAAACCAGTTATCTTTAGAGTGGATAGTTTTCTCTGACGAGGCTACTTTTACATTAAATGGGCACGTAAATCGCCAAAATTGTCGTTACTGGGCTGAAGAGAACCCCCATTGGATGAGGGAACTTCATACTCAACGCCCACAGAAAACTAATGTGTGGGCCGGAATAATACAAGATTTTCTTACAGACAGATACAAGAAGGACCATTTTTCTTTGATGACACTCTTAATGGAGCAAGATACTTGCGTTTACTCCAGCACGAACTAATGCCAGTGCTATGTCATTTATTTCCAAACCCCTTAAACCCTAACTTGACCGACGAGAGGTTATGGTTTCAGCAAGATGGGGCCCCACCACACTATGCTGCCATTGTTCGTCAGTATCTGGACAGAATTTTTCCCGGTAGGTGGATTGGGAGGCGAGGTAATATTGAGTGGCCAGCAAGATCTCCAGATCTTACACCACTGGATTTCTTTTTGTGGGGACATATTAAAAGTAGGGTTTACATTCAGAAACCCAACAACATAGCAGATCTGCAGGAAAGGATAAGAGAGGAAATCGGAAAAATAACACCGCAAATGTTGCATAATGTAAGGAACGAAACCTACCACAGACTGGGATGCTGCCAACAAGTGAATGGTGCTCATTTTGAACAATTGTTACGTTGCAAATAAATTTAATTTTTAAATTGTTTTAATTGTATGCAACCCTACAAACCACTAAAAATTAAAATTTGATCAGTGCGTTGGATTCCTCTTTCCACCAGCTTTACAATGAGGGGTCACAAGCCATAGGGTTGCATTTGAAAAAATCATGTCGAGGGTGGTTTCAGCCACCCCTGAAGGGCTATATTCTTCACATTACCTGCAAAATGTAGGTAAATACATTTAAAAGTTGACGTGTCTCGGGAATTTTTTTGAAAAATCATTCACCACCCCTCTAGCGAATATATTCCAGTTAAAGTCTCCACCGTGTATGTACATACATATATGTACAACTAAAAATCGATTATACGCTCTCTGTCGAGTTGTATTTACAGTAACTCCCAACATTTTTATAAGCGAGGACGACTCTTGCCTTATGAATGGATATGCGTTTAATCTTGTTAAAGTTTCTTTGGGAAGTTGAGTTTTGCTATTAAAAACTTATTTAATCACGGAGTTATGAAGTGTATTCTGCATGCAAATTTAATATTAATATTGCCGGTCAATAAAAAGAGTTTTACAAAATTACGCTGGAAAGATTTTATGCAAAGTGGGGATCTACTTTTCGTTTCGTGTAACAAACGGGTGAGTTATACTAGTGGAAAGATGAAAAAGCTAGCTTTTAATTAAGTACGTAAAAGAATGTAAACTATGAGCAGAAACTATAATACCGAGTCATCCAAATAAAAAAACAAAGGGCTCAACAATCGATTTTAAAAAAATACGACCGCCATATTATTCACAATTGAGTTCTTGGTTTAAACGATTAAATTGATGCAGTATCCTCGGATGTTCCATTAATTTCTTCAATTTCATTGACTCATTGTGATTTCGTTCGCCCGTGGGACCTCTAAAGTTGTCTTTCTTGATACTTCAAGCAATCGAGTGGGGTCTTGGTCATCTAGGTTACGGCAGGAATATGGTGCAGAATTCTGCTACGAGCTGCCCACCTGTAGCATTCACACAAGTTTTCTGTTGCTCGAATAGAATCATGGAACCAGGTCCTCGTCAATAAAAAAATTTTTCTGTTGTTTTCTGTGGCTTCCTTGGGAAGCCACACAGCGCTGGAGACGGATGGAACACATATACTGGAATAGCCTTCAGTTGGTCAGTTACAGCCATTTGAATGTTTTATATGGTCCCAAAATGACGTCACTTGAGGTGATTTTTTCTCTCGGGAAGAAAGAAAGGCTCAAGTCAGGCGAATAAGGAGGCTGAGGAGCCACAGGAATGTTTTTACCAGCTAAAAACTCGATTACTGAAATGGCTGTGTGACAAGGCACATTGTCGTGATGCAACATTCGGTTGTTCTTTATGTTTGGTCTCACACGCGTGACCCCCTTTCAAAATTTTTCAAGAATCTCTTTGTAAAAGTGTTGATCTAATGTTTGGCCTGAAGGCACAAACTCTGTATGGACAATTCCCTGGCTAATCAAAAAAGCAAATCAGCATGCATTTGATCTTCGACTTGCTCATTCTTGCTTTTTTGGGTCTTGGAGAACTTGAAGTGTGCTATTCCATGCTTTTGCGCTTGGTTTCCGAGTTGTACTCAAACACCCAAGCCTCATCACCAGTAATGACACGTTCCATAAAATAAGTATCATTTTCAATCGATTCTAAAAGTTAAGACACCTCTGATGTCCTTTAGTTCCAACCGTGGTGTTATTCAAATTTAACTCTCCGACATTTTGCTCAACTGACGATTTGAATGCCTCGTACTACGTTTTTACTCTAAGTGAAGGCCTCCTCTGCGTAGTATCTTCAATCAAGAATCCCTTAACTACCGAAAAACCTGGGCACTTAAAAAACTTGAAGAAAGTCATTGAAATAAATGACTCTAACAAATTCAAGCTTGTAATGGTTGTGCATTACATGTTAACCTACCACCCTTCCAAGTTCTGTCTCCACAGTGTTGCTAGATCGGCTTATGCTACGTCGTCAGTCTCATTACTTAATTTACACACCTCGTATTGTATTTATTTTCTCATAATTGTGACTATTGTCCCACTTGATAGTTTTATATACCGGGTGGCTACCATATTACTAGCCCGACTCTAGCTCAAGCATGAAAATCGTTATAGATTTCAAATTTTGGGGATTTATATTATTCAAATTGATGCAAAATTTCAACAGAAAAACAATTGACTATCACTGCCAGTTTGACCGAAAGTCCCATCAACTTCTTTATTTTTTATGGAACATCCTTATATTTTTGGATTAACGTCCTATACCTAAGTAGACAGTTTCGCTTCGGTAATCGGAATCAACAATTGTATTTATGCTGAAATTTTTCATCGATTTATGTAATCTGAATCCCCAAAACTTGAAATCGATATCCATTTTCACGCCTAAGCTGGAGCCTAACAAGTAATCTCGTGGTCACCCGGCATAAGGAATCTAATATATCAATTAAGTAAGTGGTTATAAAACTAGGAATATTTGGAGTAATTAATTGATTATTTATTGATTTTGATATAGGGTCCGATAAGTTTAAACATGATTGAAGCTACTCAATGGAAGCGTATCGGAAGACTGTCAATAAATTTGTTTCCAACTTGGGCATTTATATAAGTACTTTGCTTTGACGTTAATTGTGAGTTGAACGAACGGTCGAGGGTAAACATCGTTTTTAAATATTTGAAAAGTTCGGAACTTTTAATGTGCAAATCCGAGTTGAATGTTTTCGTCCGTCTTATAATAAAAATTGAAAATCATTAAGAAACAGGATAAAACGAGTTTATTTGACTTTGTATTCCATGGAGGAAAAGGATATACGAGGTGTGTAAATTAAGTAATGACACTGGGAACGTAGCGCCCGATCTAGCAACACTGCGGAGACGGGACTTGTAAGGGCGTTAGAAGTAATGCACCTTCAGTACAACTTGAACTTGTTAGAGTCATTTGTTTGTGCTTTGTGACTATTTTCGTAAACCGTTTTTTTCTAGTGCATTTTAAAAATGAGTGACATTAATTTTGAGCAACGGTGTGCTATCAGGTTTTGCTTCAGACTTGGACACAGCGCAACGGATACTTTTGCAAAACTTCAACACGCCTACGGAGACAGTATTTTTTCAAGAGCCCAGGTTTTTCGGTGGCTTAAGACATTCTCAGAAGAAATATAGTCGATTGAAGATGAACTACGCAGCGGAAGGCCTTCATCTTCAAGAACCAATGAAAATCTAGATAGAATACGGCAGCCGGGATCTTCTGCCTTAAGATTGCCAGTTGATGACAAGAATGATTGGAGAAGAGTTAAATTTGAATCACACGCTGTTCATCGGATTTTGACTAACGAATTGGGGATGAGAAAAATCTGCGCAAAAATGGTTCCAAAAAACCTTTCGCGGGAACAAAAGGACATCAGGAAAGAAATGTGTCTTGACTTTTTGGAATCGATTGAAAATGATCCCATTTTATTGAACGTGGCATTACTGGTAATGAGACTTGGGTGTTTGGCTACGACCCGGAAACCAAGCGCCAAAGCATGGAATGGCACACTTGAAGCTCTTCAAAACCCAAAAAAGCAAGAATGAGAAGCAAGAAGTCGACGATGAAATGCATGATGATTTGCTTTTTTTGATAGCCAGGAAATTTTCCAAAAAAGAGTTTGTGCCTCCAGGCCAAACAGTAAATCAACACTTTTACGGAGAGGTTCTTGAAAAACGAAAAAGGGTCATGCGTGTGAGACAAAACATCAAGAACAACTGGATATTGTATTCCCGAGATTGAAAAAATCACCTCAAGGGACGTCATTTTGGGACTATAGAAAATATTCAAACGGCTGTAACCGACCAGCTGAAGGCTATGCAGTATATGAGTTCCAGCACTGCTATGAGGAATGGAAAAACAGTCTCCAGCGCTGTGTGGCTTCCCAAGGAAGTTATTTTGAAGGAGACAATACTGAATTGTAATTCTAATACAAAAAAAATAAAAAATCAGTCTCATTACTTAATTTACGCACCTCGTACGTTCCATAAATATACAAGTACAAAAAACAACAGGAACAATTGGTAGCAAAAGTTAGTAAAGATGTTTTTTTTTAACTGAAGGAAAAATTTGTAGAAAAAGGCACACGGAAAATATATAGAAAAAGTAAAGATTTTCTCACAAACATCATTCGGTTACAAATACTGAATTGTAGTTTTTTGTACATAATTATCAATTATTATAAATATTACGAATAGCACTTGTATGTAATGCTACCCTATGCTAGTATTTGCAACCTCTTTGGTAGGATTACTCTTTCTAGGTGATTTTAAAAGTTCATTGTTTTTTGCTTTTTGTGAAATAGAATTAACCGTAGAAATATTCAAGTTTAGCGATGTTTAACAATATATTGGACCATAGTTTTGACTAACATTTTAATTTATTATCTAAATCACTTTAATTTATTATTTAAATCTAACAGCTGTTAGGGGTAGCACTGGACCATTATTGTGTCGTTCTTTTTGAGAATAGTATATATAGGAAAAGAAGACCTCATTGACTATATATAGAGGTACCGTTTTTGGAGTTATTTGGAGAGTGGTTAACATTTAAACCCTAAGAGGGTGAAATGTATGTTAACAAATTCTTTAAGCATTAGCATTAAATGGATTAACTCAGGTTTCAGCTCTTAAAGGTATGATAATACATTTAAAGCATATTTTAATTCCACCTACAAGAGGATGAGAAACTGTGAAATTTTTCAACGATTAAAGCCTAAATCGCTTTCAGTGTTCATATCGAATTTTATCGATTTTTTTTTGCACCTTTGAGAAGAAAATAAGAAATGTATGTAAAGGCCAATTTAAACAAAAAAAATCGTATTCTTATTCTGGATAAACTTAGTATAGAGAAACGAATATCATCGCTATCAACAACTCATCAAAATCCAGTACAGGTTCATGGCTCTAGAAATATGAAATTATAGGATACGTATATTACATGTTTTCCCTTTACACTAAAAACTAGCATGCTTACTTAAACAAGCATAGTACGTACATAACTTAGGTACGTTTTTAATAAGAATTGTTGATAGTAATTAATGATTGTTATGCCTTCTGATTTTTGTTTGTTGTTTCACTTCTAAAACTGTCTTTTACAGGCCTTTCAAGGTCATATATTGTATAAAATCCTATGTTCTATTATGGTGTTGTTCTATTTCAGTATTGAAAATACTTCTGGCCGAGTGAATTATCATTATCGATTAGCAGACCCGCAAGAGATTGTAAATAAATAAAAAAAAGATAAATGGATATTAATGTTTTGTGAAATGGAGATGGGTGAGTATTTATTGAAGTGTTGAAGATATTTATACACTAGCAGCTAACTAGTACCTAACAAAAATTAAAGGATAATAAAAAATTCCAAATTTTTGGCTTTGGAGCACTAAGAAAAAAAAATCGCAGCGCTTTGAAACTTTGAGAGGTTTTTGGGGACACTTTGTGGTTAAAAAATTACCGACGATATCATCGGTATATTCGTTTATCCACTATATCCAAAGTTATACCAAGTTTTCCAAATATCCTTAAATTCGCAAATTTTTAACCTTTTTTCAGCCAACATTATCGTTTCAAAATTTTTTTTTTATCAATCGCCCCCGATTGTGTCTTATAGAGAATGTTTTGCAGTTTTCAAAACCCTACCTCTATTTTCTGTGCGATCATTAGTTCCCGAGTTGATTAAATTGATTGTCAAAGTTGAACAGAACTTTTTTGCTTTGATCGACGTTAACTCCGCGGCAAATCATCATACGGAGCTCGTTAAGAGGTCAAATTAAAACTGATTAAACTGTCTAAAAGAGCTTTATGGTCGCATGATGAAAAAAACATTTTTGAAGTCCACAGACTATTTTAAAGACGAGCAAAATTTTGGAAAAAAATTGTTTTGTTGGTTTTAAAATTTTAAGTCCAGATCTGAAAACTAGACACTTGAGGCTACAATTTTATTTTTTTTTATTTCCTGTACGACAATGTTTCTCCGAGTTATCCCTTGTTGAAAATTACCCAAAAAATTTAGAATATTTTTAATATCCTTTAATTTTTGTTACTAGTGTATTAAACGATTTAGTGTTCAAAAGTATTATAAAGATAACAATTAAAAATAGAAATGATGTTATGAAAATTATTAGGTGAAAGATCGAAAATACAAAGCGATGAATGAAAAATAAGTAGCGCAAAAATTGGAAATAAAACGAAAACATTTTTCTTTTGTAATTTTGATATTGTTGTTACACCGCATCAAAATGGCATTTAAAGAAAAATTTTCCTCCAATGAGCCAAGGGAGTCCTCGGTAAAGAAAAGTCTGCGGATTTTTTTCTTATCAATTTGCTCTACTTTGAACGAAACTTCTAAAGTAGAAATTTACCTTTTTCCAGTTTAAATTTTCTTGTACTTCATTTCGAGCATTTCGCCGAACAAGAAGTTCCCCCTTTTTTCTAACGAAATCCACTGTGTGTATTAATACAGCTTCGTGGCACCTTGCACCGCAGGAATGCAGGGACGGAAAGTTTGTTTAAAGTACAGAAACTTTATTCAATAAGACGGAAGCGCGGTTACAATGCTCTTTCATGCGAAATTGATTTTACACGTTCCTCAAACTTATTCCTTCTTCTTCGGAAATAACGGTTTTCCGAAATAAATCCAATAATGTACCTACAAATTCCGGTTCCTTTCCGCTCGCAATTCCGTGGCGGGCTATCAGATTTTGAATAAAACATGATTATTCATTTAAAGAGAACTTCAAAAATTATCGGAATAAAAAAAAAGAAAAAACGAAACGATTTTATACACTTTATTTTACACTAATGGAAAAAATTAAAGGGTAAAAAAAATTTCCGAATTTTTGGTGATTTTTCAGCATGCTGTATCTCAGTAAAAAATGGTCTTATGGAGGTAGAAGAAAAGCATTTTTAAACTTCAAGTTTCTAGTTTTGAGATATTTCTGCAAAAAAATTTTTTAGAGCCACATGTTTCGCGCAATTTTAGGAAGTAGTGTGAGAAGAAAATTTTGCGAATTTTTTTTATTTTTTTTTAAGTCCACGAGCTTGAAAAAAAATTATAACTTAGCCATGGTATGGATCGGATAGCTTGTTTATTCAGCTTCAATTTGTTTTTTTTTTTTAATCTCGATACGACGAATCTCGACGAAAATTGTTCAAAAATCGCAGCAGAACCATGTAGGATGTTTATTCCAGTTTTCAGAGTTGCCCTTAGATTTTCTATGCTACCGTTGGTTGCCGAGATATCGTCGATCAAAGACAAAAGGGTCCTTTTTTATTTAAAGTTCGATATCTCAGCAACAAATGGTCGTATCCAGTCCATACCATGGCTAAGTTAGAATTTTTTTTTTCAAGCTCGTGGAGTTGAAAAAACCGCTGAATTTTTTTCTCACACTACTTCCTAAAATTGCGGGAAACATGTAGCTCTAAACATTTTTTTCGCCAAAAGATATCAAAACTAGGAACTTGAAGCTTCAAAATGCTTTTTTTTAGACCTGATAAGACCATTTTTCACTTAGATACAGCATTCTGAAAAATCACTAAAAATTCGGAAAATTTTTTTTTGACCCTTGCACACTTGACTGCCGTTTCTATCGTAAAGTTTGACATTTTGACGTGTACATACTTAGAAGGTTTTGAGGTACAAGCGTTATTTGTGTTGTTTACAATAACTTGAAAAATTCTCGGCTAAAATTGGAATTTTTTGGGCAACTATTTTTTTTATTTTCGACGTGGATTGACGCAGCAACAGTACATTGATCCACTTAATTCGACTTACGGCGATGAAACACCATCAAGTACTACTGTTTACGAGGTGTGGCTATTAAATAACCGAACTGATGCTGCTACCAGCGTGTCGCGACAAGTTTGAACAGAACTGAGCTCGCTGGTCCACCCAGTGGTTCGCTCAGTTTGACTGTAGCAGTCGTCGTTTGAATTAGTCTACGCACCAGTGACGCGTCGAAGAATGTTAAGTGTTCAGATAGAGCAAGGGGATAATCTCTGTTTTTTGTTAAGTTGGGGAAAACTTGTACAGAAACTTATGCAATTTTAAAAGAAGGGTACGGGAATGAATGTTTATCCTTCACACAAGTTTTTGAATGGTTTAAAGAGGAATATGAAACGACCGAAGACGAAACGTCAAAAATGGACGAAAACATTGAAAAAATTGGTAAATTAATCCGCGAAGATCATCGTCTAAGCATCCGAAGGCTTGCTGAAATAACAGGAATCGACAAAGAATGTGTTCGCCAGATTTTGCATGAATCATTCAACATCCGCAAAAATGGTGCCAAAACAAAAGCAAAAGGAATCAAGAATGGAGCGTTGTGGAGATCGCCAAGGGGAGTACATTCAAGGCGAAAAAGTTGCTACTGTAATTGGTAACGAATAAAAAGTGTTAAGACAGCAGTTCGATTATTTAATAGCCACACCTCGTAGGTATCGACGATGGAGCCACTTCAATCGTGGCTGTAGTTCGCTTAAGGATTTATGAAGCATCCTTGAGCATTAGTGGGACTAGCATATATTCAATATTGCATCAACATTTGGCTGTCAAAAGATTTGTTCGCGTTGGATTCCGCACACTTTGGCAATCGCTCAAAAACATGCTCGACATAAATACGATGGCGGTGCTTCCAGATACGTCTATGACATCGTGACAGGTGACCAATGGGCCTTTCAAGATGAGCGAAATCCAACAAAATTTGCTCGTGCACCATGTACTTAGAAGCAAAAGGTCGCCTGTTTATTTTTTAGAAAAACTGACATGTCGCAATATGAACATCCATGGCCTCCTCAAAGTCCTCATTTCAATCCGTTACATTTTGATTTTTGAGGATACAAGAAATATCTTGTGTATTCAGGTGCCATGATTGATATAAGAGATGCAATTTGGCAGCGAATTGTAGCTGCAGTAGACGTCACCTGCCTACATGGTATTTTTAGGGTGAAGGCTTTCACGGCCATCGTTTGATGACTCGGTGGTTTCCGGGTATTGACGTATATGATGAATTTTCATTCTTGATGTTTCGCCGATAATATTGCCGACTTCTTCAGAAGTTACTCTAAACACATGGTGTTTGTCTACAACTTTCATGCTACGTCGTAATGCTCTCTTGTAGATAAAGTGTACTAATTTGGAAACACCCTGTGTTGCATTAATCGTGCCCTATTTTGTTCGTTAATGACCCGTGAAACTCTCGTGTTACGAAACTCTTAACTTACGGTATTCGTTAAAAAAAAAACTGTGGCAGTTAAATTTACTTTGAACCTAATCCCCATCGATAAATGATATTAATTAAACTTCCTTATTCAAATCGGCAAATGGAAGTATTAATTTCACTGCCTCAGTTTAAACTGATTTAAAAGGAAAAAAATGTAAATAAAATTAAGGAGAATAAATGGAATTAAAATCTTCCTTTCTCGAACCCAAGTCGAATCTGCTTTTACGGTGAAGTTGCCGGCTACTTTCCATAATGTCACAAAATTGAGGACGATTTCGTTTTATATATAAACTCGAGTTCAGAGCAAAACGGTTTTTTTTTTATTTGGTTCGTGACTCAATTTTATTTATTTGTTTGAGTATTTCATTGTTACCATTAATTGCTAGTCTGTCAGGACAAATTATTCACTTAGTTTATACGAGGTGTGGCTATTAAATAACCGAACTGCTGTCATAACACTTTTTATTCGTCACCAATTACAGTAGCAACTGTTTCGCCTTCGATGTACTCCCCTTGGCGATCTCTACACCGCTCCATACGACTTTTCCATTGTTGAAAGCAGTGCTGGAAGTCTGGTTCAGAAGCTCCGTCGCTTTTGTTTTAACCGCTTCCACACTTTCGAATCTTGTCCCCTTCAGCGCCGATTGGGAAATAAAAAAAGTCACAGGAGGCAATGTCGGGCGAGTATGGTGGATATTCCAATACAGTAATGCCGTATTTTGCAAAAAAACGCGTTCACATAGGCCCGTGCCTTGTCTTGGTGAATATTCCATGATTTGGTCTTCCACAAATCGGGTTTTCGTCTTCTCACACGTTCACGAAGGGCCGTCAGAACCTTGATGTAATAATGCTGATTTATCGTCTGATACTCCGGGACTCCGGAACGTAAACAATGCCTCAAATGTCAAAAAAGACGATCATCATCGCTTTGAATTTGGATTTGCTCATCCTGGCTTTTTTTGCCTTGGCGAGTTCGGGCTCTTCTAATGCGTGGATTCGCGTTTTGTTTCGGGGTTGTAAGTAAAAAACCACGATTCATTACAAGTAATCACAGTGTCTAACAAGTCATCAGTGTCAATGTTGTTTAGAATGTCAGTGCAAATGTTTATTCTTGCTTCCTTGAGTGAAGAGTTGCACCATTTTTGCGCATATTGAACGATTCATACAAAATCTGTTGAACACATTTTTTGTCGATTCCTGTTATTTCAGTAAGCCCTCAGATGCTTAGAGGACCATCTTCGCGGATTAGTTTACCAATGTTTTCAATGTTTTCGTCTGTTTTTGACGTTGAGGGCCGTCTGGGGTGCGGATCGTCTTTGGTCGTTTCACGTCCCTCTTTAAACCGTTTCAACCATTCAAAAACTTGTGTGCGGGACGTTCATTCCTGTAGACTTCTTTTAACATTGCATAAGGTTCTGTAAAAGTTTTCCCCAGTTTAACAAGAAACTTGAGAATAACCCTTTGCTCCATCTGAACACAGCCCTTTTTTCGACGCGTCAATGATGCGTAGACTAATTCAAATGACTGCTACCGTCAAGCCGAGCGACCCACTTGCTTGTACAGCGAGCTCGGGGTGGGCAAAGTATCACCAGATACAGTTCTGTTCAACACGCTTGTCGCGACACGCTCGCAGCGCGCTGATAGCAGCATCGGTTCGGTTATTTAATATTTTGCCACACCTCGTACATATAACTTAAAATATTAAAAACTACTCTTGGAATAACAAAGTTGTGGTGGGTGTAACTTTTTTTTTTTGTATTTGTTAAATTACATATCCACACACACACACACACAACACACACACACACACACACACACACACACGCACACACAAGCACACGCACACGCAAACAGAAAGTCGTTATCCTGAGACCTGAAGAACATATCTTTATGGGAAAATTTTTTATTAAAAAACGAACGTGCAAAAAAAATACGTATTTATATTCTTAATCTTACGTTTATAATCTCATTGAATTGTCAAGGCTCTCACATTATGTGATGGCTACTTTACCAGGTACATAACATATGTATATAAAAGTAAGAAATAAAAGACTGTACTAAAAAGAAACTGCGTTTTCAAACAAATAAGATACTATTAAAGAAATTGATGACCACCCATATTTACAAACACTTGAATCAATAACGTGTTGCAATATCTACGAGGTTCCATTAATTTGATTGACAATGCGTTGCTGAAGGTCTTCCATATCGTCAATGGGAGTTTCAAAAATTGAATTTTTTGCCCACACTCCAAGTTTTCGTGGATGTAGTGGAGTTTCAATATAAAAGTGAGGGTTGTCCGGACTACAGTCTCGTATTTTGTGAGTTAACATCATCATAATAAGCCTCATCAGTAAAGAAAAACTTTTTCGAATACATGGTCATTATTCTTAAAATGGTTACTAAACTCATTATTCTTAAAACTACTAGCAGAACTGTAGTTTTAGCGGTTTCTGAGCCATGATAATTTCATGTGTCGATTGCAGACGATATCAATGGAACGCCAAATCATTTTCTAAAATTCGTTAACAATTAATGTTGTATAGGGCAGATTCAGTTGTTGGCTCAGATATGCAATTGATGTTATTGGATAGTTCGTTATCATTTGCCTAACCGTAACTTATTTCCATTTCAATTCGTCTGTCCTTACTATGTGTCTGTCCTTGTTTCCGATTGACGCTTCCAGTTTGCCGGCACAAATTTCGGAAACGTTTTACTGATACCGTCTAAAATGGTCTAAATGAATGACTGCATTTCGAAAAACTTCCCAGAAGTCTTTATATGCAGCTTTCATCGAATATACCCAGTTTACATTAATTCTACTGCCATTTCTAAAAAAATTCAAGAGAAACACACCTCTGTTCTTCATTAAATATGAATTCCGTTATTTGTTTTACATTTATGACAGCCACTTTAAAAGTTTCACAACAACAAAGTTTCGCCTCGAGCGTCCACATAACCGCTATTGCCAATCCCTTCTTTGTGTGGCTATGTTATTGTAAATTTTGTGTAAATCTGGGTAAACTTATTCATTTTGAAACTACTATTGTCTCTTCTGTAGATACTCGGTTAAAACTACCTGCGGGCACAACAGGCAGACACCGTCATCAGCCAATCTCAAATTAGAATCTAATACCCTATTTGCTGCTATGTTGTATGATCTTTTATAGTTTTCGACATATTAAAAAAATGATCTCACAAATGCAATACCATCATTACATGATCGTTTCATAATATACTATTTCAGAATGGCTGACACGCTATTATAGTTATTATAAGCTAAGCCAATAAAGTTACGGTAAAACCAAAGTAAACTGCTTTCGGTTTTCATTATAATAATGTTGCTTTAAAACCGGGATTTATTTGTTTTAAATCACATCTGTTATACTGGTAGAATTTTATTATATATGCCAGATCAAAATATATCGATATTTCATGTCAACGACACCGCTGTTATTCAGTTTTTTATTTATTTGTTTTGTGTACCGGAACAATACATAATACTCCTTCCTAAAGTGGAGTCACAAAATTTTTATAGTTCGGCACGCTGAAAATTGTGTTTTTGGTTGTAAAGTTGGCACCGAAGTTATCTGTAATTTCAGTTTTATGTCCTAAGCTAACCGCTATGCGTACCATTAAATTTTAAAGCAAGAAGCATTCCCCGTGGTTTATCACTGAGACGTCGTTAATGGAACACTTACCTATAGAAATATTAGCATTCCGCGATATTACTCTAGAAAAGTAATTTACAGAATTTTAATAAGCACTTGGTGATAAATTAATTTAATTCGTAATTAAATGATATATTTTACCACTAAATTTTACCTTAGCGAAAGTAATTCATTTTTATACAGAGGTCTGCAAATGTATATTTTTTTCTTAAAATAGTAATATCCCGAAAACATGTTATATTAGATCTCATCAGTGCAATTATTTCATGACCTAGACTTAGCTGCAAGGACCACTTTTCACTTAATCCAGGGAACTCCTAGTTAACTTTTAATACTTTGGGTCACCTTGATGAAATAACATGGGTGGGACATCTGACCCATTATTTCATATATCTAACAAGACCTTCAAAGAATGAATAAGCAAATTACTAGACAGTAATTTTGGAGTGGGTACTGGAACCTTCGGCGTAGAAACACAAAACTGGACGTTTTCCACGAAGGTTCCAGTACCCACTCCAAAATTACTGTCTAGTAATTTGCTTATTCATTCTTTGAAGGTCTTGTTAAATATATGAAATAATGGGAGTCAGATGTCCCACCCATGTTATTTCATCAAGGTGACCCAAAAGGCGTCATTCAAAGGTTAACTATGAGTTCCCTGGATTAAGTGCAAAGTGGTCCTTGCAGCTAAGTCTAGGTCATGAAATAATTGCATTGATGAGATCTAATATAACATGTTTTCGGGATATTAGCATCTTCAGGAGAAGATTAAAACTCTAAGTTTTAATATTCTCCTGAAGATGCCAACTTGGTTGGCGAAACGCGCGTCGAGAAAAGTGTAGTAGTTCGGTGTTTCGTGGAAAACGTCCAGTTTTGTGAGACAGTAATTTAACATTATATGTTACTCAAATAGTTCGCAACCATTTTTCGTTACAATTATTTTTTTATTAGGTTCAGTTGAATAGCTTGGAGCTAGACTTCGCCTGAACATAATTAGAAGAATAACTACATTTATTAATATTTATTTCACCGACTTCTTAGAATAGTGACACTTCTCAGTGTAAACGCTGGGAAACATTTACCCATTCCTGCTGCAGACAGCGATGAGTTGGTTACACATCCCCACCCCCAGCAGAAATTAGGCTCAGGCGAGGCAAAATTTATTTTGTCCCCTTCAAAGTAGGCTTCATCGAGTGCTATACAGCTATGCCAACGTTTAACCCGATCCTCCATACACCGCTCATAGGCCGCCGAAGGTATCGCCTTCATCTCCTTCAGCGAATTTTGTTCGATGGCCTCTATCGTTTCAAAGCGGCGACCCTGTAGTGGCAATTTTAGTTTTGGAAATAAAACAAAATCACACGGAGCCATATCCGGTGAATACGGTGGTTGGTCGATCGTATTTATTGAGTTTTTGGCCTTAATTTCGGTCACAATCGTAGCTCGGTGAGATGGCGCGTTGTGTCGTCGTGCAAAGTCCAAGAAATTTCCTTCCATAATTCCGGCCGTTTTCGACGGATACTTTTGCACAAACGCCTCAAAATGCCGAGATAATACTCCTTATTCACTTCAGTCAGCATCACTTTCACTTTCGATCGACTTTGGCGCGTTTTTTTCTGTTTCAGCTCATCATCATAGCGCCATTCCGATGATTGACGACTTGTTTGCATGTCGTACTCGTAGACCCATCTTTCGTCTCCAGTTATTATGCGTTCCTTGAAGTTTGGTTCACTATCGGCTCTGGAAACCATGTCAAGAGTAACCTGCTTCCGATGCTCTTTTTGAAGAACATTCAGCTCTTTCGGAACCAGTCTCGCAGCGACGCGTTTCATGCCCATATCACTCAAAATACCATGAGCTGACATTGTCAATATGTCACACTCTTTTGCCAACTCTCTAACACTCATGTGGCAATTTTAAGCAAGCACTAATATTTTGATTTTGTCGATGTTATCGGCTGTCGTAGAGGTCAATGGCTGACCGGAGCGAGGCAAATCTTCGATTTCGCGGCCCGCTTTGAACTCCTTATATCTACTCGTAAGCCTGTGTTTTGGACATACACAAATCACCAAAGTCCTTATACACTTTCAATGAATCGGCACACGAAATTTCGGCGGCACAAAATTTTAAACAAACGCGTTGTTCCACTATTTTTTTCCAGTGTACAATTCGCCGAGCACACTTAAGGTCGTCTTTCACTAACAGCTGCTGTAAACACACTGAGTGACAGACCGCGCTCTAAACAGGCTTGGTAATTAAGAAAAGGGCTACCAACCTGAAAAAAAAAACATTTTACCGATTTCTTTTAAGCGGTTTTAAGGCCATACTTGAATGCCAGTTGTTGGTGGACCATCTTCGCAAGTTGGTTGTGCCAGCCGAGATATGCTGCTACTACCTAATATACTCTATTAGCGCGGAACACTTTCCTATTATGTGTTCTATAGTTTCGCCAGCAGATCCACAATTCCTACATATGTCTTCGACGTCGTCTCTTAAGATACGCTTCTTGTAATTTCTTGTTTTTATAACCCGGCCCTGAATAGCGGTCAAGAATCCTTCGGTTTCCAGGTAGGTACAGGTACCAGGGGAGGAACAGGACCAGGTAGGTACAGGCCGTCGATAACCCAATTTACTAAGTTATCTTGTCGATGTCGATGTAATTTGGCTGTAGCATTTTTGGACAAAGGCCCTGTAAAACATGTTCCATCTCCTTTATCTGGAGCTCCTGCTCCTGTTTCTGTTGGTATGTCTAGTGGAAGAAGTTCACATCCTAGGCTCACAGGCGTGTATCCAGCGTCCTTCTCTTGCTACTGCTGTTATTAGTAGTTTTCTTCTTAAGGAAGCTTCTTGGTTAAGACACTGATTTTTGTTCAATAGACCTCTCCCACTTCTCTTCGAGGCAGGTAGGGTCTGATTACTGAAGAGGTAGTGTATAAGGTTGAATTTTTTAACCCTTGGTCTATGAGGATCAGCGCCTTTTTTTATTTACTAACATTTATAACTTAGGTCTTACCCTTTCTCTCCTTATATACCAACGTGTACAAGAGGGTTTCCTCGAAACACCTCGTCTTCGAGGCAAGTGGAGTCTGATTACTGAAGAGGTAGTGTATAAGTGTTTGAATTTTGTTAGAAGCCGCTTGGTAAGTCTATCGAGCTCGACGAGATCAGTAACGGACCACTTAACGATTTCGAAAGAATGTGTCAGCACTGGGACAACCCACGAGTTGATGGCTTTGATTATTAATATTATTTATCAAAAAATAACTTTCTCCCGTTGTAGCTCTCATGAATACGTATTTTACAGAATAAAAAGTGTATGTTGCATCTTGAGTACTTGAATAAAAACACAACAAATGGCGGAGTGTTCTAGACAGCTCAAGGTAGAAACTGGTAAAACGACATGAATGTTGCCTCTTCTCTGTGATTAAGGACTCACTTCTCGCGTGTTGTCGCAGATTTACTGCAAAAATAGAATGATACGTTTGGGTAAAAGCGTAGTGAGGAATTTTACCCAATATTTATGAATGGTAAAAAATCAATAAAGTTGTGTAATAGCTTAGGAAAGCATATCATTTTGTAAATAAATTTTAGGGGAAAGTGGGGATATACTGCGAACATTTAAGAAATATATGATCCACCCCTCCTAAATCATTAATATTATGGGGTTCATTCTAATATTATGTATATCAATCTCATTATATATATATATATACATATGAATTTTATTTTGAATCAGATTTTTTAAAAATCATAGGTACATAAACAAATTAAATAAAATAACACATTTTTTTTTAAATAATTCCTAGTAGGGTTGGCCGACCGACTGGCAGATTCTATGATTATTTTTAGTATGTTGTAGAGGTGTTTGTGTCGTCGGCGTCGGTATTTCACATCAATAATAAAATGTCACACGTGCAAACGCCTAAAAAAACTACTATTTGCTGACAAAGTGAATAAATTCATCGGTGATTTCGCAGATTTATTTTATGATGGACGACCGTAATGTATAGAGTCTGTAAAGAAAAACTGATATATAGGAACAAACGCGATGGTAGCCGTCACATAAATAGTGTGAAACTGAGAGTAGTGAAGTCTCTCATATTGTAAGCTACATTGAACTGTACTTAACAACATGAATATTGTTATTGAATGAAAAAAGTTAATTCATTGATTGGAAAACAAGTTACAGATGTTTTAGTTCAAAGAAAACTGTTGAAAGCATCAATTTCATATTCAAATAGTCGCAAATTTTGCAATTTTAATGGTGTAACTTTATCTTAGACGATAGTTACGTTTTATGTTTTGAAACTCTGGAATCATGTTCACCTTAAAATAAGGTTCCTTTGAAAAGAAAATGCAGAATTTTAATATTGTTCTATAAAAAAAGAAGCACTTACTTACTTGAAGTGTGCAACAAGATGTTTGAAAAAAATACGTTAATTCTCAAGAATAGTGTAAAAAACAAGCTACCACCCTAGAGTCTTCCCTTAATTTATCTCATATATATTAAATTACTTACTACTGTAGGCAAGTAGATAATCTTCCTTAGCTTGCTACACATAATAATAATAATAAAGTAATAACACAGGCACACAAAATAAAAAAAAAGTCTCAAACAAAATCTCCCTCGAGTTATTTTCTCTTCAAAAAATTCATTCACTGACAGACGTTTCCGTTGTATTCCCTTGCGCTTACATTTTCTTTCCAACATCCAGCAATAGTCAGTCATCATAAGGAACTGAACAATCCAAGAAGCATAAAATGTGCTATTCCAGTAAAAACATTCCTATTCCCAGGCTATTCTTACAAAAAGCCACATTTTAGCGTTTTTTTTAACTGGTTTGCATTTTTTTCGCATTTTTATAAAATAACGTGCTCACCATGGCTGGAAACGATGGTGAATTCCAATTTGGCAACCCAAAAAAAAAACAAAAAATGAGCTATTGGAGTAAAAAAAATTCCCACTCTCAGATTGTTCCTACAAAAACCGACACTTTTGCGATTGTGGACCCTTTTTTACATTTTTCGCACTTATATAAAAAAAAATATGCTTTCTACGGTTCAAAATAACTCTTAATTCGAATTCGACGACCAAAAAGACATGAGAAATGAATTTTGAAAGATGCGACAATTCTGTTTGCCTTTGTTCTGTTTGACAGAGATAACGTGCTCTCACCAAAATTCCCCCCCTAACCACGGATTCGGCTTCAGCGACTCAAAATCAGTGGTTTGGACCCGGAGTTTGATTTTTTTTTTTTTTTTGTGCCTGTGTAATAATTCATTAGCTAGTTCAGTTATTTAGATAAAAGAAAAGTAAGAGTATTATCAATATTTACTTATTGTATAGCAATCTATTGTGTAGTTAAATGAAATAAGAATATGCAAACCTTAACGTTTCAAAGTCGTTTTATGTTTTATAAGAATGCTGTGATATTTTTGTCATGCGTTTCTGCCTAACAATTTGAATTTTGTAGAGCGTACTGCGACAAAAGTAGAAAAATTATTAAATTCTTTATTTCGCCATTAATCTCTGTCGGAGAGAAGTTGAGATTTTAAAATTAATTAGTATCTGTCGTATAATGAGAAATTCATCGAAGTGGACGTTCCCTCAGTAGGAAGCGAGATTCTCCGCAGCGTATTTTTGTAGTGAGGGAAATTTTGTCAGAATTATATACCAATTTCTCCCATTCCTCCATAGCCATCCTTTATTTGGAAATAATTCAGCGGAATCCCTCGAAGAACTTCAAGAGTATTATCCTCAAAATATATTATGTAAATTACACCGAAAGGAGCTCATCTGGGATACCGTGATCGAAAAAGTTTAAAAAGTGAAAAAAAAAAAAACATTTCCTTACAGTAATTAGTGAAATGAGTCATTAAAAAAATCATCAAATCAAATTTTTCCATAACTTCCTCTAGCCGGATTTTTGATTTTCATTGCCGGTATTTTATTATTTTAATCTAAAAAACTTATTTTTATTAGAAAACATGTTTTTTTTCCCAATGAAAAGCAGTGGCAAGGTCTCAAATGTATAAATATGTTTCTTTTTTAATTTTAAAATTTCATTTTACAAATAGCCAAATGATTTGTCAAATGATATTATCCAATTTCTTTTTTTATTGTTTGACAGCTGCCAAAAAAAAAAAAAAAAAAAAAAAAAAAAAAAAATTTAAAAAAAAAAAAAAAAAAAAAAAAAAAAAAAAAAAAAAAAAAAAAAAAAAAATAAAAAAATTAAATTTAAAAATTTTATAAAATTTAAAAAGACCTTTCAAAAAAAACTTCAAAATACTTAATACATTGGATATTATATACTCAATATATATGACACTGGGCAAGGAACGAATATCAAATATACCTATTATGTTAGATGACAGCTATCAAAATATTTGTCAAAATCAAAAATAAGCATGTGTATCTTGTATTATCACAAAATAATCTAAGTTTCTACACAAAAAAGGATACATAATTTGATTTTATATAAATTAGTTCCGTAACTGATATTTATTTAATCTTTATACTATTAGCAGTTGTCAATTTTTCAGTAAACTCATTGAAAAATATAGCTCATGAAGCTACGCACGTGAGGCCATGGAACATTCTATGTCTTTATTATGAAAGAGGACCCAAGAGGCAAACCATCAAGACCCATGATGTCATGCGTCACATACATGATGCTCGATAGAGTTTTTCCCTACCCCAGATTTTGCCCCTTCAGGTTAGGCAAACCATCTTTACCAAGCGTGACGTGACGCAAAACCATGACGCAGATCGCAATATTTTCCAGGGGCAATCCCATAATAAAGACATAGAATGTCAAAACTATTTATTAAGTATTTGAAAATTTAAATAACTAAAATATTAATTTTCTATATATACAGAGGATACTTGTGATGAAATTAATAATAAATATACTATGTTAGTTGGCAGCTGTCAAAATTTTTGTCAAATGTCAAAGTAAGCAACTTAAATCATCATAAAATATTCAAATTTTTTTAGATATTTAAAACATCCTATACATGCTAAGGAATTTGAAAACTATTGCATAGAAACTGCAAAACTTTACATTAAGCTGTATCCTTGGTATCCTATGCCTTCTTCATGTCAATGCCCTCTTAATCTTAAGTATGTTTTTTCTTCTTATGTATTTTTTTTAAATCATACATTTTTTCTGCATAACTTAAGAAATACGTCTATTTTATTATATTTGACAGTTAATTTGGCAGCATTAAAAAATACTGTATTTACTCGGAAATTAAATAAATTAAGAAAAAAAAATATTTCGCAAATATTTTGCCAGCCGTTTCCAAATTTTTTTTCCATAATAGCCTTCCACTTAGGTCTAGTAACCACCCTCTAAATTATGGTGTGGATCCCATGCCTTCTTCTGAAAATACTGTCTGACAGATCTCTTAATATTTTTCGTGGTCAAGAAAATCGCCCTGTGTATTGTACAGCCTGTACACAGTAAATTTTAGCGATCATCAAACATATGTCGTTTTTAATTTTGTTAATGTAACGTCGATCACCGATAATGTCGTAATTTATGTATCGTAAATTATGACTATCCTAATCACCAGTGTAGAATTATTTGATAGCTGAAACCCAATTTAATGTACGTATATTTGCATATTATTTGCTGAGTCCATAAATATCGAAAAACATTTGCTATGTCTATATGATGACAGTCTGTAAATACTGAAAACTGAATAATCGTTTCCTGCACATTGTGAATAACGTTTTGTTTCGTTACCATTTGACGGAATGGAAAAAGTAATAACTCTGATAGATCCACATTTATTTATAGTATTAGTAGTTTGACAAATGTAATGTCAAGCTACAACAGTTATGTTCTCATTAAACATTTACTTCTGTTTTGTGACGCGGAAGAAAATTTACATCACAATCATTTCCATGGAATATTATTGAAAAGTCAAATGATTTATTAAGATATAAGTGGATTAAAAAAAGCTAAATAAGTAAAAAAAAAACTATTAAATATAGGGAATGCTAATATACGAGGTGTGTAAATTAAGTAATGAGACTGGCAACGTAGCGCCCGATCTAGCAACACTGCTGAGATGGGACTTGGAATGGCGGTAGATTAACATGTAATGCACCTTCAGTATAAGTTTAAATTTGTTAGAGCCATATGTTTGTTTTTTTGTGACTGTTTTCAGAAACCGTTTTTTTCTAGTGCGTTTGAAAAATGAGTGACATTAATTTTGAGCAACGGTGTGCTATCAGGTTTTGCTTCAGACTTGGACACAGCACAACAGATACTTTTGCAAAACTTCAACACGTCTACAGATACAGTGTTTTTAAAGAGCCCAGGTTTTTCGGTGGTTTAAGGCATTCTCAGAAGGATGAGAGTCGATTAAAGATGAACCACGCAGCAGACGGCGTTCAGCTTCAAGAACCGATGAAAATGTCGATAGAATACGGGATCTTGTGCGTTCAGATCGTCGGTTGGCGACAAGAATGGTCGGGGAAGAGTTAAATTTGAATCCTACCACTGTTCATCAGATTTTGACTAACGAATTGTGGATGAGAAAAAAACTGCGCAAAAATGGTTCCAAAAAACCTTTCGCAGGAACAAAAGGATATCAGGAGAGAAAGGTGTCTTGACTTTTTGGAATATGTTGAAAATAATCCCCATTTTATGTAACGTGTCCATTACTGGTGATGAGACTTGGATGTTTGAGTATGACCTGGAAACCAAGCGCCAAAGCATGGAATGGCACACTTCAAGCTCTCCAAGACCCAAAAAAGCAAGAATGAGTGGAAGTCGAAGATCAAATGCATGTTGATTTGTTTTTTGATAGCCAGGAACAGTTCAGACCAAATAGTAAATCAACACTTTTACAGAGAGGTTCTTGAAAAACTTCGAAAAAGGGTCATACGTGTGAGACCAAACATCAAGAACAACTGGATGTTGCGTCACGGCAATGCGCCTTCTCACACAGCCATTTCAGTAAACGAGTTTTGAGCCGGTAAAAACATTCCTGTGGCTCCTCAGCTTCCTTATTCGCCTGACTTGAGTCTTTGTGACTTTTTTCATCCCGAGATTGAAAAATCACCTCAAGGGACGTCATTTTGGGATAATGGAAAACATTCAAACGACTGGAACGGACCAGCTGAAGGCTGTTCCAGTATATGAGTTCCAGCACTGTTATGAGGAAATAAAAAGGGTATAAGTAACATTTTCATTGTTTGAATATATTTGAGCTTAAAGTTAAGTAACTATATAAAAGTAAGGAAAACACTTAAGTAAAATCTAATTTTATTTTGATTAATTAAAAAATGGCAGAATTTTTAGCTCAAAAGTTGTTTAGGATAATACTCATATTTTTCCAAAAAACAAAAAAGCACTTACACCCAATTTTTTTTATTTTTCCAAACATTATTTTTAATAAAGTAAAAATAAAACAAGAATATATGCAAAAACAAACACATATTCCCAAAATTAAGAAAACAAATATATTCACTACTGTCAGAATCAGAGTTCAGTATAGGTATATCATCCACGTCGTTGTCAAACTCAGAATCCGTATCACCCAAATAAGCATCATTCTGTGTATTTTTTGACGTAGAAGCAGTGGTTTTGGAAGTTTGATTTCTTTTTTTTCTTGCCTTTGGTTTTAGTTTTCTTACTTCCATGTTTCAGATCTTCATAAAAGCTATGATATACAGGTGGTATATATTCTAGAAGTGTTTGCAAATTTTTCCATTTTTCTACTGAAATATTAATAGGATTTTCATTCAACTTTGAGCAAAATATTTTCTGCAAATCTCTTGGTGGTCGGCCATTACCCAAAAAAGGGCACTCGCATGTTGTAAAAGGAAAATCATCATCAATAGTAATCTTAAACTGGAAAGCATATGTCTCGGAAGTTTCTCTTAAGTTTTGTTTCTCTATGTCCTTTTTTGGATCGCCTATTGTGGCATTGAGATGAGCAAATGAATAAAAATCTTCTTTTCTCGTATCATCTTATTTTCTCGTATCTTGAAGCGTTTAGAAGCTGATCCTATTACATTACTCCAATCTTGTGGTGTAAATACTTGCGGAAATTTCTTTTTACATTTTTCTATTAGTCCAAATTACCTGTTACACTCCATGTATGTGTGGCCTGGCTCCAAAAATGTATGGTGTATTTCTTCGAGCTGAGTAACTTTTTTTTTAAATTTAGCGTTCATCAGATTTTGTTGGTATTTATTATAACATAATAATATATATGACACAGCAACTTACCTTCAGCACTTTCTATTTCTTCATCACTTTCCATTACGTGTTTTTATTATTACCAACATCATATAGCACAAAACAGAAAAGAATAAATAGGTATTATTGGATCGGTTGAAACTCAGTAATTGTTTAGTATATTGTGGGTTGGAATAAAAAGGGTACAATTGCATTTGTATCCTTTTTATGCAAACAAAATCTGTACCTTCGTTTACCAGATTTTTCTACTATGCAATATATGTCGATAAATGTATTTAAAATCACTTGCACCATTTTTATTCTCATAAATAGGCATATCACCTATAAGAAAACGCAGTTATCCCATAATTTAAAAAAAATGTACTTATACCCTCTTTACCTAACCCCTTCAATTGTAATTCTATTCGAATAAAAAAATGCATCTCTCTTTACCTAGTTTACACACCTCGTATAACTTTTCATCGATGTAAACCTACAGCGCTATAGGAGGAATTACATAATCTCATCATGAAAGTAACAACCCAAGACAAGCGCGATCGATTCCACGGCGTACTTTGCGGATTTTTTTTCAAATCTTGCGATATGTCTGTATCTTGCCAAAAACTCATCATCCTCCCAACATTTTCAGTTCAATTAGAAGTATAAAAGCTCCAATAATTTATCGCCATCATCAATATATATCCCTTCTCTTCTGCCTAATCGCATCCGCTCTATAACCTACTTACAAGCAATGTGGGTTCCCCGCCGACAGAAGCGAGTGCAAACATATGTTGCAAACACAGAACGTCTATCGGTAGTTAAATAATTAAATGGAAAGCTCTGATTAAATGGATTCATGGACGCATTTCAATTAAACGGAATCGTATCAGCTGGGTAACTAAATGCAACGCCAATTAAGATTTTATTATCGTTCCTCGTGGACGAACGCATTAGTATCGATCGGCCGTTACAAAAACTTATTGTACTGGTCAGTGTCAGTGGCGGTGATTGATTGATAGCACATGAGACTTTCTCCAATCATGGTCCAGATTGGACTGCATGTAAAATCCTTTTAGACCAAGCGCTATTTGGTTTTAGTTGGACGTTTTCCATATGAGCCCAAACTCTTATTGGAATGACTCTGGAATGTTCTAGGAAACAATAATTTGGATATGCGCCAGTTGAAAAAGTTGTGAACTAATTTCTAAAATACCCAAAAAATAACTGGACGTTTTCCACGAAACACAGAACTACTATACTTTTCTCGACGTGTGTTTACACTTAAAATTACAATTGTCAAATCCAGTAATAGGAAAATCTGTAAGACCAATTGTCTCAGCGATAGGATCTCCAACTTATAATTTGTCAAAATGGTATACGAACGAGTTCGAAACTTTGCCTATTGCACAAACAAGTTTTTCAATTAAAAATTCTTCGTTAAATTCATTAACAACATAAAACATATCCAATTGCAAGAAGGTGAAATTTTGGTCTCGTTTGATGTATGCTCATTATTTCCAAGTGTCCCAATCCCGCAAACTTTGGACTACCTCAGAGAATTAAATGGTTTAGACAATCAAATTATTAAGGAATATATTCGGCTTACTAGCATTTGTATGTATCACGTTTTTTTGTTTTTGGAAAAATGTCAAATTTGACAGGTATAGAACGTCACGTGACCTCGTTAAAGTTTTTCATCATTCTTAAAACACAAGTTACCTTAAAGTCGGATTAAACAAAATCGGTTAATGAAAATTTTTCAGTAACCAATTGCAAATGGTTCCTAATAAAAAATTCCGATATTTTTGAGATCTGTTTACATTTATTAGTCCTGGAGTGGGTACTGGAACCTTCGGCGTAGAAACAAAAAACTGGACTTTTCCACGAAACACCGAACTACTACACTTTACTCGACGCGTGTTTCGCCAACCAAGTTGGCATCTTCAGGAAAAGATTAAAACTAAATTCTAGCCTACACACTTGCACTATTTATACTAAATTTGTTGCCACGGTTCACTGAACCGTAACTGTCTTTGTTTATCAGAGCAAACAGTGGATTGGTGGGTATCGGACCATCGTCCTTATTCATACTACTGTTACACTTAATGATTTCTAAACTTTCAAAAGCATCCAACTGTCTACTGTTTGTTACATTTCTAATTCATTTTAAATTATTTATGTCTATCCTATGGTTGTTGTCAAAAGCGTGTTGGGCAACACAATATTTTTCTGTTCTGCCATATTTCAAATGAGCCATGTGTTCTTTAAATCTAGTCAAAATATATCTTTTTGTTTGCCCAATATACTTTTGATCACAATCTTTACAACTTATTTCGAATATTCCTTACTTTTCGTTATTGTCGATTTTGTCTTTGAGGTTACCCAAAAGCGTCTGTAGTTTATTTTAAGAATATAGCTAAGAATAACTGTTACTCAGTCCATTTAATATATAAGTTAATAAGGAAGCATAAAGTTAAGAGAACCCTGTAAAATTCCACGACTTTTCGTAGAGATACTGACAATTCGAAATTTGCTTCGTTACCATATGAACCTAAATTCACCCGTGGACTAGATAACATTTTTAAAAATATTAATATCAATTTGGTTTATAATTCTAAAAATAAACTACAGACGCTTTTGGGTAACCCCAAAGACAAAATCGACAATAACGAATAGTCAGGAATATACGAAATAAGTTGTAAAGATTGTGATCAAAAGTATATTGGGCAAACAAAAATATCTATTTTGACTAGATTTAAAGAACACATGGCTCATTTAAAATATGGCAGAACAGAAAAATCTTGTGTTGCCCAACACGCTTTTGACAGCAACCATAGGATAGACATAAATAATTTAAAATGAATTAGAAATGTAACAAACAGTAGACAGTTGGATGCTTTTGAAAGTTTAGAAATCATTAAGTGTAACAGTAATATGAATAAGGACAATTGTCCGATACCCACCAGTCCACTGTTTGCTCTGATAAACAAAGACAGTTACGGTTCAGTGAACCGTGGCAACAAATTTAGTATAAATAGTGCAAGTGTGTAGGCTAGAATTTAGTTTTAATCTTCTTCCTGAAGATGCCAACTTAGTTGGCGAAACGCGTGTCGAGAAAAGTATAGTAGTTCGGTGTTTCGTGTAAAAAATCCGTTTTTTTTTTACATTCATTAGTAACAAATTTCCCACACTTTCAACTGAAGCATATCGAAATTGTCATTACCATTTCTTCCAGACGCATTCTTATAAAAATTAGGGCTCTCACGGAAAAAGTCCAAAGTACCTGATATGAAAACAGATGCCTCTTGCTCTATTTGTTCTATGGCGCGTAACTTCAGCAAACTTTTTGCTGTAAATTGCGCTACGCTATTGGCTAACATAAAACCTGACGTCGTTGATGAATGTCGGAGGGGCTTCTTTAAACAGCGAGGAAATGATGTTATCTGTCATAAAAGTAGGTTACGCGGCCCAAAAGTGCTGTTATTTTCTGGAATAGACGTATACATTTGGAGCGAAGAGTTTTTTCTACAACGGAGCGCATATTTAGACCTCATTCGGATATTTGACACACAGTAGCGAAGTAATTCCGGTGAAAAATGACGCAAAAGCATGGTGAAGTAGATAACTTGATCAGTGGCGTGCATATAATAGAGTAAAAAAGGCATTGCATACGTTAGAAAATCAGAAGAAACGAAAGTAATAATACTTGTCGTTTAGATTAAATGTATGGCTAAAGCAACGCCTAATTTACGAATGGAACAAAACGTAACGTACTGAGTCTCAGGCACGTAAAGAGAAGAGCATGATAGAAAGAAATAGCTCAATGCAATAAAGGATGTAGCATACGTGATACCGTCTACGTCCATCGACTGATTTCGACATTCGTCGTTTCATGCTTTGTTCGGACTCAAAATTTTGTTCAGCCCAACGAGCTTTGAAAATAAACAAGCCATAATTTCTCAGGGGCGTTTTACTCCCCACTAACATATAACTGTGCAGCAAAAAAAAAAAAAATCTTGACGGCTAGTGGAATTTGGAGTTCTCGTGTTTTCATAACTAAACACGGGACTCACATTACATTTTAGGGAGTGATTACTAGACCTAAGTAGAAGGTTAGAATAGCAAAAGAAAATTCCAGACTTGCGAAATAAATAAATAAATAAAATGTGCCCCACCGGAAGATCTTATAAACGACTTTTTTTTCTCGTAATCACTAGATTAGAAAATATGATACACAAAAATCATATACGAGGTGTGTTAATTAAGTAATGAGACTGGCAACGTAGCGCCCGATCTAGCAACACTGCGGAGATGGGACTGGAAGAGCGGTAGGTTAACATGTAATGCACCTTCAGTACAAATTTGAACTTGTTAAGAGTCATTTTTTGTCCTTTGTGACTGTTTTCGTAAACCGGTTTTTTTTCTAGTGCGTTTAAAAATAAGTGACATTAATTTTGAGCAACGGTGTGCTATCAGGTTTTGCTTCAGACTTGGACACAGCGTAACGCATACTTTTGCAGAACTTCAACAGGCCTATGGAGACAGTGTTTTTTCAAGAGCCCAAGTTTTTCGGTGGTTTAAGGCATTCTCAGAAGGAAGAGAGTCGATTGAAGATGAACCACGCAGCAAATTCATCTTCAAGAATCGATGACAATGTCGATAGAATACGGGATTTTCTGCGTTCAGATCGTCAGTTGACAAGTATAATCGGGGAAGAATTAAATTTGAATCACATCACTGTTCATCAGATTTTGACTAACGAATAAGAAAAATCTGTGCAAAAAGGTTCCAAAAAACACCTTTCGCAGGAACAAAATGACATCAGGAGAGAAAGATATCTTGACTTTTTTGGAATCGATGGAAAATGTCATTTTATGGAACGTGTCATTACTGGTGATGAGACTTGGATGTTTGAGTACGACCCGGAAACTAAGCGCCAAAGCATGGAGTTGTACACTTCAAACTCTCCAAGACCGAAAAGAGCAAGAACGCCATTTTGGGACCATAGAAAACATTCAAACGGCTGTAATCGACCAGCTCAAGCCTATCCAGTATATCAGTTCCAGCACTGCTATGAGGAATGGGGGAACCGTCTTCTAAAAAATCAGTCTCATTAGTTAATTTTCACACCTCGTATGTTTTACGAGTAGTAATATATGAATATACTTCATGAACTTAATATAAAGTCAAAAACTCGCAAGCTTGAACAGTGATATTTGTCAAAATTACGAAAAAACAAACAATACTCTGTTTAATTTCATGTTTCCATGTTACAGCAGATATTAATGAGACAGATAGTTTTGAAAAATATTTATAACAAAAAAAATCCCCAATGGTGCAGATATTTTGGCAAACACTGTATATAACATGACAACATATGTTGGTAATATGACAACAAAATATGTAGCCAGAATGACGATGTAACGATAGACTAATGGTATTGTATTAACAATGATCAATGCACTTTTACCTTCCTATGAAAGCTGTTTCACAAAACTCAACGAAAAAAATCTCTGGAACAAGTGGGATCGATATCCTGAAGTAATACGAGTGTTGGGAAGACTGATTGATTAGGACTGACATTAAAATAGTATCTTATTTGCAATATTTTGGAAGGATAAAGATACATTTTAATTACACATGTTATTTTCATAAGAACCTAATTTAAAATTCAAACTAAAGCTCCAATATTAAAAAATAGCAGCTACTTTAAAAAAAAACTATGGTAAAACATTAATTATTTAAGTAAAGGCAAATATAAATTGTAAATGTCAATAAAATTGTATTACATAGTAAACTGCTGGTCACTCGAACTTACACATAGAGACTTTTAGGCAAAATTTAAAGTTCAATATTTTTAACAGAAATGCAAATTTTTGAACGCGGCTTGCAAATTTTAAGAGCTAGTTTTTTTCGGATTAAGCTGCATGACGTATATTTATCGTCGGACCATGGGTTTATGATATACGGGGTGATCAATGAAGTCATGCAAAAAATCATATAAAGTTTGTATGAGTCAAATTTCCGCAAAAAATGTTTTTTGGTCGTTGCAATATGGTTCGTTACTAAGGTAACATCAATATCTCTAGACCTTTTTGTCAGTTTTTGGATTAAGGCCCTTAGGCTTTGTACACACTACTCAACATAAAATTTGGGTAGCAAAATTTTTAAAATGCTATAACTTCACATTGGATTGACGGTTCTTGATGATTTTTGCGGATTTGGAATCTTTATTTCACGTAGACTTTCTCTGGTCTAAGCATTTTATTTGAGGGTTGAAATTTACACATTATATCGGGTCGATAATAAACAAAAACGTAGGGTACGACACGCTCTAAGGTTTGGCATTATTTAAGTTTTTGTAAAAATAAATTCTCACCTCAAGTTGTTTTTATTTAACTGTTCTGTCCGAAACTCACACCCCAGTTTGTTGTCTCAAAGAATCATTCAGTTTTACAGAGTTCTTTGTCCACCCCCATGCCCATAATTATGATCGGGTGTAATTTCTACGCGACGCGTCGATTTCAAAGTAGGCATTGGAAAAACAAATTTGTTGCTATGGAATTAAAAACTTTTAACATTATTCTAGAAATAATCTGACACATTTCAATGTTATAATTTTGTAAATTTTAATTAATATGAGGCGTTTAACCACGGCAGAAAGCACGACATTTCAATGTTATAATTTTGTAAATTTTAATTAATATGAGGCGTTTAACCACGGCAGAAAGGGAAAATTGCATTCGACTTCTTAACGAAGGACTGTCAAGAGCAAATTGCGCACATTTACAATGTCAGCCAAAAGACAATTTATAATTTGAAGCGCCGCGTCGAAACTACTGGTGATCATAATTATGGGCATGGGGGTGGACATACAAAAAAAATAAACCAAAGAACCGAAAGAATTTTAATGAGAGAAACTATGTAGAATAGAACAAAGAATTCTAGAAAACTAAATTACTCTTTAAGACAACAAACTGGAGTGAGAGTTTCGGACAGAACAGTGAGAAGAACATTAAATAAAAACAACTTGAGTTTTTTTATTTATTTTTTTTTATTTACAATTTATTTTTACAAAAACTTAAATAATGGCAAACATTTTAAATTATAGAGCCCGTCGCAGAGCGAAATGTGCGGTTATTACAATACCATAGAGCGAATAGGCGGGCATGGGCAAATCCGGCATGCGAATTGGGGTAATGCAGAGTGGAGCCATAGTTTATTTACTGACGAAACAAGATTTAATTTGTTTCACTCTGATGGCCAAATCAGCGATATTTGGAGGAAAATAATAAACGTGTTCTTGTCGCTACGTTTTTGTTTATTATCGACCCGATATAATGTGTAAATTTCAACCCTCAAATAAAATGCTTAGACCAGAGAAAATCTACGTGAAATAAAGATTCCAAATCCGCAAAAAATCATCAAGAACTCGTCAATCCAATGTCAAGTTATAGCATTTTAAAAATTTTGCTACCCAAATTTTAAGTTGATCAGTGTTCCAAAGCCTAAGGGCCTTAATCCAAAACTGACAAAAACGTCTAGAGATATTGATGTTACCTTAGTAACGAACCATATTGCAACGACAAAAAAAAAATTTTACGGAAATTTCACTCATACAAACTTTTGGATTTTTTGCATGACTTCATTGATCACCCGGTATATAATAAACCTATGGTCCTACGATAAATATACGTCATGCAGCTTATCCGAAAAAACTACCTCTAAATTTGCAAGCCGCGTTCAAAAATTTGCATTCCTGTTAAAAATATTTAACTTTAAATTTTGCCTAAAAAGTCTCTATGTGAAGTTCGAGTGGCCAGCACTTTAGATCAGAAACCATTGCTTTACTAAATCGTTTTATTATATTATTTCGTGTATCTTATCGGACTAGGCCCTAAGGTAATACGAATCCTGATAATGTTAGGTATATCACTGGATTATTAACTCATGATTTGAGTAATATACATCTGTTAAGCAAACAGTTTAGGTATAGTATATCAAATTAGTACGACAGAGCAGTAATTTAGATACGATGCCCCCATTAATGATTACAGTGGACTGTCATTTGTAATGAGAAATAGTAAAATTGTGTATCTACTCCTGAATGTACCGGGTGGTGCAATGAAAATTAACCCCATTAATATTTGAGATAAAATTTTTTAACAGGGTAAAAAAATCAAGTGTCGGTGACAATTCACCCAAATTATCCATTTTTAAATGGAGCACCCTGTTTTCGAAAACTACTATTTATTTTGAACACAGCGACAAAAAAATTTACGGGGTTACCTTTGGCAGTTTTTGAAATACTTATATCTGATTTATAAAATTCCCATGTCTAGAGACAAGTTTTCCAAAATATCTCAAGCAGTCACATAGCCTTTTAGAAAATTTCCTTTTGATCCTAGAATTTGAATGGAAAAGAGTAGCCGAATTTGTGGTCCGTTAAACAATTTGCGAAGGCTTTGGGTAAAGAAGGGAAATGCTTTCAATATCTGCAAAGCAAATGTGAAATCCTATCAGCGGCGAAGATAAAGCAAGGAATTTTTAACGGACCTCAAATTCGGCTACTATTGAGGAATCCAAATTTTATCCTGATGGATGAAAATGAGAAGAGAGCCTGGGCCAGTTTTACCGAAGTAGTCGAGGGATTTGTGGCAACAAAAGAGATGACATTTAACATTGAATAAGCTTCTGTAAAAGTTTTCCCCAGTTTAACAAGGAACTTGAGATTAACCCGTTGCTCCATCTGAACACTTAACATTTTTTCGACACGTCACTGTGCGTAGACTAAAGCAAAAACGACTGCTACAGTCAAACTGAGCGACCCACTGGCTTGTCCAGCGAGCTCAGTTCTGTTGAAACTTGTCGCGACACGCTCGCAGCGCGCTGGTAGCAGCTATGTAAGAGCCATCCGTTTTCGAAACTTAACTGTAGCTTATGAAAATTAATAAAGTACTATTGATTTCCATGTAAATGTTCAGTTTCATGAAGTTTTCCCTACCTTGCCGTGATGAAATTCATTCAACTTTATTTATTTTATACCAAAGTAAGTTTTTTCATTAAAATATTATGAATTATTAACATAAATATGCTAAAAAATTGAAAAGAATGGAAAAAATCGAGAAATTCGAGATTCAAAAATTTTTTTACGGTTTTTCTTAATTTTAAGCTGCTAAATGACAATAAATCATTAACATCGACGTACCATTAGCACAGTAGAATATCAAAATCCAAAAAAAATCAATAAAGTTGTTCGCCGAAGATAGGTGTGTTTTTTCGAAAAATGGTAAAATCTCGAAAAATATTTATTTCCCATAATTGAAAATTCATGCTTATTATATGCACATAATTACATACTTTCATAAAGTTTCATTTAAATTAAATAATTTTGACGCGGGGAAAAAAAATAAAAACAGAGAAATCCGTTTTTCGTCATTTTCTCGCAAACTTTGAGGTTATGTTGAAAAAATATGTGTAATAAAAGTTTTAGATTTTTTTATTATCTACAACTTTTGTATGAAACACTTTTCTCTAGGAGGTCACGCTTCGCCAAAAATCACGAAAAACCGTTTTCATCCCTTAAATAGCACCCCATTTCACTACTTCCCTTCATCTCAAGTTCAAAAGTTTTTTTTTTAATTCTTTATGACCTCAACTATATATTCCAGCCGGCTGTTGCCTGCTATTAATTTTTTTTTTCAGCATTAAAAATCCGTAACGGCCCCAGCCTACTTCTAGAACTCCTGACATGTTGGAAGAAAACATCATCGTGTTCAATGACCCAAAATATATAGGACTAATGTATCTAGACTTAGAGGATCCATTCAGCGTACCTTACAGTCCGAAAATGGGGGGCTTTTCCAGAAAATCGGAAAATTCTGACGTAGAGGAAAAACAGAAGTCACTACCGTGTTCACATGAGTATAGGACTAAGTATCCTACTTAGATGCCGGACTCAAACAACTTTTTGTTTTTTACACTGCCAGGAACATAACCTGATATTTGTAGAGATGGAGTACAAATTAAATGTGGAAACATTGGACTTGGAAGTGGAGCTTAGGCAGCTGTTTTCTCGTAAAAAGTATAATTTGCGCGGACTACGGTTCTTCAGACACAATTTCTGTTTACTCTGACGAGATGTTTTTGCCATGAGCGAAAGGAAAACGACAGCTCTCCTCATAACGAAATCGCATAAATCTGAATGCGACAGTTTTCAAGTAGCGGACGAACGGCCAGACATAAAAACAAATTTAATTAAGGCTGACATCCCCGCGTCGGCTTTTTATGACAGTATCCACTGGAAATGTTTACGCCAAGAGTGGAATTACTGGGACGTCCTGCCGCGACGTAATCGCCATCCCTCGTGTAATCGATGCCTTTATTTCGATGGCATTACACCGAGCGGCGTCCTCTGCATATTTTACAAGACCTAATTCACTTAGCGGGGATTTTAATGGAATAACGCAATTAATTATTGCCGAAGCTAATTTCCCGGAGCAATATCACCTTGACGATATTTTCCCTAAGGAAGGAAATTGCTTCTGTGCGCTATATAGGTACATTATAATGGAACGATAAAAAAAGGAGAATTGATCATCGGCGCAGTGCCTAGCTGTTTATTTGTCGTCAGCTGTTTCAGAACTTCATCGGAGCCGAGGCAAATTAACGATCGTAATGACTTGGGCTCGGAGGTTAATACAGCAGTGGCGGCTCGTGGTTGTGTTAAATGGGTGGGCACAGGGTGTCAGTAGGATTACACATAGCTACCAATGGCGCTGCAGGCGGAAATTTTTAAAATTATCAAGGTCATGCGTTTTACTGAACAAATTTCAATGAAAATTCTTTTATACAAAAATATAGACTTTCACAAGAATAATGTTTGGGATTTGGTAGCTTTTTGAAATAATATTATCAATGAATATTGAGTTAAATATATTATAATAATGGGTGGCAACATGTGAAAAAAATTTGATATAGGTATCTTACCGTTATTTGTAGAGGAAATCAGTTTGCCTGTCCTTATTGTTCACAAAATGTTAATCGCCTTTTCATTAGAAAAGTCCGGGATTTGTTTCACAAAATTTAATACAATTAATTAGGTATTTGGCTTAAAATATGTCTCTTTTTTCGACATTTTCATTGTGACGTCTTATATTTTCACGATAAGCACTATCAAGCTGTTGCCTTATCTTATCTGTCTACCTTTCCCAACACACTAAAATCTAAGATGTTATGTAAATGTTTTTCATTGTAGCTAGCATGTTTCTTAGCGCGTTCATTTAAAATGTTTTAAATCACTCACCCCTTCTTGAGTCCATGCACTTTGCTTGCCACCCATCACTAAACAAATAAAACAAAACAGTTTGTTTCTTTTAGGAAACAATCACTAAAAAGGTCACTCAACAAGTGTGACCCGTTCAGTTGATTTTCGAACGATTTAACGACGTCTATCTGCTGCAATCGTCTCCAAATTTTATCAGATACCGAAAAAGTCCGATTAAATACGAGGGCTGGCAAACTGTGTGCCCTGCCCACGCGCGCGAAATGCGAGGATTTCTGACTACGGTGGCTTGGTGCTCGATCGATAGTCTGTCATATATATGTGATAAAAATCATTATTTGTGGTATAAAAGGAATAATAATTAGAATATGAATAGTTTGTCGTATACAATTAATTGATATTATTGTGACAGTAATTTATAGTAAATTAACACAAAAGAAATATTTGCAATTGAAACTTGGCTGGGCTCGTGCCATGTGCCCTTTATCACCAACCGCCACTGTAATTTAGATGCGTACTTTACCAGAGGCGACTCCAGAATCCCACTAAAGGTAACGTACTGTTTACGTTATACACGTGAGGTTGTTTGTTGTAGCTTAGTAAGATTGTAAGACACAGAACTTGCATACTCACCGTATAGCCTTGGAAAATAGTCAAAATAGGTCCAATTTTTCAAAAAATCCTGAAGCGTAAAAAAAATTGGTAATTAGGTAAAAATAGGGAATTTGAGTGCACTATTTTTGATCAAATCGGTTTGTAGGGAACATAACCAAAAAAAATTTTTAAACGTGAAAAACCGGTTTTTTCTACTTTTTAAGTAGCAAAAATTATTTCAGAAAAACAAAAATAGCACGTTATAGTACTTAAAAAGACGAAGAAAACCCGTTTTTAAAATTTAAAATCGGTTCACAACTTTTTGCAAAAAATAAAAATAAATTTTCGAAAATTGCCCTTTTTTTACTAATTACTCGACCTACGAAAGTCGTAGGACTTCCGCGCTTGTAGCTCTTTTCGCGGCTACTTACAGTAAAAAATTTTATAAAAAAATATTCATCTTTGCGCAAATCGAAAAAATGTAAAAAATCCGGAAAATGGCCCGGCAATTGTCAATAACAGTCCTACGGTAATTTTCAAAGTGCGCTTGGTTCGTGAAGAGGTGCTCTACAATCTTACAATGGACCAAGTTTGTCAAATTTGAGGAAGTATCTCAAAACGACATTGAAAAACCGGGAAAACCCACACCAAACAGTTACTCTTGCAGGATGCTTCTATGACTACGTTCGGATTTTTCGGAACCCCAAATCCTACAGTTCTGTTTATTAACATGTCCTTCAAGATGAAAATGAGCTTCGTCCAAAAAATGAATTTTCGATTGGAAATCGGCGTAATTTTCAAGCTCATTTAAAGCCCACACGGAGAAGCGATAACGAAGTGGATGGTTATTTTCCTTTTACCTCTTGAGTAAGTTCCAACTTGTAAGCAAATAATCCGAGGTCTTGATGCAATATTCTCTGCAGTCTTCTATTCTTGGGTTTTCACGCACACATTGGGCAACAGCAGCAATTTTTTCAGCTGTCCGCACCGGACGAGCACGGGATGACTTCTGTTATCCATAAGCATGCCAGTTTCACGAACTTTCCTTACACCAGGCCCTGACGAGCTTCATTTCGACCAAAAATTGATCTTAATTTTCTCACTATTTCTGCAACACAGGATTAATTTTAGAAATGATTTTTCAATATTTCCCAACGTTGTTCAATCGTAAAACGATCCATTTCTGACAGCGGAGATTAGACACCACATATAAGTCAAATGTCAAGCGCTGTCGGCAATATAGAAATAACACTCAGTTTAAAAAGAAACCAATATATGGCCCACCCTGTATATGATATAAGTGATTAGCTCCTACTGCAGTTGTCAATATGGAAAACTTAACAACATCCATAAAGTACCTTATTTTGATTCTCTTTGCAGCTACGCGAAGTGTTACCGAAATCGTTTCCATTATAAGCGTTAACTGTAGAATGATAAAGTAAATGGGGGTAATTCCCGATAAAGAAGAAACTCCTCAGCTGCAGTCTATTAATCATGACTTGCATTTTCATTGTATTTGGTAAGTTTGTCTGGAACTCGAACACCAAATACGAATATCACTCAAAGTCAAAATAACGTATAACAACAATACTTTACCGTCTTAAGAAAGCGTTGGGGTTTTTCTTTTTCTTGACGCTGCTGAATATTTCAAATTATAGCCCTTCATAAGCATTAAGAGAATATGAACATATCTTTGTTTTTAGCTAACATTTGTGTAAATAATATTAACGAAAATAATGCAAATTCACACTTGAAGAATTTTTCACTTAATAGCGAAACACTTTTTTTGCACTTAACGCCCGCGTTTTCGTAACCATGTTGGCATCATCGGGAGGTAATAACATTATAGTTAAATCTGCTCATCTGTTGATTTTTGGTTTGCCCATTATACTTTTGTTCTTCTATACAATATTTGCGATCTTTACTATTTATTTAATACATTCCCAATTTCTTGTTGCTGTTTGTTTTATCTTTTGGGTTGCATCAAAGCTTTTGAATTAATTTTTTGAGGTGTTTATCAAAAATCACATCAAGGTTTTTAGATGTTTAGCTTTCTTTTTCAGATATGTTTGACTGATTCAAAATTAAATGTAAAATATATGTACACAGTATTTATAGTTTCCCCACCCTGAGCTCGCTGGACAAGCCAATGGGTTGGTAAATCCAATTGCCATTGGTAAAGCCAATCAAATTGGTAAATCAATCCGCGTAGATCGTCGTCTAAGCATCCGAGGGCTTGCTGAAATAACAGGAATCGACAAAGAATGTGTTTCCAGATTTTTCTGCCAAAGTCCTCACTCCCGAGCAAAAGGAATCAAGAATGAACATCTGCGCTCACTTGTGATTATTTGAGATGACAAGATTCGAAAGTGTGGAAGCGGTTAAAGCAAAAAGAGACGGAGGTTCTGAACCAGCTGACAGAAGCGGACTTCCAGCACTGCTATCAACAATGGAAAAGTCATATGGAGCGGTGTAGAGATCGCCAAGGGCAGTGAATTGAAGGCGAAAAAGTTGCTACTGTAATTGGTAACGAATAAAAAGTGTTATGACAGCAGTTCTGTTATTTAATAGCCACACCTCATATATAAAACTTACCCTCTTAATTAACTTGACGAAGTAGCTTGGTATCTATATCTATAACTAGTACTATCAATGAACCCAGAAGATTCATAAAAAACTTTGTAGTATCAGGATAAGTTTATATAGTTGTCTTGTTCATTCACGAAATGGTTGTTTATCGAGTATATTCAGGATATATCACAGGCACTTTGCATTAAAAGTAAGTCGAACGTAACTGAGGTCTGAAGGGTATACCCTTCTTTTTTATGTTTCAGACTGTTTATATGACGGGTACAAACGCACTACAGCAGTTTTTCCTTACAGACTCTACACATTACGGTCGTCCATCATAAAATAAATCTTCGAAATCACCGATGAATTTATACACTTTATCAACATATTGTAGTTTTTTAGGCGTTTGCACGTGTGACATTTTATCATTGAGGTAATACTGACACCGACGACATAAACACCTCGAGCATACTAATAATAAAGAATACATTACTATTATACGTAAAATTTTTTGGTGTAAGTTTTGTATTTTGACATGCAGCACTATGCAGTTTAACATTTAAACATATCCGTGTTTAAAATGCACTGCATCTGTTCCCTACAGCATTGTAACATGCAATAATCGGATGAAATTGTGCTCGTTTTTGTATCAACGGAAAACTATCGGAAAAAGCGGGCCGCTTTTAAAATTTAATGTCAATGGAATTAATAATCTCACTACCAGCTTTTTATTCGTATCATTCTGATACTGTCACGGCTTACACACCACCGTGCTTGTTACTATCTATATATTGTGTAATATGCCGCGGCACCGCAATTCCAGTTTCATTGAGTTTCGATTAAAATTATTTTTAACAACGGGGCTACTTTTTTTTATTCGAGTCAGTTTATCAACATCCATGCCCCATAAACACATTAATTCAGTTGATTCATCCCGTGTTCCAAATACAACACATTTTTTATCATAACAGCTCATGAAACGAGAATGATTCCCTTGCCCATTGGCATTCGCCATCAGAAATCACAGATCCGGATTTCGATCTTATGTGACATATTCTACGGCGAATGATGAGTGGGTCGGTTTAAATTTGCTGCATACGAGACTTTGCACTGATATTCATATTAATACACTGAAAACAAAATTAAGGCCTAGGTATGTACGATCACGGCCTCAATATATGTCTAGATGCGGCCATATCGGACGATTCTAATGAGCCATAAAAAAACCTCATCAAATATGGCTAGGAAGGAAAGAAATGGAAATAGCTGTCGAAGAATGTCGAAATTCGAAAGGAAAGAGTGACCGCAAGTTTCACCTGTTTGGCAGCCCTTGAAATCTAACTTCAAATCTATGCTAAATAATATAGAGCCATCCAAAAAAACGTCATCAAATTTAGCCGAGAAAAAAAGAGGTATTTCTATTCTTAATCGAATTTATAACCTTATTTACTTGTCAAGACTGTCACATCATATGACAGCCATTGTCTATTTTACAAATTGTGACAGTCACTTGTCAAAAGTTTGACAAAACCGAAAAGCTTAGACATGACCGCTATTTCCATCTCACTCGTTCATAGCCAGAGTTGATGACGTTTTTTTTGATGTCTCTATATAGTTTATGATGAGACTTTCATCTCCTGACAATTTTAAATTGAGGCAGCATTTGGTTCTTGAGATATCGATAGTCAAAATTGTCAATTTTGCATGGGTTCACAATTCATTACATTCAGTAGATAATGATTCTTTTGAGACAACAAGTTATCGTTTGCGATTTATTACATACGGCAATAATTTTTTTAAACTTAAACAGTTAGAAATTCTTACCTTCCTCCTTATCTCAATTATTTAAACATTTCATAGTTTGATAAATCAATATAAATAAGGTATATAAAACAGTATCGAATTGTTTATACTTTTAAAGGTTTTTTAATAATTTTGAAGACTCAAAGATGATATTTAAAATGGATTTACATTTAAAAAATAAAGAAATATTAATTCCCAAATCCTTAATAAATCTTAAGAAAAATGGATCGATATAAGCTAAGTAATATTGGATTTCGGGCTCATGTAAAATTGACTAATTTGACCTTCGATATCTCGAGAACCGAATGCAGCCTCAATCTGAAATTTTCAGATTAAAGTCTCATCATAAACTATCATTTAGCATACATTTGAACTTAGATTTCAAGGGTTGCCAAACAGGCGAAAAACGGCTTGTTTTTGCGGTCAGTCTTTAGTAATGACATAGTTACTAATAAAATTTAGTAACTATGTAGTTACTTATTTCGAATATTTTAGCCGGTCTGTAGAACGTTTCCTAAATTTGTACCGGCAAACTGGAAGCGTTAATCGGAAACAAGGAAGTGGCAGAGTAAGGTCAGAGTAAGGCCAGAAAGCGTTGAAATGTTTAGGCAAATGACAGCGGACAATCCAAGAACATCAATTAGCCATCTGAGTCAACAAGTGAATCTGCCCTGTACAACGTGTCAACGAATTCTGAAAGATGATTTAGAGCTCCATCCATATTGTCTGCAATCCACACATGCAATTCTCAGAGCGGACGAACTTCTAAGACTACAGTTCAGCCAATGGTTTCTTAACCATTTTAAAAATAACGATGCTATCTTCGAAGAATTTTTTTTTTAATAATGAGGCTTGGTTCCATCTTTAGGGATATGTTAATTCTAAGAATATGAGATTTTGGAGTGCATGCAACCTTTAATTTTATATTGAAACCACTACATCCACAAAAAAATGAAGTGAAGACAGAAGGAAGATTATTGAACCTATTTAACGGAACTTTGAATGCAGAGTACTAATGTTGTATGACGACGAAAGATACTTTCGTAAAGGGAAGCATTAATAAAACCTACATTAAAAGCGTATGTATATAACATATGGTTTTCTTTTTAGGTATTTGTCATGTAAGTATATCTTCTAAATCTAGTATACAGAATTTAATATTATGTTAAATTAAAATATGCCGTATTTAAATTGTCAATGTCAGTCCTTTTGTTGATGGAATTACTTACTGATTTTGTTGTCCAATAATTTTGATTTCGTCAAAAGAAAAATGATGTCCTGTTTTTGAATATGCCACCGATGCTGTCTCATTTACCTTGTTCTTTTGCAAATTGTTAGCACCAACATAATTTTTATGTTCATATATTCTTTTTTTCAGATACCTTCCGGTCTGACCCACATAAACTTTATTACATGTGCCGCATGGTATTCCGTATATTACATTCGATGTTAATTCATTCGGCGTTTTTGATATTAATTTTGTAAAAAAATGATTTTTAATTATGTTTTCACTAGGGTTTCTGATTTCTTGACTTATTTTTTTTCCCGGAGCTCGAGAATTGTCGACTAAGAATTCCCGGGAATTCTCGAATATTCGAGAAATATATAAATTAAAAAAAAATAGAAAATTTGTAATTAAACGCAAAATAAAACACGCTTATTATGCAATAATCATCAGCATTTATTAATTCTTCAGTCTTGTGAGTAGTTACACCTATTTTTAAACAAAATAACTAAATTTGAGTATATTTATCATTAAACAAATAGTAAGTAATCGGTCGTTGATATTGAAACTGCGGGTAATTGCGCCATTTGGCTATAACTTTCGTTCTATAAGGTTCATTAATAACGACATTTATTTAACGAAATAATGAGTATTTCGTCTACTGAGACCTTATAGAACGAAAATTATAGCCAAACGGCTTAATTGCCTCGCAGTTGCAATAGCCTCAATCGACTTACCTAAGTATCACCTTAAAATAACGAGTATCGTTATATGTTACAAAACATTTTTAAATATTGACAAAGTTGAATATTTAAAGTTAAAGCTAACCTACTGGTCTCTGTTTTTAATGAAATATGCTTTTAAAAATATGAAGGCATTAATAGCATCGTCTGATAATCGGTTTCTTATTTTCGTTATTAACATAATCAAGACGCGAAGACGCGTTATACTCTTAAGATTAAGAATAGAAATACATCTTTTTTGCGCAGCTAACTTTGATGACTTTTTGGATGTCCATTATTATATTTAAACATGAGTTATTTTTTGTAAACAACCCTATTAATTAGAATAAGGCTACTTCCGCTCTAAAGGGACTAACTATGTTTTTGGCATTGCCCACACCTTGCTCCATTTTTTGTAACACCTCATTTTTTTTTTCACCGCGTGAAACTCAAAAGTGGTGCCTGTAGGGCCGACATCTAAAGGGGAAGCGACTACACGAGTAACTTACCGCTTGTCCCCGAGCTGTTCCACTCTACAATGCAGAAAGGCCGTCTGACCCACCGCCGTGGTGACATTTCGGGGTACGTTGAATTCGAAGTAGGGATAACTGCTCTCGTTGCCATGGATCGCGTCGTCTAAATAGGACTCTGCGGCACCTGGAAAGACAATTATTTCGGTAAAAAAAAAAAATGTCGCGCATCTGGGATGAAAAAGGACCACTTCTACCGTGCTCGTTCGACGAAAATTACTCTAGAGCCCGGTACTTTTACTACTGGTTAGAATAATTATACGTTAGAATAATTATACTGTTAACCATACGAACGTGTATTTCTTGGCCCTGATTATATTGGCTGTAAAGGCTGTAACATCAAAAAAGATTTAAATAAAATTTGTGAAAAATTTAAAAAACTTATTGCCCACCAGAAAATCTTGGCTTTTAATTATCAAGTGGATATAAAAACTTTTATTATTGTGCTTCTTGCAAAATTTTCATTTTGTTTAAAGATGCGGCTATTGTAATATCCCAAAAACAAATACTGGGCTGAAATCACAATCTAAATTACCATAACTTTTATATATTATGTAAATACTTTCACTCAGAAATACTTTGTATTTACTTGATGATTAACTAACTGATCTGCAAACAATTCGCAAAAACGCTTCAAAGCAGTATAAAGTCTGCCATTGCAATGCATACTGTGCTAGTAATATTCGTAGATATCGTTGGTTTTGAAGATTATTCATATTGTTAATCGAAACAAAGATACTATCTGGATTATTTTCCAATTTCCAAACAAATCATACGTTGTTTTCCAACATTTTTTTATTAAACTTTATTTTGTTAGTACAAAAATGATTTTAATTACAATTTGGCTATCGTAACACGAAAATACTACTTAAAAATAACAAACAATAAATAAATCACTTTAAAAAATAACTTAATATGCAAAAAAATCAGTAATAGCCATGGAATGCCATTGCAATCTGCATTAACCTTCCATCTCTTCCTTCATTTTCCATACATTTTTCAGTTCGGCGGTTAAATTCCCTGACAGAATTTAGTAAGAACTGCTATCTGTACATATTTCTCTTATAACATTTTCTTAATGATCCACATTTTGAAAATGCTTCCTGTTGTAGATACAGTTGTTCCTTTAAATATCCCCAAAAGAAAAAGTCCTTTATGTTCAAATCTGGGGGACGCGGTGGCCAAGAAAATTCAGAAAACCTCTCGATCCATTTTCCTCTGAACAAGATGATCTGACTTCAGCAGTAGAGTGAATTGCCGTTTTTCTTTATTTATTGTTTATTTTAACTAGTAGTTTCGTGTTAAGATAACAAAATGAGTGAATCAAAAACTTCGAAAATATAAAATTTGTATATATCTTGTGTTATATTTTAGAGCAAACAAGCAAGGATCTTTTTGTCTATGTAAAAAAAAAACTCAAACAAAGACACAGCAACTTATGCAAGTTAGGCGTATTGCGGATAGCAAGATACAACTATTATTTCTATATATGGTGTAGTCCATGCCAACTGACATTGCCAAAAAAAATTATCGCTCAAGCTTTGGGAATATGTTCGTCTATGTGTGCCGAATCTCAAAAAATTGTATAGCCCATTTGGGCACTCCGTTCCCGAGTTATGATTTTTTTAATATTGGAACAAACGCGAATTTTGAAAAATCTTGATTTTTTCGTTAATTCATAACTCTGGTCGAGTACAACGAATCGAGATTTCCATATAGGTTCATTGCGGAAATTTCCCGTTCTTTCCAATGAAAATATCTAAAAAAAAAGAATTGTTCCATTTTAGACCATTTTTTTTGTACTTTGAATTTTTAAATTGGCCAAAAATGACCTTAGCCCCAAACGGATCGTCTTCTAACATGGCGCATTCGATTCCCCGTCCAAAAAACTACTCGCAACCAAGTTTTTAGGATGGACGGTCTCAAATTGCCCAAATACCATCATTTAGTCATTTTTAGATGAAAAATCGATTTTTACAAAATGGGTATTTCTCAGCGCTTTTGTCGCGGGAAAATGTTAGGATTGATCGTACATTAAATATTTGCAATAAATTTCGAATTATGCATAGAACAAGGGCAGGAAAATGTATGAAAAAAAAAAGAAAAAAAAAACGATTTTGAAGGAGAAATGGATTTATTGAACCAGGATTTTTTCTTTAATGATGAAAATGATGAAGGCTCGTTGCGGTGCGCACAGCTGAAAGAATTGCTGCTGTTGCCCAAAGTGTGCGTGAAAACCCAAGAACCTCAACCCGTCACAGAGCACAACAACTTAATGTCAGTCGCACTTCTCTGAAGAGAATATTGCATAAAGATCTCGGATTATTTGCTTACAAGTTGCAACTTACTCAAGAGGTAAGGAAAATGACCATCCAATTCGTTATCGCTTCTCCGTGTGGGCTTTAAATGAGTTTGAAAATGACGCCGATTTCAATCGAAAAATAATTTTTTCGGACGAAGCTCATTTTCATCTTGGAGGACATGTTAATAAACAGAACTGTAGGATTTGGGTTTCGAAAATCCACACGTAGTCATAGAGAAGCCAATGCATCCTGCAAGAGTGACTATTTGGTGTGGGTTTTGGAGTGGTGGCATCTTTGGTCCGTACTTCTTTCAAAATGAAGATGGTAACAGCGTTACAGCAAATGGAATGCATTACAGAGACATGTTAACTATTTTTTTGTGGCCGGGATTGGACGATTTGGACTTGGACGAGCTTTGGTTCCAGCAGGATGGAGCAACGTGTCACACAAGCCGTGAAATAATCAATCGTTTACACACTAAATTCGGTAGCCGTGTTATCAGCGTTTTGGAGACATTACTTGGCCATCGCGCAGCTGCGATTTAACACCGTTGGACTATATTTTATGGGGACATGTTAAGGACCGTTGTTACTCCAACGATCCACAAACAATTGACGCACTGAAGGAAAACATCAATCGAGTTATTCGTGCAATAGAGCCACAAATAATCGAAAATGTACTGCAAAATTGGGCGAAAAGAATGAATTAACTACTGCCAAGCCAACCGCGGCGGCCATTTAACTGAAATTGTTTTTCATAAATAATGGGAAGGCATACTTTCTGGAATAAAGCAACAATCATTTAACAATATTCAACGATGTAGTTTTGATAGCAATTTTAAAAAGAAACCATCTGATGACCCACACTATATACGTATAAATTAGTGAAATGTTGAAAATTATTTAATGATAGAAAAATAGATAACTGACAGATGACACTCATAACGACATTAGTACAAAGAGCGCCCGTAACGAGAAACGATATGTCTTCGAATTCGAAGTCGCTTGACTTCCATTTTTTTTTTTTTGAAGGCACGATATATTTTTGGTAACTTCCTGTCAAAAATAAAACATCCAACGCCATACAATTTAATTAAAAGTCCCCGAACAGCCATCGTATAAATTTATTTTTTATTCAGCATAATGTAATTACCATTTTGAAATCGGAGCTATAAACAATCTAAATAGTAATTTTCTGTTGGGGGGCGTATAAAATACATTTCCATTATTCTTTCTTATTGTTCTGCGTGCCGCGGGATTGTCAAGAAAAGTAATTCATTTAAATTGCAGAAGCAGCATTAAATTTAAAGCAGGGTATAAATTACCGACACCTATATTTTCCGGGAATAAAAATCCTTATAGTAGCCGGAGAAATGAGGATGCGAGTTATAAAGGAGGCCTTCGTTAAATTCCCCCTTTTTATTCAGAAAACCGAAAATACACCGAAAACGTTATTAAGTACTAGGCATTTTAATCTACTTAGGTACTTATGGATGGAGATGGGAATCCAGCGAGTCGCAACAGGGTCGGACTCAGGTCATTATTGTTACGGATAAATCATTCACAGACATTAACTTACTAGGGGGTTAACTATTACATGATGTTATGAAAACAGAATTTATTTTCATAACAGACAGTGTTATGAAAAAATAGAATAGCTTAAAAGAACTTACTTATAAAAACTCATGAAATTTGGGCCTAAATCACGAAGAAATTTAATTCACCAAAACAAAAAAAAGTTCGAGTAATTCCTGAATATTTGGTTTAGGTATTTTGATTATAATATGTATATCGCAATATTTTATATAAAAAAAGCTAATTTACAGGTTTTTGTTCGAAATCATATATAGAACCAATAAAAAACTGCTTCATTAATGGTCAAACCAGCAGTTTTTGGAAATTTCCTTTTTGATTCCAGATTTCCATTTTTCCGAAACGTTTTTTTAATTTCATTTTTATTCTTACACTAAATTTTTCCGTGAGTTTTCGGGCACTCAAATTATGTTGTTCCCTAGTCTTAATCACATCAATCACACTGAAGATGAACTAGGCAAGGAAGGCTTTCATCTTTAAGAACCGATGAAAATGTCGAAAGAATAAGGGATCTTTTGCGTTCAGATCGTCGATTGATGACAAGAATGATCGGGGAAGAGTTAAAATTAGAATCACACCACTGTTCATCAGATTTTGACTAATGAATTAGGGATGAGAAAAATCTGCGCAAAAATGGTTCCATAAACCTTTCGCAGGAACATCAGCAAGGACATCAGGAGAGAAAGGTGTCTTGACTTGCTGGAATCGATTGAAAATGATCTCCATTTTATAGACCGTGTTATTATTGGTGATGAGATTTGGGTGTTTGAATACGACCCGAAACCAAGAGCCAAAGCATAGAATGGCACACTTTAAGCTCTCCAAGACTCAAAAAAGCAAGAACGAACAAGTCGAAGATCAAATGCATGCTGATTTGCTTTTTTATCGCCAGGGAATTGTCCACAAAGAGTTTGTACTTCCAGGCTAAACAGTAAATCAACACTTTTACAGAGAGATGCTTGAAAACTTCGAAATAAGGTCATGCATATGAGACCAAACATCAAGAACAACTGAATGTTGCATCACGATAATGCGTCTTGTCACACAGCCATTCCAATAAACGAGTTTTTAGGAGTCGAAACATTCCTGTGGCTCCTCAGCCTCCTTAGTCGCCTGACTTGAGTCATTGTGACTTTTTTCTTCCTGAGATTGAAAATCACCTCAAGGGACGTAATTTTGGGACAATAGAAAACATTTAAACTGCTGTAACCGACCAACTGAAAGCTATTCCAGTATATGAGTTCCAGCACTGCTACGAGGAATGGAATAACCAACTCCTGCGCTGTGTGGCTTCCCAAGGAAGTTGTAATTCGAATAAAAAAATTAAATAATCTGTCTCATTACTTAATTTACACATCTCGTATCTATGTGTAATACGAGAATCGAAAAATAATATAAATAAAATAGATCATTAGATTTAACTTTAATTTCAATCATCTCGGATGATGCCAACATGGATGGCGAAACGCGCGTTGGGTGCAAAAGAAGTATTTCGGTGTTAGGTGGGAAATAAGTGTGAATTTTTTTCCCAAAACGTTTAATAGGCCGCTCATTGTGAAGCACCCCGTATATTTTTAGTAAACTTCATGGATTACAGCGACAGGATTTTCCATTTATGTACTACAAATATTTGTACACATATTTTCTTGTCAGTCTCCCCTTCAATTTAAATTCCCAAAGGAAAAATAAATAAACGGCAAAATCCCCAGCTCATTCGGCGGAAATAAGAGACGGGATAATCTAAGAAAACAATAGAGAACGAAAGTGAAAATAATCCGGCTGTTATAATAACAACTTTCCATTCGGCGTGCTAGAAGAACAATAGAAACTCGGACGACTGAATAAGAGCTACTACTAATTTATTAACTCCTCGGGTGTAGCTTTCACGAAAATCTTATTAGGGCAGTTTTCCGGCCCACAACGGGATGCGACAGCAAGACCCCTTAAATGGCCCGTCGTGTTGCAGAAACGTCACGAACACTAACGTTGACTAGCCGAAGCGCTTAAGTTCGAGAAATCTTCGTTTGCCCTTTCAAAGACGATTGCATCTGCTACCCAGATATCAGCACCATCTATAAATCACCTGGGGCTGTTGATAAATTACCGAAGTAGGCATTTTAGTTTGTCTTAAAACTGTGTATAGTCCAACAAACGAAGGATGAACACAGCACTTGAGAGCTCTTCAAAGAGGGCAGTCAGCTCTTAAGATGATGTGAACTAGAGAACGCAGTCAGCTCTAAGATGATAGAATAGGGTTAAGGGAGCAATATCTGTTTGTAAACCTCAAGAAACAGAAATGGTTCTTCCTTTCTAATAAAAATATAGGGGAATTATTTGACGACATTAGTATACTATGTACAAAATAAAACCGATGCATCGTTGATATATAACCACCACTCGATTATATTGAAATAAAATTGAATTTATTTATTGAATTTATGGTGTTTTATTGAATTTTAAATTTCGCGCTTGATATTCGTTGTTATGGAGTTGGCAGCAGATACGAAATTGTCGTGTTGTATTACTTGAGATTTTTGACCGTTTGAAATTATCTATTATTGAACCTTATCGATTGAAAATGATTCTCATTTTTATGGAACGTGTGTGAATACGACCCGAAACCAGCGCCAAAGCCAATTCCGGGCCATTGAAAAAGATGCTGATTTGCTTTTTCAATAGCCAGGGAATTGTCCACAAAGAGTTTGTGTCTCCAGGCTAAACAGTAAATCAACACTTTTACGAAGAATTCTTGGAAAACCTCGAAAAAGGGTCATGCGTGTGAGACCAAACATCAAAAACAACTGGATGTTGTATCATCATGGATGTTAAGTGTCAAAACAATCAAAGCGATATAGTTGTCAGACTTCCGTTTGGAAACGCCAAAACAGTTAAACAACTGCTGAAATTTTCAAGTATTAAATCCTGACCTAGGCTACTACAAATATACGGTGGTGTTAATTGTTCGTAGAAATAGTCTAATTTCACAGAGTTGTGGCAAATTTCAATCAATCTCTCCAAATATGTAAATGGCCGTAAATTGCACCGAATAATGAAGGTTCGTATAAAACTGAACTTTACTAGCTTTGGCGAACTTATTTTTGTAAATATCCATTACATTGAAGACATTTTTAAAGAAAATTTGTAAGAAATCTCAAAATGTGTTATTTTAATGAAAGGGTCGGGTCTTTTTTAGGTTAACTTTACTGGGCTACTGAACTCGCGGCTATTTGGAGTTTCTATGTTTCAGATATTGAGGTCGCTTGTTGTTTTACCGATACAGAAAATAATAAAGACTAATACCTGATACGCGGATACGAAAATATACTCGAATTTAATCTCGTTGGTTAGCAATTTTATTGTATTCCATAAAATACTTTGACAATTACTGTCTAATTTGTTTTATTTATCATCTGCACACGTTTCTCCGTAATTAACAACAAATTCAGCTGCATATATGTTTAATGAAGTTATATTAGACGTATATACAGCGTGTCCAGGATTTATGTAACCAGATATGAACTGACAAAAACTAGTGCAATGCGAATTAAACATTTTGAGATTAAGTATTGCTTTTTTTCCACATACATGTTGTTTTTTGATGCTTGTAAATCATTAGATTCTTAGTAGATGAAAAGAAACTTGTTTAGTTAGGGTTTATGATAAAGGTTTTTAATTTGATTTCAAGTTTTGAGAGAAACGGGGTGTTCCAATTTCATTTTCATTATTGTTAATATGACATCATTGTTTTGCTTTTTGATAAAGCCGTGGCAGTGAAAACTGCCATGGGCTGTTGACTGCTAAGTTAATGCCCAATTTCTGCTCCGTGATATAATATACACTATTTTGCACCGTGTGCTAGATTTCTTTTAGAGTTCGTGTAGTGGTATTAAGATATTATGTGATTTTGTATGATTTTCACAAATGGCACAGTCGTTATCATTTATGAATAGACTGAAAAATATGATTAAAAATTACCAGGACTTTACAACAGATGGATCACATGTTTTATGTATTCGGTTTGGTTCAGTAATTTCGGTTTGATTTGTGCATAATGTTTTGCGCATGTGGCCTTTCGTGGATCGTGGTCGACAGTATTCAATTCAGACGTTTATTTGCCAAACATTTAGTCATACATTGCGTAAAACATATTTACAGAAGACATATCAACGTGTCATGAAAGATATCAAAGACGACATACGCAATACATTTCTGTGGCTGACAGTGGACGAACAACATATGTTTGCGGTAATAAGGTCGTTAATGTTCTGATACGAATTTTAGGTGTTTAAGATATTTCGCTCCCGATATTGATAGCTAGTAAACGGGTTCTTGGCAAACAACGGTTAACAGTATAGAAATAGTAGTAACACGTGCATTGTCTTCTGTAGATGTAGAAAATAATAATATACTGATGTTACTGACAACAAACAACTGTTAGTGCTACAAACAACTGTGCGAAATTCGTGAAAATAATATGCGTGGTGTGTCGTCCTCTGCCCATACAACTATTTGAATTTGCACTTTTAACTACAGTAGGTACAGTCCAGTAGGCAGAGACTTTTATGTGTTCTTGAAACATATAGTGCTAGTTTTGACGGTTTCTTATGTATTTTTTGCGTAGAACACAATGCGCGGGTCCGTAGAGCTGAAACCGTCCGCTAATTTTTTAATTAACAATTTGAGAAAGAAAACGTATTTTTTTCACATTTCCGCTTATATCCGTTCCTTGGCATATTTTATATAGCATATGTATTGGACTGTATCAAAATCGACTATTTTCTTTTCAAAAATTACTCTGAAAATATTGTTCAGGATGTCGAAAAATGAGCCTGTGAAAATAATTTTAACATTAAGAGCTGACTCATCGGGATTTTCCATTTCCCATTTAATTAACATGGGAAATTTTTTTTTTTCAAGCTTTGGAATTTTTAACTCTTCAACCGATTATCAGACTAATAAGACCACACATTCTTGTAGGGAATTGAACGCACTACAAAAAACGTCTCTATAATTTTTTGATAAATCTAGTCTTTTGAAAAGTTATTTGAGGTTAAAGTTGCACTCAATAAAGTTTTTTAGGTATTTTCACCTTTTGGTGAATCTATTAAACTAATTGCAAAATGTTTGCCTTAAATTATCTTTACAGCCTTTTTTGAAATTTTGAGAGTATCCTCAGTCCATTTGATCGGTAGTTTTCACCAAAAAATCCTTGATTATTAAGCAAAAACAATTTATTATTATGATTAGATATAATTAATGTAGAAAAGAAAATTATAGATAAGAAATATCAAGTTTGCTAATAAAAATTAATATTTAAAATGTTCATATCAAAGAAAAGCGTCTAAATCAAGGATTTTTGGTAAGTGTTTGAACTACCGATCAAATGGACAGGATACTTTAGAATTTCAAAAAGGCTCTGAAGATAATTTAAGGCAAAAATTGTGCAATTAGTTTGATAGATTCACCAAAAAAAAAAGTGAAAATACACAAGACGATACAGTACAATAAAGAGATGTACCCATGTTGATTAAATGTTCCCATGTTGATTAAATGGGAAATGGAAAATCGCGATGAGTCACCTCTTAATATTAAAATTAAGAGCTGATATTTTCGCAGGCTAATTTTTCGACATCCTGAACAATATTTTCAGAGTAATTTTTGAAAAAAAAAAATAGTCGATTTTTTTATACAGTCTAATTACATACAAAATACATAAGAAAAAGTTAGTCTCCATCTCAGAACCAGACACTTTTTTTGTGGGCATTTTTTTGGTCTTCTCAAGCTTTTACAACCGAAACACGTCGTTTTCGACAGTTTTTTGAGGTTATCTTCAAAACTTAGCTGCGGAACCCCTATTTTTTATGAAGAATTCGGATTCAGCGGCACAAAATACAAAAAGATAAAGTTAGTCTCCATTCCAGAAACAGGCACTTTTTTTTTGAGGGCCTGTGTAATTAACACATATTTACTCCTGTCTTTTTGACTCTCATATGTCCTTCAGTCAATGACATGACGGATTACAAGTCCGACCCTGCGTTGTAACACACTTGACATGACCTATAAGAGGTTCTTGATCCCGTCTGCCTATAAAAAAACTTAAGTAATCAGTTCCAATCTGCATCCTACTACGTATTCAGGTTTTCTTTTCTCAACTAATGCCACATTATCCTTCCCTAATAATATCAATCAAAGTTAGCTTAAAATATATTGCCTGTCAGCAGCAACACTTCGGATAACTATAAGTAAAATTTTAATCAATGCCATAATTGAATCCAGCTAAAAGTATTAGTCGTTAATCTGACAAACAACGGAACATAATTGAATTGTTTCAAGTTTTAATACATGAGACTACTTTATAAAATAAATTATAAAGAAGCAGCTATGAAACCAGGCGTTTTGTGTTGCGGTTCCATATTCCGGTTTTAATTTTCCATTAACAAGTGAACATAATACCACGAAATGAGATTATAAAGTGAAATTTAAAATAAAGGTATGTTTCGCAAGTATATTTATTGTGCCTATAAACAATGCACAAATGCTTCGAAACTTTTATGGATTTTCTATTACATTTTGGCATCACAATGGAGCACTTAGACAAAAAAACCACAAGCGCGTGGTTTTGTGGTTTTAGACTTAGACAAAAAAACCACAACGTGGAGCGCGGAGTGTAACAGGACCGTAGTCAGTTAAATGAAAATATTAATATGTTTACATAAATTAAGTAGCAACATAGTACTAAAATACCTATATAAATTAAGATAACACGTAACAATGGCAACATTTACCCGACAAACGTCAGTGTTGAGACAAGGTTCCCATGGCAGGTTGGCGGGGTGATGGAAAAGCACATATTATTATGTGCTTTTCTAAGTGTTCTGGAGTGAAACGGCGACGTTTATCATTTAATATTAACTTGTGTATGCAAAAGGACCGTTCAACGTCTACTGTTGACAATGGACAGTATGAGAAATTGTTGAGGCATGAACTATATACTAATATATTTTCTGGTAACTCCTGACATGTACCAACTAAAACTTTATATATGTTTTTCTAAAACGTACGTAACTTGGGTTCTTTAGTGTGTTTAATGGAATATTGCTTGCAACAAAGGCTTCTGTAAGCTCATAGAAAAATACGGAGTCGTCGGCGCTGGACGAGGCATGGCTTTTCAGATGTCTTGTTACTTTAGTTTTATCTTTGTTAAGAATTGATAATGCGTTCACACACAGTACAAAAATCATTTCCTTGAATACTTATGTCCCTAAACCCTCGTGATCACTGTCAAACCACGTTTGAAATACTTCCGTCTATTTGTTTTCACCTTTGGCATGGTACCTCACTTTATTCATTTTTCCCCTCAACTAATAATTATTAATATTTATAAAGTTATTTAAACACACTGCGAATACAACACACGGCGAATACGTAAAAACGAAACGTATCAACGCGATGCAATACCGGCGACTGTCGATAACTAAAATTAACTGATTAACCAAAATTGCTAGCGCAGTTTTCGTAATGCAAGTCAGCTGTGAGCTGTGAAGGCCAACGAGTCAAGGGCAAGACATGCACAGTGTCGGCCTTGTGGCATTCGCGCTTGGTAATAAGTAAGGGTGCATTTTCATGCAGTCGCTAGTCGATCGTTTTCAGCGACAAATGAGGTCACGTGGTACGAGTTTGAATTTTACGCCACTTTACGAATTGTAGCGATAAAGCTAAATTTTGTTTTGGTTTTTCTGCCGTGGTCTACCAGCATCAACGTAATTCGAACAATCGAATTGATATATTCAAAACAATTTGCAGAAGATAAATAAACAATAATCCGAGGAGCTACCAAACGGAAAGGAGGGGCTAATTTTAGAATCTATTGTCTACATATACCTTTACAATATAGTGGTTATATCGATACATCGGCTTTCGATACACATGTTTCATTTGTCGCTTAAATTTGACTTCTAAACGCTGCAATTTTTCGCTATAATTCTTAAAGTGGCGGAAAATTTAAAATCGTACCACGTGACCTCATTTGTCGCTGAAAATGGGCGACTAGCGACTGCATGAAAAAGCACCTTTAATAATATTTAATAATGTACTATGATGCAACATAGTTTCTGTGAACATATTAACATTTTCATTCGTAAACTGATACGGTCCTGTTACACTCCGCGCTCGCACCAACTGTAGTTATATCATATTTTCTATAATTAAAAGAGAAAGAAAAATACGGTGTCTTTTTTTATTTTATTTTACATTACCTCAATACATTACAAAATTCCAGCTATAACTCACTTTTACATTACAGCAATACATTATAGTATACTGTGTTGCTAAGTCTAAATCTAAAAATATATTGAAAGTTGAGTATTACGAAAATAGCGTTTTATGTATTTTAAGGTTATGTTTATTATTATTTTTATTCAATATTTTTTTCAAAAAACAAAATGTAGTAGATTAAGATGGACTATGACAGTGATGCCTGGTATTACTCACGGCCAATGATATAAGAAAAGACTTGCTTCATATCAATTTTAAGGTTATGTTTTTTCATAATTCTAACGTCATGGAGAAAACCAAGTAACGACATCGTGTTTAGCAGGTCAAAATCCTTTGGATTAGCCTATTTAATTTTGAATTATTTGTACGTTTCTGGTAATTCTTGTGAAATCACATAAATAAAATAATAATTGTTGTAACGAAATTTTAGTTAATTTCTGTTACACTCGCCTTTATCAGGTATGTATTATGTTTTAAAAGGAAAAGGGTAAGCATCTGTCTGAATCCGTTGTCTCACTTCAGCTGGTATGTGCTTCTATAGATTAATATACTTCAAGCAATAGCCTTCTACAGACTTTTAGCTTCTATGTTTTGCGCAGTCGTGAGATAGTCGACCTGATTGTGGAAGAGTGGAGTTTAGAAACGACTAGCAGGTGAGTGGATGATTTAACGATATCTTTGGTTTGATGAATTTAATGATAATCTGACTTATTTTTGGTAATCATTAGATATTTGGTACTTTCTGTTGAGAAATATTTGGTAGAATAAGGAATTCTAGCTGTGTGTGATAATATTTTTTGGTATATTTATTTGATTACTTTAGGAATTACGGTGGACACGAGGTGCCTTTTGAGTTAATCAAAGAACGTTCTTGTGCTTAATTTTCAGGTTTTTCAAATCCTCTCTTTTATCGCAGAAAAAAAAATTAGCTCTTGTTAATCTAAATTTGACTTAATTCCTTTATTTTAGATATTCTGGTTTCATATACCAGTTGTCCTTTGTAATTGAGTAGCATAATTTTGAATTTTAATGTAATTTAGTATCATAATTTTTGGAATTTTTAATATAATGAGTATCTTAGATATATAAGTTTACACTGATTATTTTTAAGTAATATTTTATATTAGTATGCTGAGTTTGAGAAACTTGTAAGTTTCCTGCTATACTGGTGTAACCAAACCTCGTCTAGCTCTGTTACTATTTTCGTGTTTTGAACTTTTTATGCCATCTTGCTGAGCCGTTGACCTTGGAAGGAAGAAGTACCCATGAAAGCTATAAGAGTTTGAGTTGGTGGATCCCCTCGTTTGACGAAGTGTTGCTGACCTGCTGACTCGTGTAGTCACCAAGCCGTGCACGTGAAGTCACCAAGCCGTGGGCTTAAGGCGTCAACAGACCACAGACCACCCCAAATCTCATCTCCCCAGGATACCAAGGGTAAATTCTTTCCGTACTTAAGTTCAGGCCAGAAGAAGTGCTCCATCTACTGTTCAATTTTTTTATCAGAGCTAGATACGATTGTATACGAAGTTAATTTTTTTGTACACAAGTTTTGCAGCTTATCTATATGTACCTAATTTTAAATATATTAATTTTATCTTAACCTAAAGATTGTGTTGTTTTTTCATTAGCTGGCGCCCAAATATTTTTTCAGGTTACGGTTGCTATATTAAACTAGAAATCACTTACTCACGACTCCCTGAGCTAGCTGGAGCTACGTTCTGTAGGCTCTAGGGGTGGTTGCCAATACAACCCCCAGGGTTACATTGCATTGTATAGTGATGTTTTTTTTTTTTTTTTTATTTTACAATTGTTTTTTGTAGCTTTTAATTTACTGAATACGATGGTCGAGTCCATTTTACCCAATCTCGTTTCATTGCCGAGTTATGAAGGCCTCAATATAGGCCAAAAAAAGCCTTTTTTGCAGTTTTTTTCTTTGCAAATTGTTACTTGATAGGGTAAATCGGACAACGGTATTGTGTTCAGCATGTCAAAAAACCTTCGGAATCACCTATTAGGGTTCAAAAAAATCCTTGCAGGTCCGTGTTGTAGATTTACCCGTCGACTATTTTAGAGAATATTATTAATGTGTCACAGCATTACAGCGTTAGTAAGTCAATTTTCTTGCAAGCGATGCAAGACGTGTAATTAACCAAGCGGTAAAGTTTACCGAAACTTCTGCTACTTTAACGATTAAAGCAAGAAACTTGGCAATTTTCTCTCGAAAAAGAAAAAAGAAGCAGCCTAAATGCTAGACCTAGACGACATTAATGGATTTAAAGCAGATACAAGCGCGATATATTTTTGGTGTAACTAAGAAAAATTAACTTCGAAAGTTAAGATGTAGGATTCAGCCAAGTATCAGAATAAATTGGCAAAAATGAAACCGGTGAATGTATTTTAGATATGTATATATCAAAATAAATCAATTATAGCTAATAGCCTTATTATCATAACATAGTATAAAACAAAGTCGCTTCCCGCTGTCTGTCTGTCCCTATGTATGCTTAGATCTTTAAAACTACGCAACGGACTTTGATGCGTTTTTTTTTAATAGATAGAGTGATTCTAGAGGAAGGTTTATATGTATAATACATGCATAATATAGTAGAGAAACACTGATTTCTAATGTGATGTCGTAAATAAACACATTTTTTGCGCTTACATTGCAAACGCTGACTGAACCCTACGAGATAGATCAAAATAATGTACTACAGTATTGTACACCTTAAAAAGGTCTACATAAAAGTCCGCGTGCACCCGTGCGAAGCCGGGGCGGGTCGCTAGTTACTAATATGTTATTGTGATATGTGTATTTCGCCGTTTCCTTATTATTTTCAGAAGAATTTTCATAACTACTGAAAATGCCACAAACGTGGCTTAATGTTTGCTCCTCTTGATTTACCGATTGATTTTGTAAATTTATTTCTTTGCGATAAAGAAATGTTTCTAGTTCTAAATTTTATTTAGTTACAATATCATACTTAATTAATAACAGGACCCGGGGAATTACTGTTGTAGACCTATTTTTATTTTGATGTTGCACAAATTGCACGTGATCACTGTCTCTTCGTTGTACAATAAATCACCAAATATACCAATAAGCTTATTCACTTGGTGAGCATATAGAAATTTTCTGGGCTTTCGCATACGTCACGTACTGTATTATTAAACATATTTCAACTAACACAGCGTAAGGTCTAACATACGACCCTCAATACCTCGATAATCGACATCAACTACGGCTAAATGAAATATGTTTGGCATGGAAAGTCGACAGCCTTGCTGTTCCCTTGCAGTGCTTTGCTGATCCCCGTCCACTACGGTTCATCGGTTCACTGACCTCATTTCAGCGTTATCGCACCGTTATGTTAAAACTGTTCAGACATTAAAGGAAAGTTACCCCGATGAATTACCATACATTGTTTACAAGCATATAGACAGTTTATCTTCAGAAGCACATTTTGTTAGAACAAGCAGGATTTGTAAATTTGATAAACGAAACGTTCGTTGCGGTAAAAATGTTCATGTCTCGACATGTAGCGGCTGTGACGCGCAGCGCCCTTTTGACAGCCCTTCTAATTACAAGTAAAATTAGGTATCTACTACTCCGTACAAAAAGTACCCGGAAATTGTAGAAAAAGCGCATACATTGTTATTTATTCATAAAAATTTATTTTGACACACTGAGTGATAGATCGTGCTGTAAACAGGCTTGGTAATTATAAAAGTGGATACCAACCTGACGAAGAAAACATTTTGTCCCGATTCCTTTCAAGCTGTTAATTTAAATCAAAATTTCCGGATACTTATTGTACGTATGGAATTAGGTATCAAAATTTCCGCTACCGCCGTCCGTTTAATTAAGATAAAATTAAATTAAGAACACAACAATACAACGAACGAACGACAAATATCTGAAAGGCTGCTGACATTTTCCTTCCACTTTGTGTTGTTTTAATTTCGGTATGACGCTAAGGAGATTTCGCATTTAGCAGAATTATAATATTGCCTATGTCAAGAGTTAAATCCAAACGTCTCGTACACATACATACAGGGTTTGTCCGGAAAGTAATGTCAGTGAATTTGTTTTCCTGAGGCTGTACGCGCCAGCCCGCGCTTTACGTGCTGGGATTGTGGTGGGGGGATCTGGCAACAAGATCCAACAATCGTCAGTTGGCTACCGGTCGTTGTAGCGGTCGCATCACTCGTTCTTTGAGAGTCGTTACAGTGACCCGGTGCAAGAAAAAATGCAACGTTCGCTTGAGCAACGGATGGCGATCAAGTTTTGTGTGAAACTGGAGAAGAGTGCTGCGGAAACAATTCCAATGTTGAAGAAGGCTTTCGGCGCCGATTGTCTTCCTCCAGTTCCGACGACAATGTGAAACGTGTGCGTGACTTGTTGAACACTGACCGTCGTCTAAGTGTCCGTTTAATTTCCGAAACATTAAACATTACGAAAACCATTGTTCACGAAATTGTGTCGGAGTCTTTAAGAATGAGGAAGGTGTGCGCGAAGATCGTGCCAAAAGTGCTAACGGACGATCAAAAGCGAGGCGCGTCGAAACCTGCCAAGAACTTTTGGACACCTGCGAAGACAACCCCGCTTTCCTTGATGACGTCATTACCGGGGACGAAAGTTGGGTCTTTGAAAACGATCCGGAGACGAAGAGGCAAAGTGCGGAATGGCACACGTCGAACTCCCTCGCCCCAAGAAGGCCAGGATGTCCAAGTCAAAGATCAAGACAATGCTGATTGTCTTTTTTGATTGCCGGGGATTGGTCCATCATGAGTTCGTTCCGCAGGGGACAACCGTAACCGGGAAGTTTTACGTCGAGGTGCTGAAGCGGCTGAAACGCAGGGTGAATCGCGTCCGTCCAGACATCTCAAAATCCTGGAAGCTTCACCACGACAATGCGCCTTCGCACACATGATTCCTCGTGGCCGATTACCTCGTCAAGGCAGGCATCACCGTTGTTCCCCAGCCTCCCCTACAGCCCCGATGTGGCCCCCCTCCCCCATACTTTTTTCTGTTTCCGCGCCTCAAAAATTTTTTTTAAAATGTTGTTCAAAAGTTATCTAATAATATGCAAAAAAAATTGAATAAAAAAACTCTTCTGTAGTAAGAGTAAAAAAATCGAGAAAATTAGCTTTTTTTTGGCCTCTGAAACCCATGTAACCCCTTTTAAATGGAAATGAATTAAGATTGGTTTTGTGGGTTATTAATATGGAGTGGGTACTGGAACCTTTGGCGCAGAAACAAAAAACTGGACGTTTTCCACGAAACACCGAACTACTACACTTTTCTCGACGAGCGTTTCGCCAACCAAGTTGGCATTTAGGAGAGGATTAAAACTAAATTCTAGCCTATAAACTTGCACTATTTCTACCCCGCACAAAACAAGTGGGGGTACAGTCAAATGGACTGAAAACTTAGTATGTTGTACTTCATGACATTCTGATCAAAAGTCCTCATGGACAGAACGCCTGAAAATCAATACTTTTTGAGATACGAAGTTGCAAAGGACTGAAAAGGCATGCTTGAATGTATTATATCGTACAAGGAGTTGTTTAATACTATTATTTTACAACATTGATATTTATGAAGACATTTTCACTCGATCATTAAATTCTCTCGAGAATGACCTTGAAATATGACTTGCAATATGCGAAATATGCGAAAATCAACTACTACTAAACACTATATAATCTTTATACAATCGATAATTTTATAACAATCTGGCATCAGTGTACTCTAAAAACGTTCTTAATGACGTGCGTTGGTTTTTATTTTGTAGGAAGTTTAAAACAAGCGAACTAGAAATAAACTGCGTATAGAGTCACAACCGTGTTCGGAAAACATTAACAAAAAAGAAAGTTAATCTCATTGGCCCTCGGAAAATACATTTCGCAACCGGACGTATACCAATCCGTGAGATAGTTTTATTTCCCACCCTTGGGCTTGCTATTTGGGTTAAACTTTGATAAAATTATTGACCGAATGCAAAAGTTTCTGATGCCCGCTTAAAATATTGCGGATATTCCGGGTGAATTTAAACGGCGTACCTTTCGAATCTCCGGGGCATCGTTAAATGGCTTTCGAGTAGGTGTTCCAAATAAATTCCGCCTTGAAGGGTGCTTTTATAATTTCGTGCGTATACGGAGGGAGCCAGTAAATTTAAAACTAATAATTTTTATGGAAACCGATTTTAGGGAGTTATATTTTCAAAGTTTCTAATTTCGTACAGTATTTTACATATGAAGTGTGGTCTCCGATTTCTTATGAAAGAATTGACACGAAATTATTGGGTTTATGTAGCAATGGACCATTATTGTTTCGTTCTTTTTCAAAATAGCATATCAAATGTGCTACTAACTCTTGGCAGTTGTTGTTTAACGGTTTTCGCATTTCGCAAACGGAAGTCTGACAACTTTAATACTTAAAATATACTTCTATATAACAGGGTGTTTAAATCGTACTTAGCGACTTTATGAACCGTCCAACATACTTTTTATTATATACTTAAAAAAAATGTAAAACTAGCCCAAAGCATGTGTATATTGAAACAGCGACCCAAAAACCTATGTAAAACAAGTGTGGTTCTGATCCATTATTTTTTGAAAATTTTGTCCGCCATATTGGATACGTCATTTTGAATTTTGAAAATCTGACTTCGGATTCGTAATCAGCGACCTCAAAAACCTATGTAAACCAAGTTTGCTCCTTTTTATAATAAGTGTTAGGGAAAAATGTGCCCCTGAAAAGGTTAAATGAAATATGTCGCGACCTGCCAAAGCAAAAATAAACATGTTATATATGTATATTTGAAAAGGGAAAAATTCGAGGAATCAGAATTTGTAATAATATATAGGGTGTTAAATTTAAAAAAAAACAGCTTTGTTTCAGTTTTATGGTTTCTGATGTTAATTTTTTTTCTCATATCTTGTTATAAAAATATATGCAAAACTCTATAACTTTTGTCCGAAACACTATTTCCTAATTTCAATTATAAATACAATAACTTGTCAAATTATAAAAACTAACCATGTACATGCGATATATGGTTTCCGAAGTATTTTTTCCCTCCGAACACGAATCCGGTATCAGAATTGCACCATTCATCTTCAGTCTTCAGCAAAGTGCTGAAGTGGTGCAAGGATATTAAAAAAAAATAGAAATTTTTAGGTGATTTTCAACAAGGGATAACTCGGAGAAAAATGGTCGTACAGAAAATAAAAAAAAAGGAAATTGTAACCTCAAGTGTCCAGTTTTCAGATCTGGCCTTAAAATTTTTTTGGAGGGAGCGGTTCTCACGTAATCATCCGAAAACCAAAATTTGTTTTCCAAATTTTTTGCTGGTTTTTAAAATGCTCTGCTGACTTCAAAAATTGTTTTTTCATCATGCGACCATAAAGCTTTTTAGACAATTTAATCAGCTTTAATTTGACCTCTTAACAAGCTCCGTACGATGATTTGCCGCGGAGTTATCGTCGATCAAAGCAAAAGAGTATTTTCAACTTTGACAATCAATTACTCGGGAACTAATGATCGTACAGAAAATGGAGGTAGGTTTTGGAAACTGCAAAATATTCTTCTATAAGACACAATCGGGGGCGATTGATAAAAAAATTGAAGCGACAATGTTGGCTGAAAAAAGTTAAAAATTTATGAATTTAAGGATATTTGGAAAATTTGGTATAACTTTGGATATAGTGGATAAACGAAGGATATCGTCAGTAATTTTTTAACCTCAAAGTGTCTCCAAAAAACCTCAAAGTTGCAAAGCGCTGCGATTTTTTTTCTTAGTGCCCCGAATGTTTAAAGGACCCCTGCACCAATCATATGGATTTTGGTTCCTGGCCAATTTTTCAGGGGTTGATATATGTTGTACTGTTACCGCCAAAAAATCATATTGAAGTTGAAAAAATGCATAAAAATCGAAAAAATTGCTTGTTGCAGTGATTTTTGGCCGAAACGATAAATTTAAACCTTCGTGCACTAAGAAAGAAAACGCAGCCCTTTGCAACGTTGAGGGTTTTTTGGGGACACTTTGAGGTTAAAAAATTACCGACGATATCCTTCGTTCATCCACTATATCCAAAGTTATACCAAATATTCCAAATATCCTTAAATTCGCAAATTTTTAACTTTTTTTCAGCCAATGTTATCCCTTCAAAATTTTTTTATCAGTCGCCCCCCGTTTGTGTCTTATAGAGAATGTTTTGCAGTTTCCAAAACCCTACCTCCATTTGCTGTACTATAATTAGTTCTCGAGTAATTGATTGTCAAATGTGAAAAGGACTTTTTTGATTTGATTGACGATAACTCCGCGGCAAATCATCGTACGGAGCTCGTTAAGAGGTCAAATTAAAGCTGATTAAATTGTCTGAAAGAGCTTTATGGTCTCATGATGAAAAATATTTTTTTTTTTAAGTCCACAAACCATTTTAAAGACTAGCAAAAATTTGGGAATTTTTTTTTGTTGGTTTTCGGATGATTACGTGAGAACCTCTACCGCTAAAAAATTTAGTAAAAATAAAAAAGTTCAGCTCTGAAAACTAGACACTTGAGGCTACAATTTCCTTTTTTTTATTTTCTGTACGGCCATTTTTCTCCGAGTTATCCCTTGTTGAAAATCACCCAAAAATTTGGAATTTTTTTAATATCCTTTAATTCTTGTTACTAGTTTATTTCATTGAAGTTCAGTGGCGGTGCATGATATTTCAGTTAGCCATATCTTGAAAACGACGCATGGGACCCACTTCACTTTTTAGATGATGACTATACACCTCTTACATAAAGGATTTATAGTGAAAAATTGTCAGCAAAGTTTGCGAAAAATTTCAAAAACACTGGGTACCTCCTTCTCAGTAACGCCTGTGGGATATCTGCAGTATATATTTTTTCATAATCTAGAAACAAATATAAGGAGACGTTTTTCGATTTGTTGCAAAATATTTTTTTTTTCAAAAAAGTTATGGCCATTTTAATTTTAATTTTATAGGAACATTTTGTTTCCCAAAATTAAAATGGCCATAACTTTTTGAAACAAAAATATTTTGTAACAAATCGAAAAACGTCTCCTTATATTTGTTTCTAGATTATGAAAAAAATATACTGCAAATATTCCACAGAGCGTTACTGAGAACCCAGGGAATGCTCCAGTGTTTTTGAAAATTTTTTCGCAAACTTTGCTGACGGTTTTTTCAATATAAATCCTTTCTGTAAGAGGTGTATAGTCATTACCTAAAAAGTGAAGTGGGTCCCATGCGTCGTTTTCAAGATATGGCTAACTGAAATATCACGCACCGCCACCGCATTGAACATTTGTCGTAAAACATGTACATGGCGGTGTTTTAAATTGATGGCTGTATGTGGATATTCTGTTCTGATTCTGAAAATCCTGAAAAGGTCCAGTGTTGAATAAACCCACTGGCCATTAGCCCCTCTACCATTTCTAAAGTAACTTTCGATCATCAAAAAGCTTTTTGTTCTGCCGTGATTACCAAATTTAATTTTCTTATTAATGAAAACTTCAGGACTTGACAAGTTCTAAGAGTAATAATTTGAGACATGCAGATCGATTTCACGGCAAACTTTGCGGACTTTTTTTATCTTACGATAGTTACTGCTATACATAATATTCTTAAAAAATTGATGAATTGAAATCTCAGCGTTGCACAATAGGTCGCTACTATCTAGACAACGACATTTTTTAATTTAACTTCACCGTTAATTACGTCTCCACTAGACGGATAAGGAAATAAACCAGTAGCCAAAAGTTAATTATCTATGACGGAAGAATTAAAACTAATTTTTAAAAACCGCAGTGCACTGAATCTAGATCCATTATCATCTCCTGCTTTTCACTAATTATAATGGATCAACAAAACTGCGAAATTATTCACTTATCCAGTGATTTCATGCGCAAATTTCCAAGGACGTCACAAACTTTCGAAAGTCTAGATAACGTCATTTATCGGAGTAATATCAGAACTCGAAGCGGCCTGGGATACAGGGTGGCCCATCGAAAACGAAACAAGTCAACTCTTCCGGTGCTTAACGCTGTTTTCGCACAAATTGCTTGGACATACAAATTTTGTTTTGGAGGGGGGAGAGGGGGGGGCATTTTACGCATATTTTTTACCCTGCTATTTCAACCCTAAGCCAAGGTAAGTTTCACCTTCGAAATTTCAAACGACGTAAAGGTTCGATTTGGTCTAGAAGGTCTTATTTCAAAATACGTTTAATTTTATCTACAAGGGTAATTCGTTCTTCAAATTTGACTGATTAGTAGAGCCTGGAGGTTAATAATGGATGCAGATTCTATTTGTAAAGCATTGTCATCTATCATTTGCATCATTTGTTTACAAAAGAGAATTCGTCTATCAAAATCGTCTTCCACGAGCTCATTAGTTGGTACCAGTTTATATGGGTGCATCTGATTTTCTGTCAATACGCGGAGAATCGAGGAATGGCTAATATTTAGTGCTGAAGCTGTTTGACGACTCGACGTATGTGGATTTTCTTCAAGCATAAGTATTACATTCAATTTCTGATCATCACTGAGTTTATTGGGATCATTTTTCTTTAGCTGCCTTACATGTTCACGTTCCCGACACTGTTTCTCTATTTTACTTACGGTACCTTGAGATATCGGCGGCAACTTCAGATATTTTTCTTGAAATAGGCGAAAAACTTGAAACAGGCCTGCGTTCGCGTTCTGTCTCCATAACCATCTCTCTGAATTGCAACACGAAAACTAAAGTAAAAAGTTTAATACTGATAACTGTTAACTACTGTTACAATGACAAGCACGTTTCTAGGTAATTTCACTAAAGCTGATAATGGCCAACTTCTTAAGTTTCAAGTTTGTTTTTTTGCCGCTTGCTCGTTTTTTGTCGTTCGATTGTCAAGCAAAAAATTGTACGTATTTATTAGTAAGTTTTTATCTTATAGTAGGGAATGTCGGCAATTACAGACATTTATTTTTTGTTATTATTAACATTTCAGAACATAAAATTGACAAATAGTGTTACTTATAAAAGTTTTATTGTAATATAACGAATTTCCTACGCTGGAGATACTTTTTTTTGTTAATTTCTGCGATAAAATTTAAAACCGTAGTAGTTTTGAATAGAGAATGAAAATACCTTTCAAATGAAGTATCAAGCCCCTACTTCCAATTTGAAAATTTAGGGGTTGTAGCTGTCATCTGAAGGGGGTTGAATTTAGGGATGACACTTTCACGTCGCAAGATGTCATTTTAGAATTAGAAATTGACGTGTCTCAGGATTTTCTAAAAAAAATGCATGATAATGGGGCTACTGAGTTTATTCCATTTGGCTGTTCCACACTGTATATAGAAGTTGAGCAGTTGTTCATTTAACATTGTGAAACAATTAACATAGGTTTTTATTTTGCAAGCATTTTCTCAGGAAGTACTTAACCAATTTCGACAAACGAAATACCGTTGTAGAAAAAATTAAACAGATTGTCCAGCGTCATTTTGAAACTGTGGGGGTGGAACTTACTCTCACTTAGGGGTTGAAGTGATAGTAGATAGATTAATAAGAAAATAATTAGAAGAAAATAATTAAGAAATATGTGCAAAATGTTTCCCCTCCAAAACAAAAATTTACATGTCCAAGCAATTTTTCCGAGAGTTGGCTTGCTTCGTTTTCGATGGGCCACCCTGTATACGGCCAAACGTAAAAATGTTTTTCGTTATTAAATCAAGAGCGCGGCGTCGAAAATAACGCCGGGAGTTTCTCTTTTGTTAATAAAGGATATTCGGGGGCATAATAAATCCTTGTAATTAGGAGCCGGAGAATGATTATAAACGTAATATGCGAAGGAATATCCCTTACTTCTGAGTTCCCCCGTGAATTCGAGGTATCCGCGACGAAATAGCGACCATTCAACTGTTCCTTCCCACCTAAATCACGGGACTAATTGTAAGGTATGATGGTTCGCTTTCATTCGCAAATTGTGACGATTCTTCACGGCTTTTGTACTGCGGAAACTTCATCGCCAACATATTTCATCTATTTCACCAACTTTAACGACCACGCTGCATTCGGTTTTTTACAACTAAGGAGATTACAGTAGCCCCGCAAAAAATTGGTCTGAGCTGGGGTTGCGACCACGTTTTCACTTTGTCCGGATTTTGTACAGCGAATCTGAAGTGGCGCACTTATGACGCTATATTTTCGTATGCGGAGCACATTAACATTTCAATAAAATAGATAACATTATATTTAAGTACAGATTATACATTAATATCCAGATTGGAGATCCAGTCAACTGCAGCGTGGAGGCAGAATGGAGTTCATGAAGGCCACCAGGAGGGACCTTGTCGGACATTCATTAATATGTGGTCCATAGTCTGTCTGTTACCACAGTCGCATTCAGGAGATTCCGTCCAGTCCCACGTATATCAGTCCTTACATCGCCCATGGCCTGTCCTGAAAAGTGTTAAGACGGCTCCAGACCTCGCGAGGAAGATCAGAACCTGGCAGTTTAAGTGACGGATCGGGTGGATAACATGAATATTATTTACATCAGGTGCGGCGTTCAGAGACTCGCCCCACTTGAAATCTCGAAATCCTCCTTCAGTAGGTCGTCCCTCCATATCGGTGCACAATTTAAACGGTTGGGAGGAAGGGCGTCAAGAGTATGCTGAATGGGCAGGCCACCAGGCGGGTGTTTACTGATTTTTGACCATTCCTGTGTGCGGCAGCAGGTTCTACGTAAGTGTGCAGGAGCCAAGTTTGCAAGGATTGGAAGCCATGTAGTGGGGGTAGATTTTAGGTCCCAGTGACGATTCGCATTGCTTCATTAAGTTGAACATCCACCTTCTGGGTGTGATGGCTCTTGTACCACACAGGGGCACAGTACTCCGCTACCGAGTAAGTTAAAGCCCGGGCGGCATTTCTTAGCGTGGTCCTGTCTGCTCCCCAGGTAGTTCCAGCGAGCTTGTGGAGAATATTGTTTCTGTGCTTTGATCTTCTGTGCTGTCTTTGTTAGGTGTTGGTTATAAGTCAGGGATCTGTCAAGCGTAACTCCTAGATATTTAGGATTAAAGTTGTGTTTAACTTTTTTCCACCAAGCACAACGTCCAACTCCTCATGGGCCAGTCTATTGGAGAGATGAAAGGCGCAAACCTCTGATTTTAATGGGTTAGGTTTCAGCCACCATTTTGTATAATACTTGTGCATGACCTCAAGGTCTTCCGTCAGCTGGGCACTTCCCGTCTCCAAGGTGCGGTGCTGTGTCGCGAGGGCCAGATCGGTCTGCGTAAATAAACTTACGGGCTGAGGTTGGTGGAACGTCATTGGTATATATGTGTTAAATAGTAGGGGAGCCAATACCGATCCTTGGGGGAGACCATTTTTTAGAGTTCGAGTACTGCTCTTTTTATCGTTAACGTGTACTGTAATTCTGCGATTGCTTAGCATGTTTTGAACAGGTGAGCAGATCGTCTTACAGGGGATGACCTGTTGTAATTTATATATCATTCCTTTTTTCCAGACTGTATCGTGCCGAGGACAGATCTATGAAAGCACAGGAAGTTTTAGTCCTTTTGGAAACCTGCTTCAATGTAGGAGGTGAGTGCAAGTACCTGGTCGGCGCAGGATCTACCAGTTCTGAAGCCTGCTTGTTCTGGGATAATTATGTTTTCAACACTTGAGAAGATTCTATTGCTATAGAAGGCGCTCTAATAGTTTATAGCACATGCTAAGCAGAGCAATGGGACGGTAGCTCGCGGGCGTGTCTGCTGGTTTACCTGGTTTTAGTATGGCAAGGATCTTGACGACTTTCGGAATTCATTTGGAATATTGCCTGTACGGAGAATCAGGTTGTAAAAATTTAGCAGCCACTTTTTTGCTGCGTTTCCAAGACTTTTAGGAATTCCGGGAAAACCTGATCAGGACCAGGAGCCTTCCGAGTTTTCATCTTACCAAGAGCCTTATCCAGTTCTTCCATGTTAAAAGGTCCTGACCATGGAGACTCCTCGGGAGGGATCGGAAGATCGTTGTAACGTCCTTTTTAATTTCTCTAGTAAATGGTCTGTCAGTGAGGGGGCTTCTAGATATGTTTTGTAGGCGTTCCACTATGTCATTTGGGTCTATGGATAGTGTTTTATCGGGAGGTGGGGTAGCCGCGCCTAATTTCCGGAGAAGGTTCCAACCCTTCCTGCTGGAGTGGGTAAAATCCATTTCCTCGGTGGTCTCCCCCCATCTCTGTAGCCTGGCGGTATCAAGGGAGCTCATCAGTTGGTCCGCTATATGTGGATCTCCTGTATCTTCGAAATTGCTTTTGAGTTGTTCAATATCGTCTGAAGTAATACGAGTCGATACCCTTATAGCCGAGAAAACTTAAATTTTTCCAACATTAACTGCTATCAACTATGCAAATTGGTATGACAATTGAAGGAAGTGGTCTACGAGGTGTGGCAATTAAATAACCGAACTGCTGTCATAACACTTTTTATTCGTTACCAATTACAGTAGCAACTTTTTCGCCTTCAATGTACACCCCATGGCGATGTCTACGCCGTTCCATATGACTTTTCCATTTTCCTCTTCTGTCAGCTGGTTCAGAACCTCCGTCGCTTTGGCTTCAACGGCTTCCACACTTTCGAATCTTGTCATCACAAGTAATCACCGTGTCTAACAAGCTTGAATCAGTGTCAATGTTGTTTAGAATGTCAGCGCAAATGTTCATTCTTGATTCTTTTTGCTCGGGAGAGAGGAGTTTTGGCACCATTTCTGCGCAAACTTTGCGCATGTTGAACGATTCATGCAAAATCTGGTGAACACATTTCTTGTCAGTTCCTGTTATTTCAACAAGCCCTTGGATGCTTAAGCAACGATCTTTGCGGATTGATTAACAAGTTTTTTCAATGTTTTCGTTCGTTTTTGACATTGAGGGCCGTCCAGGGCGCGGATCGTCTTCGGTCGTTTTACGTCCCTCTTTAAACCGTTTAAACCACTCAAAAACTTGTGTGCGGGATAAACATTCATTCCCGTACACTTCTTTAACATTGCATAAGCTTCTGTAAAAGTTTTCCCCAGTTTACCAAGAAACTTGAGATTAACCTGTTGCTCCATCTGAACACTTAACATTTTTTCTACGCGTTAATGGTGCGTAGACTAATTCAAACGACCGCTACAGTCAAACTGAGCGACCCACTTGCTGGTCCAGCGAGCTCAGGCTGTGGAAAGTATCACCAGACACAGGTATTTACAAACTTGTCGTGAAACGTTCGCAGCCCGTTGGTAGCAGCATCTGTTGGGTTATTTAATACCCACACATCGTAAAGAGACTAAATTAATTTAGAGAATACCAACTAACTAACCTGATGTCCAAAGTCAGGGGTTATAGCATTTGGTAAAGTTGGTAAAAATCCATATTTTTCACTTTCTTCCACATCTTAGTAAATTTACAGAAAAGCATAGAAATTTCAGTGAGGAGCATGGGAAAGGTTTCATCAGATAACGGACATCTCAAAAGTTTTGGCACAAAATACAACTTGCCACAAGGCTACAGAATGCATAAAGCTCAAATAGTCCAACATTTTGGATTGCATGTTGACTGTGTGTCAAAATGAAGTTTAGAAGAATTATTGGAACATACTTTTTGGCAATTCAGTGTGACTAATCTACTGATGTAAGTAACCATTGCTAAATGGTAATAATACTGAGGCATTTTTCTGCGTAAAGCGTAAGAATGTAGGTAAAATTTTGCATAGTTTTTTTCATGGCAATCTAGAGATTAATATTTACAACATAAATATAAATAAATGCTACGAATAGCACTCGTATTCAATGCTACAGTATTTATAACCTTCTTGGTAGGATTACGCTTTCTAGGTGATTTTAAAAGTACATTGCTTTTTGCTTTTGTGAAACAACATTAACCGTAGAAATGTTCAAGTTTAGGGCTGCTGCTACAGGCTAAAACAATATAATGGACTGTAGTTTTAATTAATACTTTAATTTCATATTTAAATTACTTTTCTAACAGCTGTTAAGAGAAGCAATGGACCCTTATTGTCTCCTCTTGTCTCGTACTCTCTCGTTCAAAATAGCGTATCTAAGATGCTACTAACTATTAACTAGATTAAATTAACTAGATGTTAATGAACTAACTATTTTTGCACATCCCAAACGGAAGACTGACAACTATAACATATTAAGTATTCTGGAAATAGCAGTTATTCAATGCAAGATAAGAAGTTTGAAGCTCAAAAAAGACACAAATCGCTATTAAAGCCAATGTAAGATTCAGATAATTTCGAACTGTCGACAAATGAGGCAACTCCGGATCTGCGGCCAACTACATAACAACGAATATCAAGTGCCAAATTTCAAATTCAGTAAAATATTTCATTACAGTTTTTATTTTATTATAATTGAGTTGTGGTATCACTGCAGTATCAATATTTAAGGGGGAGATTAGAGAGAAAAATTAGAAGGCCAAAAAATCAAGCATTTTTCAAACTTTTTAACTACGAAGGAGTTATTGAAATTTATTGAAACTTGGCATGATGTTTTGTAAATGTTTAAAGATTATAAAAATAGTTTTTTATCTTGTAATTTCAAAATGGCATATTTATAAGCGGTCAAAGTCAGCACGTCCAAGAATGAGGCATCTTGCAGACTTGTGGGCGTTCTGAGGCCGTAACTTTCATTGGCCGAAACAGTCCAATAAAAATTGAGTTAATCAATGTTGTAGTTTCTATGTGAACCAATAAAAAAATGAATAAAAAAAATTGAAGAAATGGCGGAATTTTTCGAAAAGAATCGAAAATTTACCACCAATTTCTGACTTTTTCGCAATAATTTTCATATTTTGCAAAGTCGAATTGTATAAACTTTCAGTTTAGATAGAAACTAGTTATATATACAAGAAATCCTGAAAGTTTCGTCAAGATCGTTTGAGAACTTCTTGAGATATTTTTCCGCATGTTATTTTGAGAAAAAACGTGTTTAAAGTTTTGACTGCCTGAAAATGATACTATATTTACGCCTCTTAATCAGTGATGCCAGGGGCATCAGTAGCTCTCGGATTCTTCATAAAACTTATTTATACTTTGCTGAAGCTCTTGGCGAGCCTATATAAATTCGTCCCAAGGTATATCAAAAGAGGACACTATAGACAAAAGGTCCCCTGGGTCGTCAGCGCTGAAATCTACTACTACGTACTACGCTCTCTTCGAAGAACGGCCAAAAAAATAGAAGGGCTTTGAATTTGATTTTAAAACATTGTATGCATTGCATATTCTACGATACATTTACTATCTTTTTTAGGTAAAAAAAACAATAAATTTTTTGGATCCTCTAATTGTATCTCCCTCCTTAATATCGTCATCGGTAACGTGCTCCGGATTTTATTTTGTTCAAAGTATTGTCGCGTTTTCTCCTCAATCGAATAGTGAGGAAGAGTGGATGCAAATGGATGCATTTTTGGGTCAGCTGTTCAATTAGCAACCCGAATATGGCTTATTTGCACCTTAAATCCTCAATTCTCAGGAGTTCGACTGCACTAAAGATAGGAATTCCAATGAATAATGTACCAATATGCATTATCTATCAGTCTGTCCGTTCATCGATCACATGCCGATTCCTCGAAAGGCAAAATGGTTTACATGCTATAAATATTCTATGAGCCATTTTCCCACCTTCATGTTTCCGTATAATATCAAGAAAAATTAATGTAAATAGGTTAAGAAGTAAGTTCACGATTTATAGCTTTAGGGCAAGAAAACTGAAGGTCCCAGTGGACCCATTTCGCAACAAAAAATATACATACTGTTTGTATTATCCGCGCAAGGAATGAGAGGAAAATTTTAATTTAAATTTCAATTTATCGATAAAAATTATTTGCTGTTTATAAAAGTATGATATGCGACAAAGTAAGTAATTGTCCAAAAAGTAAGATTTTACTTTGTGGACAATTTCCTGGCTATCAAAAAAGCAAATCAGCATGCATTTGATCTTCGACTTGCTCATTCTTGCTTTTTTGGGTCTTGGAGAGGTTGAAGTGTGCCATTCCATGCCTTGGCGCTTGGTTTCCGGGTCGTACTCAAACACCCAAGTCTCATCATCAGTAATGACACGTTCCATAAAATGGGGATCATTTTTAGTCGATTCTAAAAAGGCAAGACACCCTTCTCTCCTGATGTCCTTTTGTTCCTGCGAAAGGTTTTTTGGAATCATTTTTGCGCAGATTTTTCTCATCCCCTCAGGGTCCTCATGTCTCATACCTCATGTAATGAGGTATTCTCATTAGTTTTTAACGAACGTTCGAGTTTTTAACGAACAGGTAATTTCAAATTACAGTTAATGTGTATTGGCACGTTGTTTCTGGCTGCAAAAAGGACGTTTTCTTCTTATTGTGATTCCGTTTAACGTAGAGATGCGTTGAAGCGGACGGCGAAACTTTTATGAAAAAGTTTTAATTGACAGAAACTTGCGTCCACATAACTAACGCCAAACAAAGCAACTTAACAAAGGGCCGGCGAAAATACCTAATTCAACTTATGATGAGAGAAATAAGTTCCGGCATCAAGTTTCATAATAATCCCCTCAGTATTTTCGATCTCTCACATACTGACTTGCAATAATGCTTATACATATTTACAAGGTTATCAATGAGTAAGGGATATGTCTTGTTATACAACTTCAACAAAATAAACCAACAACAAAACTCAATACCAACTAAATTTCTTGAATATAATTGGATTTCTTACAGCGTGGCAAAGAAGTCACGCATAATGCCTGTAACTTTTTATTACCTTGTATATGAAAAAATGTCTTGAAAAAAAGTTTTTTTATCAGTTTATCAGTTTATATGTATATAGAGAAGCATTACGAGCCTTGGTGGTCCATGGCTTGGTTCACAATCTTTTACCATCGCTTCCTATCTTTCACTTTTTCCTTCCAATTTCCAATGTCTAGTTTCCTTATGTCGTCCTCCACTTCTTTCTTCCATCTTTGTCTGGTCTTCCTAGGCGTTTTCTTCCTCCTACTCCATGTGTTAACACCATTTTTGGTATTCTATGATGCTCCATTCTCATTACATGACCTATCCATCTCATTCTCTGCGCTCTAACTATTCATATTTTGTTCAGCTTTTTGAAAAGGTCGAGAGAAAACATCTCTATTTGTTCTTCTTCTCCACCTCCCAACCTCTATCCTTCCTCCAAATATCTTTCTTAAAATTTTCCTTCATATCTCAATTTTCTTACTTCTTCCTTCCTCAAGGTCCACACTTCGCTTCCAAACTATACTATCGGTCTATTTACTGTTTTATATATTCTCGATATTCTCTTGGTTTTTTAGTACCGCGTTCAGAGCTCCTAAACATATGTTGCCTGCTGTTATTCTTGCACTTATTTCTTCGCTTACATCAGGTTGTCTTTTAAATATTGTTCCAAGACACGTGAATCTATCCACTTTTTCGAAATTGTATTGTTTTAATTTTTGAGTATCGTCCTTGGCAAAAAATCATCATGTTACATATGACATCTTTACTGAATTTAGATCAACTATGATTTGTTTTCCAATTTGTATATTATTCTGTTGAGATATTGAGTGGTCTACGAATGTGGGACACCCGGTACTTGTCCTTCTAATAAGAAACAAAAGTATGCGTTACAGGAAATATAAAGTAGAAGCAATAAAAAAGGCAATAAAGGCAAATTATTAATTCATATAATTTTAAACTACACGAAAGTTTAACAGTAGGTGGTTACCTCGATTTGCGATGATTAAAAAATAGGTATGTAATTGAAATTAATCTGTAACCACTGTATAAATTCATATAAGGATTTAATTTTAGAAGGGCATAAAAACAATGTTTGTTGAAGCGAGTTCCTTTTGTTACAAATTATAGAGTAAATCAGCCTTTGCCAAATAGCCCGATAAAGTTTCAATTACATCCAGAACTTGTGATGAGGGTGACCAGTCGAGCATGCTGTTTCTATTTTAACCAGTCCATAAATAACATCGAGTAGTATGTACGGGAGCATTGTCGTGAAGAAAGTTGAAGTTTGTACCAGAGAATTATAGATTCACGTGTGGAAAATCTATTTGTTGAAATTGGAATTGATTTTCTATCGGGAGAAATATTTGGGAGAACGTTTTGGGAGTACTATGGACAATATGAGGCTGAAAATTTGTATAGGTTGTAACATTTTTTTTTTTGGCAAATTCAAAACAAGTGTCTACCTAATTTTATTTAATTAATAACTTTAATAAATGCCATTGGCCAAGTGTGATTTATAGTAATATGTTAAGATAATATTTTCCTTTGATACATTGGTTCATAAAATTTGAAACTAAAATCTGAAGTCCTCTGTATTACTGTCACCTGTGAATTTAAAGACAAGTTTTGACAAATATTCAAATTGTGAGCTTATTGTTAATAAAACATACCAATAGTGATATATTTTTGAAATGCTTAGAAAATACTTAATTCAACCAAATAAGAATATACAAAGTGTTCTATCAAGGGGTACCACCACTCAATAATTTAAAAAAAAAGTTTTTTTTTTTGGCTTAAAATGTGCTTTTAGGATCTTAAAAATCATATGCAATTGATCTTATAACGAAAAAAATTAAAAGGTTTGATTCTCGATTTTGCCGCAGTATCTCTGAGCCCGTGTCGAGCGCGATGCGACTGTTTTCAGATTTGCTGCTTTTATACTGCTTTAACCTTTCAAAATAGTAAGTGGCCCTATTACCAACAGAGTAAAATGTCTTTCTAGTTTTTCAGATGTCCACCAGGGTGCAAAAATACCGTAATACACATGTATGTATGTTTGTCTAAATTATTTTAAAATTTAAACATCATTATATCACAATGACTTTTTTCGAACTGGGTGGACACATTCCTCAAAGACTGTTCCATCGATCTATTTGAAATTTTAACAGAGCTTATCGATTATATTCTCCATAAAAGTACGTAGCCGTTTTTTGATAGAATATATTTTTTTTATAAACAATTTACTGCTGAATTTTTTATGGCGAAAATCGATTTTTTGTTAATTAGTGCACAGTTTCTACAAAAAATCTATTTAAAAAAAAATCCCTACGTACTTAGCCAATAATAAATTAAAAAAAATTTTGGTTTTTTGTTCCAGGTCTAAAACTTTTTCGAGTTTGTCCGCCAGTGGAGGGCTTTTCGATAAATCGCCGATTTGATCGCTGCCATTTTGTATGAAAATAGCAATAGAATTTTTTTTATAGTTCAATACATGTTTAATTAACCCCTTTAAAAATAAATCCTATTCCTCTTCTCATTCTCCAACAATAAACAAAATTGGGCATTTTTTTCGACCGCTAGAATGGTGTTACCCCTTAAAAAAACGTATGTTTGTTATATTCTGAGAAAACTGACGATGGGAGACAAGAAATGACTACGTCACCGAATTCTACATAAAAAAATGTACGGAAGTCCATTTTTACATTTCCAATAAAATAAAAGAAGAGTGAGTTAGAGGGTTCACCCTGTATCTCAAAAACTAGAATTATGAAATGGCTATGAAAATGATGTTTACTGGCATCTGTCGTTTCACAAAAAAGTAGGATGGGAATGTGCAAACCGCAACACTCTACCATCAAAGACAACTGAGTTATCCAGCAAAAGTGCCGAAAATTGGACACCCTGTATACTACTCGTCGAGTGGACTCCTTAAGCGTATTTACCGATCTGGGTTTAGATTAATAAATTAAATTTTTGACGTGACTCTTCAAAAAATCCAAAGATCGGGCGATCTGGGTCGCCACTGTATTGTCACTATTGTTAACAATTAAGTTGATACACAACACTTCTTTGACCATCCATGTATAATTTATTTTTCTAAAAAAATGCATTTCAATTATGATTCTTGACCAAGTAGGCGATATTCCATACAGAAGGTTGTGATCTGTTTCTTTATCACAACGCTGTAAGCATTCTCAGTTCAGTAACGACGTTATAGTAGGTCCTACTTTACTTGGACAACTGATAAACTAAATCTAAAACACCGTCTCGTATGAATACGTGGTGAGTTTAAGGTGTTCCCGTTTATCCATAGTTAAATGAAATTCAGGCTAACCTCAGGAGCGTCCCCGGCAAGCCGTAACTTGCACGGAGAGTCGATATAAAACTTGAATTGTATGCAAAGCCGCCGGGAAACGGCACAGCCACCGACGAGAACATCTTTATGACCTGCATGTAAGGTCGGCGTTCTGTTTACTTTCTTGCCATGGAAGAAATACGAAGGAAAGGGATAAAGCCTGCTATGTCGGGGAAATGACAAAATAACGAGTCATCCAAAAAAAAAACGTCATCAAACTTGGCCGAGCAAAGAAAGACGTATTTCCATTCTTCTTAACCCATTAAGTCCGGGAAGAGCATAATTTTCATACGACGTATGAGTTTGAAAAAAGTGAAATAAAAATTCCAAACATACATATTCTACTATTTTTGAGGTCGCTCTTTCGATTGGTGCAGTCAGAATTGCATAATAATGACTCCAAAAATAAAAAAAATTTGCGTTTTGTTTTTTTTTTTGTGATTTTTTTTTCGCACCAATAAAGTTTCTGAATCGATGCCAAACCACAACCAAAAGTGCACAAAATATCTAAACCATAACTAGAAATTTTTTTGTTTTGCTTTGAATTAACCTAACCTCTTCAAGATATCAATATGTAAAAAAATGAACGTTATTTCGAATTGATAAATTTTATGAACATTATTACAAAATTCAAATCTCTAATGGTATAATTGTCCCGAAAATATATATACAAGGGTTTTTGAGGTCGCTGATCACGAATTTGAGGTTACATTTTCAAAATTCAAGATGGCGGATCCAATATGGCCGACCAAATTCTAAATGCTTCAAAATTACGGAAAATGTGTATAGGGGAGTTTCTCAGGTCACTGATCACGAATTTTAGGTTAGATTTTTAAAATTCAAGATGGCCGGACTTAATGGGTTAACCCATTCAATGCGGATGATGTCATACGACATCATGTCGTACCTTTCTGAGTGACTGGTGATTACTATTGACTACTTACCCTCTTTTATTTTAATTACATAACTTTTATTTAACATATGGGCTTGCTGCAAAAACCCGTTAAGTCGGTATTTGACCAAACTCGAGATATCGGAACAATTAAGCCAAAACTAGTAGTATTGTAAGAATAATTGCAATGCAATTTGTACTGCTCTTTAAATGAGCTTTGTAGTTTCAGCAAACTAAATAGTTTGATGAAAAACGCAGATTTTTCCTTTGAAAATAAATGTTAATATTATATACCTCGACAATTACTTTTTTGGACTTTTTGCAGTGAGCCCACAATATAAAAGTTTTATTAAAAAAAACAACTCGATATATCTTCTCATTTTAAAATGTATTTACTGTTCATAATCGGTATACCTACATATAAGCATAAAGTTAAGGGAAAGAAAGGCATATTTTTTACTATTAACTCTTACAAATTCTTTACAGTCCTTAATAATTTTGTTTTAATTTTTAAAATTGAATAGATTTGTCCCTGTACCATATATGGTGTTATTATGTCTATAATTTCATGTGCTAAGTTTATCTAGTCCAAACAATCCTATAAATATAATAACAAACTTCATTGTGAAGCTACAATTAATAATCTATAATTAAAACCAAAAATGTTTTACTCAAAGCAACATAAAAAATAACATACCTATATATCCTAAACCGCATAAAGTATTATAGTGTACGTTTTGTCTATGTAAATCATATAAAAAATGTATTTAATAATATGTAGGTACAAACCTAGAAACCAAATTACAAACAAAGCACGGGATTTTTTAATGTTTTATGCACGGAATAATCGGTTTATTCTGTCTTAACAGGTTATGCGCATGCGATTCTCCTAAAATCATGATATTCTCTTGGTTGTTAGTGGGAGAAAATATCTTCGTACATTCTAAAACTAAAAACTTCGTACATTCTAAAACTAAAAACTTCGTACATTCTAAAACGTGTAGGAAGTGAATGGCACCAGAATGGTTTAGAATACGGATGGCTTTACGAATCTTAAGATAAATATGGCGGACTTTCTCATAGGAACATTCAAACTCACTAGCTGAGGATTTTTTATTTTAGGCTAGATGATTTTATTACCATGATTTTATTATTTATTTATATATGTGTGTGTTAAGTGTAGAATATTTTAAATGTTTTTTTTTAATTTGCAATATGTAATTATCTAATCAGTGTACCTAATTGTATTGTCCGTGTATTTTTTCTATTTTTTGACATTGTTAGACGCTGTTAAAAGCCTTTTCTGAACAAATAAACGCAAACTAACTAACTAACTAAGCACCCTGGTGGGCTGGCAGCGAGCGCCGCGCGCCGGGGTTCGAAAAAATAGTAAAAATAGGTTCCTATCCTCGTACAGACTTTAAACTTTGGAATTGAATAGTCAAAAGACCACATATTCGCACCGTGACATTTTCCAAAATCGATTTCTTCAAATTTTATGATTGCAGGTAACCCCTTAATACGTTCCTGAGAGACTCTGCGGATTCTCGACCCTATTTTATGCCTGTGAAGTCGGGCGTTCCGGTGATTCGCTCTCTGTGGAAGAGATACGGCGGAAAAGGTGAGCGTCGCCGATCGGCGTCTGAGACGCCGCGGCGCCTCGTCTTATTGCAGCGCCGTCGCCATTATTTTACCTGTTTACTTGGCTTCCCCCGCAGTTAATTAACGGAATACGCTGATGCTATTAATTCGAAACGAATAGAGATAAATCCAGTGGAAACGGTTAAAGCGGATCGATTTGGGAATCGTCCTCAACAGTTGCGCCGCGCAAATATTTATAGCTCCTACCTCCTCCACTAGATTGTTCCGTTTCCATTAAAATAATGATTTCGTGAGTCATTGTCTAGCAATAATTACGAATAAGTGGTATCTTATAGTGTAGGCCGTAGTTCAACCTTCAGCTATAGTCCAGTAGGCAGGGAGCTGAAATCATCAAAAACTGTTCTTGAAACATATAGGGCTAGTTTTGACGGTCTCCTATGTATTTTTTTGCGTAGAACACAATGCGCGGGTCCGGAGAGCTGAAGCCGTCCGTTAATTTTTTGAATTAACAATTTGTGAAAAAAAAACGTCTTTTTTCACATTTCGCTTATATCTCCGTTCCTTGGCGTATTTTATATAGCATATGCATTAGGGTGGTTCTTATTTTGGAAAAGTCCCGATTTTTTTGAGTGCTCCCACTAAATCGGAAGTAGAGGCCTAGAAAATAATTATGAAACAAAAAAAGTCGAAAAAAATAAATAATAACCCGTGCCCCACGCAGGTTGAATTTTAAATGGGATTTAACATGGGTTTTCCATTTTTTTGGTTAAAACAAGCGTTGAGCAATTGATTTCGATCGGTTCAAGGTGAAACTTGGTATCCTCAGATTTTTGATATCGCTGAATCCAAATATCATGTCAAAAACCGGTTTGGATTATTTAAAATTTTAAGGATTTTTTTTATATACTAACACAAATCAAGTAAGGTTTCGTCGTAAAAAAAATTAGCAACGTGTTTTTCGCTAAATGACAACTGTCAATTAAGCTGTCAATGGAATTTAATCGAATTTTTAGTTTTTTTTTCAATTTCTCAATTCGGAAAATAGTCTTAATTGTTTCAATACAGCTAAATCCGAATATGATGTCAAAAACGAGTTTGGACTCTTGACAGCTGTCAAAAAAGCTGTCAATAGAAATTCATTTTTTGACAAATAACATTTTTGTGGTTTTTTATATTTAAATACAAATATAGTATAGTTTCGTCGTAGTTTTTACGACGAAACTTTACTTGATTTGTGTTAAAATATAAAAAAATCCTTAAGTTTTAAATAATGAAAAAATTAATTTTTATTGACCGCTTTTTTGACAGCTGCCATTAGTCAAAACCGGTTTTTGACTAATGCCAGCTAATGATATTTGGATTCAGCGATATCGAAAACATGCATATACCAAGTTTCACCTTGAATCGATGGAAATCAAGTGCTCAACGCTTGGTTTAACCTACAAAATCGGAAAACCCATGTTAAATCCCATTTAAAATTCAACCTGCGTGGGGCACGGGTTATTATTTATTTTTTCGACTTTTTTATTGTTCCATAATTATTTTCTAAGCCTCTACTTCCGATTTAGTGGGAGCACTCAAAAAAATCGGGACTTTTCCAAAATAAGGACTACCCTAAAATGCATATAAGAAGTTGTAGCCTATTGAATTTCCAAAATTTTAAGCCCAACCCAAAGTGTGCAATTGTTAACTTGCAAATGACTGTTGAAGTTGAAAAAGTGCTTTTTTTCAATATTTTTTTTATTTCGAAAGTAGGGCGACTATGATCATGAAATTTCTTGGAGGGACTGCTGCTTCTAGTATGGTTACAAAAAAATCAGCTCGATCCGTCAATAACTTTTGGAGTAATTAACGATCGAATTTTTTTTGCAAGCCTTAATTAACAATGACGCCATTTCTTTGTTTATTGTACGATATTGACCGGGTTGGGCTAGAAAAATCAGAAATCTCTTCAAGTTTGCGAGGATTTTTGAGATTTTGAAAAATATTAATTTGGGCCAGTTTTATAACGAATTCTACGCGACTACCGGTTTTGGTCAGATAACTCATATAAACCACAAATAACAGTTGATTGAGGGATGTTGATTGACGGAATTGATGTGTGGCCAGAAGAAAACTATTGCTCTCTAAAACGAACAAGCGAAAGTGATTGGAATTTGCCAAAACATTTATAAACAAGAACCTTACATTTTGGAATAGCGTCATTTGATCAGATGAATCTAAATGACACTATGATGAATCTAAATGACAATATTCCAAAATGTACGGTCTTTGTTTATAAATGTTTTGGCAAATTCCAATCGCTTTCTCTTGTTTGTTTTAGAGAGCAATGGTTTTCTTCTAGCCACACAGCCTCGATATCCATATTTTTGGAGTCGAATTCTTACGGTTTCTGGGTGGACCGTCCGCCCTATTCTATTTTGTAATTCAGATGTTAATTTTACCGCACTTGTAAAAGGATTTTGTCGAACTGTTCTAAGTATAAAGCACTCATCATTCTTTGTTAATTTTGCAGGTCGGCCCGAACGTGAGACCGTTTGTACATTTCCGTGGCTTAAAAATCTGTCAATGGTATATTTTACGGTTGTATGGGGTACTCCAACTGTTTTCCCAATTTCGCGTAATGATTTCCCGTCTCTGTGTAATTTTATTATAATCTGTCTCCCTTCTACAGTAAGTTCCCTCTTCTTTGATGCCATTTCTGATTTTTTTTCTACGAATATGCACACCGCTTGCTCTGTCTATGCTACTGTGAGAACTGTGATCAACTGACAGGGTTAGAATATTCTGGCGACGATCCCGGTTGCGGGAAGTCCCAAGAATCTGAGGTGTACAAATACTTTTTTTGATGTCTAATATGGAACTCGGCTTACATGTATGTATACACGCTGGCAGTCTATGGGTTTATTGGCGTGAAATCCACGTTAACTTCATATCCACGGTCTATACTAATTTGTGATGCTAGCCGCAGTTCTCAATTACTAATAGTTTTATACCAACGACACTCCATACCTTATGCATAGAGTGTGTTCAAATACTTTTTTGACCCACTGTATGTCCAGTTAACAGTCTATGTCTTCTTATTTTTGGAAGACTTAGACACGGTAAACCTTCCTCACATTCTGCTATCGCACGATACATGGCTTTTCATGTCACATTTTGATTTTTAAAAAGTCGCATTATTTGAGCTTTAGGCATCTACCTAACTAGGTTACTAACGCTTTCTCTAAGCCCTAATTTATAAGCCATTATTACGAAATCTACTATTTCGGTAACTGAACTGTCATCAAAATAAAAAAACCCGGACGTTTTCCACGAAACATCGAAGTTTTCCTGAAGTTGGCATCTTCAGAAGATTAAAATTAAATTCTAACCTACACACCGTAACATCTGTTTTTGAATTGTCAGTATCTCTACGAAAAGTCGTGGAATTGTACACGACTCTCTTAAATTTACGCTTCCTTATTAACGTATCTATTAAATGGACTTAGTAACCGTTATTCTTAGCTATATTCTTAATTCATTTTGCTCATGTTCAAACCTCTCTTTACTGAGGGGGAAATTTAATAAACGGTGAATTAGAAAATTAAAACTTGCATTTTATTTAAATAAAATTAAAATAATTAAAAACCATTTTATGCTGAGAAAGGTGTTGTGAATCGTTGGGGATATATCTAAGAGTCGCGGTTTCCTTCCTATATATATCAAATTCTAACTTATTTTCACTATTTCTAATAATTAATACATCTAAAAATGGTAGCTGTTCATTGTGTTCCATTCCATATGTAAATTTTATGGTAGGGAAACGGTTATTTAATTTAGCAACAAAATTATCTAAACTAATTGCTTTTGTATCAAATACCGCGAAGATATCGTCCGCGTCTACGCCCAAAGTTCCAGTACCCACTCCAGGATGTCATCAAAATGACAAATCATTGAATGACTTCTGTGTGCCAACGTCCAAAGTCCAATCCGATATTATAATTTTTTTTGTACAGAGCTGTTTGTATTTTTGTGCCAAACTTTGAAGCTTTTCAACACATTTATTGTACAGAACTCCAACAGAATAGATAAAATCAAAAACTCTCCTTCGGCAACGTTCATCTTGTTCTTTAGATTGTGTTCACTCTCATGTAATAAAGAAACAACGGTAAACTCAAGACGAATGCAGTTACTGCTGGAAACTTGTTTCGGCGAAATGTAACTGCAGTTGAATTAGACTCTTACAGCAAAATTAAATTACAAATTTTATTCTCGCAGCTAGAATATCTTATCAGTTCTACGTTCCCTAACGGAGTAGCTGATAAATTAACACTTTGGAACGTTCGCTTTGCACAACCGTAAAACGTTTGATTTATAACATTCGGTAGCAGAAAAATCGATAATCCCTTGCATTTGTGTTTGGAAAACGAGACAGATGTCGTATGAAACTGTAATAAATGTAGCGAGGAGACTGGAGTTACCAAGAAAATACAGAATTGCAGATATTATGTGCAGACGGTGACAAATTAGTACGATCTTCATTAAATGCAGTAGAGAAGGAGTTGTAGATGTACCGTTTACTCATAAGACTAAACACTGCTGAAAGTAAAATTGTTTTATTTAAAGGTGTACAAATAAGTTTCCGTCGTTTTTAATAAAAAATTGACGGGATTATTAAAAGGACGCTACATTATGTTTTATTTAAGGTATTGTCCATCGCTTGCCACTACTTTTTCCCATCTTGTAGCATACGGATACCGCGTTGGAAGAATAATTCATCTTTTGAGGCTATCCACGAATCGACCCAATTTTTGGTACCTTCATATGATGTGAAGTGTTGCTCACACAGGTAATGCGCCATCGATCGAAACAAGTGGAAATCAGGAGCAATGTCTGGTGAATACGGCGGGTGAGGTAAAACTTCCCAATTGAGTGTTTCCAAATGGGTTTTGACCGTGAACGAGTGAATGTGAACGAGCATTATCATGCAGGAGAATAACTTTCTCGTGTCTGGAGTAGTAGTTGGCGCGCTTTTCCTTGAGTGCTGGACTCAATCACATCAATTGTGTTCGGTAGACAGCTCCAGTAATGTTTTCGTTTGGTTTGAGCAAGTCACAATACACCAAGTTGACACCAAGTTGATCCCACCAAATACACAACAAGAGTTTTTTTCCATTAATATTTGACATAGCTGTAGATGTTGAAGCGTGGCCAGGTGGTCCCCATGATTTCTTCCTTTTTGGATTATCATAATGGATCCATTTTTCATCACCAGTGACTATACGGTGCAGAAAACCTTTTAGTTTATGCTTGGCAAACAGCATTTCACATGTGAAAAATCGGCGTTCAATGTTTCGCGGAGTCAGTTCGTATGGAACCCAATTTCCTTGTTTTTGAATCATTCCCAATGATTTCAACCGATGTGAAATTGCTTATTGAGTCACTCCTAATGTAAGTGCAAGTTCCTCTTGCGTTTGGCACGAATCTCGATCCAATAATGCTTCCAATTTCGCGTCTTCGTACACTTTCGGCCATACGCTACGTTCGTTGTCTTCGATGTCAAATTCACCGTTCTTAAACTTTTGAAACCACTCACGACAACTTCTCTCACAGCCTACTATGCTTCTACAAGCAATCGATACGCCTCAGCTGCAGATTTCTTCAAATTGAAGAAGTAAATCAAAAGTTCTCACAAATGACGCTTATTCGGCAAAACTCGACATTTTCTCACACAAAAGAATATTTATACTGATAAAAAAATCACTGATATTTTAAGGTTACGTTGTTGCCTGATGGCCAACCTTACGATAATGACGTTTACATCTGACAATTTTACCCATACCTTACTGTGGCGCCAAATTTTATCAAACGGCAGAAACTTATTTGTACACCTTTGGATTTTATGTTTTGAGTTCAAGGTCTCCTTCTTAAAACTGCATTTTGGAGATACCTCTGATTTTTGAGAAAGGCGATTTATCTGGTTAAAATTATACTTTCAATAATATGTTACCTCAAGGCAGAAAGCAAACCAACAGTTTTCGATCACAGATAAATGATAAATGGCAGATGGAGGCAAAAACTGTTTATCATCCTTGAGCAGAAAATTTAACTTTATGTTGTCGCACTAACTATTCACAGTGACATGGAAACTGCAACACCAAGAAGGGGTTGAGTAGCCAAACGTTTCTGCCAAGTTTGGTCAAACAATTTCTACCTTTCCTTGGTGTTTTCAAGTATATTAACTGCTTTAATTGGCTATTTTTAGTATTTTCATGATACATTTCCTTTAAAGATAGACCAAAATTGCTGTTATTGTATGAAGAATGGTACGTTAAGGAAACGTGAATTTAAATTAATTTAAAAATGTTACGAACATCGGCCTACTTTAATATTATGAAGGTACTTTTACATAGATAGGGCAACTGAAAAAAAGTATGAATAACAAAATAATTTTGGGTTATTATTTAACTAAAGTATTGTTTTTTCGGCTGCAATCTGGTGTCGTGTGCATCTATATCATATTTATCAATGAATAGGATATAATATATCCTATTCATTTCTACGATTGTTCCGCTGATACGCGAACAATGGCGTCATTGGATATGATCAATATCAGGCAGCAGTCGAGTATAATGAATATAAAAGAAGGAAGAAAGTGAAAATGGAAGACTTTTGGGCGAATTATGTTTTATTCATTAACTCGAGGTGGAACGGAATACTCGATTTGGCATGGAGCCGGACGTGTCGTTCCTTTGCTTTTGTGATCTGTACAGGTGAGGAAATTCCAATCGAAAAACTTCTCGGCATTATGCACATTTTATCTCGACCCTGGTCCTCGCACTCGTATTTATTTATGCCAATGTGCCATTGAACTACGTATTGAAATTCAATCATAAAGTAACGGAATAAATTCAATATACAGTGTGGACCAGCCAAATGGAATACATTCAGTAGCTCCATTATTATGTATTTTTTAGAAAATCCTGAGACACGTTAATTTCTAATTCTAAAATGACATCTTGCGACGTAAAATTGTCATCCCTAAATTCAACCCCCTTCAGGTGACAGCTACAACCCCTAAATTTTAAAACTGGAAGTAGGGGCTTGTGATACTTCATTTGAAAGGTATTTTCATTCTCTATTCAAAACTACTATGGTTTTAAATTTTATTGCAGAAATTAACAAGAAAAAAAGATAAGTTTCTCCAGCGTAGAAAATTCGTTACATTAAAATAAAACTTTTATAAGTAACGCTACTTGTCAATTTTAGGTTCTGAAATGTTAATAATAACAAAAAATAAATGTCTGTAATTGCCGATATTTCCTACTATAAGATAAAAACTTACTAATAAATACGTACAATTTTTTGCTTGACAATCGAACGACAAAAACTATCAAGCAGTAAAAAAAACAAACCTGAAATTTAAGAAGTTGGCCATTATCAGCTTTAGTGAAATTACCTAGAAACGTGCTTGTCATTGTAACAGTAGTTAACATTTATCGGTGTTAACCGTAGTTAACAGTTATTTGTATTTTTTCGAACCGGTTTTTTCGAATAACTTTTTTAATTTTGGTTTTACATTTTTGGCCGTTGCATATTTGAAAACTAGCATTCAAAACACGCATTTAAAAAAAATGAAGGTCCTACGACCTCAGGAAGCCGAGATAATTTTTTTTAAGCGGAAGAAAAGATAATTTTGCGAGCGCGATCGATTTTAAATCGTGTTTAGTTTTTGATGCGCCCAAGCGGAGTGTCCCTCCACTCTGTCGCCGTGCGCTGGGCTAGCGCGTGCCGCACCCAACGCTGTACTTTCGCAAACAATTATGTCAACTTAATTTATGCGAAATGATTTGAAATATTTTTTTAAGAAAGTAAAAGTCTTTGAGATCTATTTCGTGTAAAAATGAAGTCAATCGGACGTATATAACGCTATCAGGAATGAAAAAAAAAATGATCTCGGCTCCCTAAGGTCGTAGGACCTTAATTTTTTTTTTAAATGCGTGTTTTGAATGCCAGTTTTCAAATATGCAACGGCCAAAAATGTAAAACCAAAATTAAAAAAGTTATTCGAAAAAAAAACGGTTCGAAAAAAATGATACAATTTTACAACGCATTTTTTTATGCAAAAATTAAATAAAAACGATTTGGTTTTTTAATAGCATGAAAGTACAAGTCTTCGTGAATAAAATGAGCCCACGATCGTTACTGTATGATCATTTTTGCCTCTGTAAAAGCTGATTTTAGAAACACGTCTTTTTTTTAAATCGTTATAACTCGCAAACATAAGTCTTTTTTAAATTTTTGAAAAAAGATCATATTCCGCTTGTCTTGGGCTATACTTGTAGTTAACAAGAAATCTGTTCAAACAAAATTGGAATTTATACAGCAAAAATAAGAAAACGCGTTATTTTTTTTTTTTAAATTTTCCTCAAATGTTTATGAACCGATTTTTTTCGTTCAAATCTCATTCGACGCGCATTTTTAAGACCTAAAACTTTCTAATTTAACTTTCTTGTGTAGGACTTGAAGTTTTTTTTTATTTGCAAAAAAAACGTTTTTTTGACTTTTGGGAATTTTTTTGGTTATGTTCGCCATTAAAATTCGAGTAGCAAAAAACACCTATCTTTCTTAGAATTTCCTTCTCTATACGACCATATTTTTTTGCTGTTAACAATTAGTGACCAATTAACATGGGAGCTTTCGCTCGTTGATTGGACTATTGGGCAAAAAGTAACAGAAATACCGCTATGCAGAGAGAATATTCAGGTCGATGGAAATTTATGGCAGCCTAACCAGACGCGGTGCGGCTTCTTTTAGTGTGTGGTGTAAATACGGACAAGCTCTTTACGGCCCCAGTTACGACCCGAAAAGGCACATATTAGCGATTCCGCTTTATGAATACCAAACCGACTGCTCACGTGAATATTCATCTTTTAAAACAGAAAAATGCGTCCCCCACGCGCCATGTAAGGGCAAAAAAATAAACTCAAAGGGAAAGAATGTGTAATTAAAAGTATTTTTAAAGGATTTAATCGTGGCGGTCAAAGGGCAGAATTACGTGTTCGACGGCGGGAGTTCATAATGAATTCTCTTTGAATTAGCAATGCGGGAAAAAGTCCCGTTGCAAAGGTTACCCAAAGGAAAATGTTAGGTAATCCTAATTCGTTAAAGGGGGAATATTTTCAAATATAGGGAATTGCCTGCTTGTACAACCGCACTAATTTGATCTCGTCTAAGTTACGAGTGAATTTTACTAATCAAGTCATCTAAGAATATAAAACATAATATATCTAAAATAATCTTTTTTAAAAATAAACTTTAAAAACGCTGAACTAAAAAGTAAACAATAATAAAATAATGATCAGTGAATCTTTTTAGAATATGAAATATACCTACATATGTGATGCACCCTGTGAAAAGGTACCAGATGTCGGAAAAACTGTTTTCGGGTGGGGGTCAGATTTCGATAGAGCATAAATTTCGCTTCATTCAAAAAATGAAGTCTCTAGCGTTAATATAGCTCGAACTGAAAGCAGGTAAAGTTTCAATATGTAAAATCGTAATTTTGAGAAAAACACATTTAACGTTTTGGAACAGAACTGCAGACCGAAATTCGTTCGTAAACTTGAAATATCACTTCGTAGACGACTTATTTCTACATGTACTGTACGGAATACGTATTTTTCGACTTGAAACTGCGTTTTGGGCTGTAGCGCAAAATTCACTTTTCCGACATCTGGTACTTTTTTACAGGTTGGATCACACATATTTATTTAACAAGCCTGAGGCTTTATATTAAATATTAAGTTTGAAAGTAGTATTTACGAGGTGTGTAAATTAAATAATGAGACTGGCAACGTAGCGCCCTATCTAGCAACATTGCGGAGAAGCCACTTGGAAGGGCGGTAGGTTAACATGTAATGCACCTTCAGTACGAGTTTGAACTTGTTAGAGACATTTGTTTGTGAATTTTTTTCTAGTTTGTTTTAAAAATGAATGACATTCATTTTGAGCATCGGTGTGCTATCAGGTTTTGCTTCATACTTGGGCACAGCGCAATGGAGACTTTTGAAAAAACATCAACGCAGTGAAAAGACAGTGCTTTTTCAATAGCCCAGGTTTTTCGGTGGTTTCTCAGGCATTCTCAGAAGGAAGAGAGTCGATTGAAGGTGAACCACGCAGCGGAGGACTTCATCTTTAAGAACCGATGGAAATGCCGATGGAATATGTGATTAAATTTTAATCACACCACTGTTAATCAGATTTTGACTAACGAATTGGGGATGAGAGAAATCTGCGCAAAAATGGTTCCAAAAAACCTTTCGCAGGAACGAAAGGACATCAGGAGAGAAAGGTGTCTTAACCTTTTCGAATCTATTGAAAATGATCTCCATTTTATGGAACATGTCATTATTAGTGATGGTCATTTTGGGACCATAGAAAACATTCAAACGGTTGTAACCGACTAGCTGAAGGCTATTCCAATATATGAGTTCCAGCAATGCTATGAGGAATGGAAGAACAGTCTCTGCCGCTGTGTGGCTTCCCAAGGAAGTTATTTTGAAGGAATTCTTGTATTATGCGCACGCCTATGTCCCGCGGCACATTTCGGCTAACTCTAATCATAAAGGTCATATTGACTATAAATATCATATTGGTCATAAAGGAAATACAGGTCATAAACGTCATTTAGGTTATGAAGGCCATACAGATCATAAAAATCTACAGATCTCATAAAAGTCACGATGTTCATCATCATCAAAGATGAAATGTCATCAGGTCATAAAGGTCGGAATTTCATAAAGACTGCAGACTGTTTTTAGACATTTACCTAGTATGATTAATAATTATGGAAAAATAGATTTAGAAGGGATGATTCCTTAGGTAACGTTTTTTTTTTTTTTTTTTTTTTTTTTTTTAATAAAAGAAATACGAGGTGTGTAAATTTAGTAATAAGAATGGCAACGTAGCGGAGACCGATCTATCAACATTGCGGAGACGGGACTTGGAAGGGCGGTAGGCTAACATGTAATACACCTTCAGTACAAGTTTGAAATTGTAAGAGTCATTTGTTTGTTCTTTGTGAATGTTTTCGTAAACCGCTTTTTTTGTAGTGCGTTTTAAAAATGAGTGACATTAATTTTGAGCAATTGTGTGCTATTAGGTTTTGCTTCGGACTTGGACCCAGTGCAATGAATACTTTTGCAAAACTTCAACACGCCTACGGCGACAGTGTTTCAACAGCCCAGGTTTTTCGGTGGTTAAGACTTTCTCACAAAAATAGAATACGGGATTTTGTGCCTTCAGATCGTCGGTTGATGACAATAATGATCGGGGAAGAGTTAAATTTGAATCACACCACTGTTCATCAGATTTTGACTAACGAATTGGGGATGAGAAAAATCTGCGCAAAAAATGGTTCCAAAAAACCTTTCGCAGGAACGAAAGGACATCAGGAGAGAAACGTGTCTTGACTTTTTGGAAGCGATTGAAAATGATCTCCATTTTATGGAACGTGTCATTACTAGTGATGGTCATTTTGGGACCATAGAAAACATTCAAACGGCTGTACCGACCAGCTGAAGGCTATTCCAGTATATGAGTTCCAGCACTGCTATAAGGAATGGAAGAACAGTCTCCAGCGCTGTGTGGCTTCCCAAGGAAGTTATTTTGAAGGAAACAATACTGAATTGTAATTCTGTTTGAATAAAATAAATTATGTAAAGAAATCTTATTACTTAATTTACACAACTCGTGTAAACCCATTTTGGAAAATTAAAACAATTTTGAAAAGTTGCACTAACATTGTTTACAAACGACTTTTTGCAACGTTTCAATTTGCAGATAAACTCAGTGACGCAGCTGTAATGACCACGGGCTGTGAAACATTTGATTTAGTTAATAATACCTATCAGGAAATAAAAATTAAACGAGTATAAAAACTGAAACACATTTTAATTTGGATTACTTGTATATATAGTCACACACGTAACACGTAAATTAATTTTTACGTCGCTTCTATGCAGTTGGATTACCGTTTTTAATTAAAATACGTAAAACTTGCTATAAACGTGTTGTAGTCCGCGTGTTTGTCCTCCTCATGCGCATGAAGTAGGTAACTCAGCTTCGATATGACATTATTTTATAGTCCTTTTTAATTTCCCCAACGCCGTATCGAAGTAATGTAATAACGTGACGCCTAGTTTAATGAAACAAGATTTAATTTAACGAAATAGACGCAACATCGGTAGGGTTTCATTTATGAAGAGTTCTTGTTAATTAACGTTTTTGTTTTTCTTTTCTCTTTTTTTACCGGCAAGCTTCGGTTAACTGTAAATATTATTTCATGTATCTCTCATTTTTGTTTCATTAGTATTAAATATAAATATACACTGAGTTCGTTTAGATTTTAGAGTTCATCTCATGGCATCACTTGAAGGCTCTCGAAGTTGGCCGAACACACTGTGTTCATGGACCCGTGAACCCTCAACTGGGCTAGCACCTACGAGGCAGAACACCCAAACAACACCTTTTTCCACGAATTTTAAGAGCGAGAGCATGTTTGGGTAGTCTACTTCACAGGCGCTAACCCATTCGAGGCTTCATGAGCCCAAGTCACAGTGAACACTTTCCGCGCGTACCAAGTATCTCGCGCGAATTTCACGATTGCCGATTCACACAAGGCAAAGGAAGGTTCCGCCTAACCGAATTTTTCCCCAATCAAGAATTTTTTGGAGGGAGTCAAAAAAAGAGGACTATGGGATGTAAAAGAGGATCGGAGTAGGTCTGGCTTGGAGGGGTGCTTGGGTTGTTAAAGGGTGAAAGAAAGTTGTGACACCCCACACCAATTTATTTTATTAGTCAGCATTAAGATCAATGGATTCGCCCAACAGAGGTCAAACCACGCAAAACCCTGCGTAAATGCACAGCGGTGGCTTAGGGGTCGGGAAATGGGTTGAAGAAATGGGACAACGACCAAATACACAGAACTTATTGAGGAGGTTGTAATGTGTGCCGGGATGAAGTTTTTACCCGACAGCGTCCTTCTAACCCATTAACGCCCAAACGGACACAACTTTTCATCCTTTTTGGAGCGTTAATCTCGAAGGCAAATTAATGAATTCACTCGATAAAAACCACTTATCCTAATGTTTTCGGATGTGATCTTTCGATTTCCGGGGTTAGAATTGTGATTAAATGCTCTAGAAAAAAAAATATGACTGACTTTATCGAGAAAAGTACTGAACATTTGGGGATTTTTTTATATATTTTTTTTAGTCCAAAAAGTACTCTAACCTACTCTGGATTGTGGAGGGAGGTGGATGCAATAGTTGGAGTTGATGATAGGATTTTTTTCCGACCTCAACTGACTGTAATCTTGTGGAGATTGCATAAAATCTCATGAAATATTATTTTTTCTCTAGTTTTAACGAGAAATAATGTTATTGAGTTTTTCTTCATCCACAGTCATTTTTCCTCAATCAAAACAATATTACAGAATACATTTGACTAAATTTTCAATTTTCAATGATGGCGGATTCAAAATGGCGGCCGGAGTTCTCAAGAAATGGCGCGTTTTTCATTATAAAATGTAAATAGGTGTTTGTAATTATACTTTTCCTATGTCATTTCATGTTTTAGTAACTATTTGAGTTATTCCTGGTGAAAAAAAGTCTGAAATCCAAGATGGCGGATTCAATATGGCGGACATCATTCTTGAAAATTCAAAATTTGAAAACGGAAAAATTAGTCATATTTTACGTAGAATTATGATGGAAATTGTCCTCTCAATCTTTTTCATAAAAATGCGTTCTATCTGAGGAAAAAAATTATTTGAGGTTATTATAGGTTATTATTCTAACCTCAAAACGAGTTTTCCGGTGTTGAGGTTCTCATGATGAAATCATGAGAATTATATATTATGCACTTAGGGATGTAGGCGCATTGAAGAATTTTTTTTTTCGGAACTTCCTCACATATTTATTCAAAGAATAGTAAGTAGAACGTACTTTCTGGTGGGTGTGAGAAAAAATCATATATGCACCACGAGAAACAAGTAGGCTGTGTACTTCCGGCGAGTAGTTTGCGCCGGAGCATCCATAAATGCATAATATATAATTCTCATGATTTCATCATGAGAACCTCAACACCGGAAAAAACCTCGTTTTGAGGTTAGAATGACAAATAATGTTTTACTCAGATAGAACGCATTTTTATAAAAAATTGATAGGACATTTTACATCAGAATTCTACGTAAAATATGACTGTAATTTTTCAGTTTTCAAATTTTGAATTTTCAAGAATGATGTCCGCCATCTTGGATTTCAGACTTTTTTCTCCAGGAATAACTCAAAATTTTACTAAAACATGAAATGACATAGGAAAAGTATAATTACAAACTCCTATTTACTTTTTATAATGAAAAACGCGCCATTTCTTAAGAAATCCGGCCGCCATTTTGAATCCGCCGTTATTTAAAATTTATAATTTAGTCAAATACATTCTGTAGTATTGTTTTGATTGAGGAAAATGACTGTGGATAAAAAAACTCACATTATTTTCCCGTTAATACTAGAGAAAAATTCATATTTCATGAGTTTTTATGCAATGTCCGCCATTTTGAAAAGATTAGTCAGTTGAGGTCGGCAAAAAAATCCTATCATCAACTCCAACTATTGCCTCCACCTCCTTCCACAATCCGGAATAGGTTAGAGTACTTTTTGGACAAAAAAAATATAAAAAAAAATCCCCAAATTTTTAGTACTTTTCTTCATAAAGTCGGCCATATTATTTTTTTCTAGAGAATTTAATCACAATTCTGACCCTGACATTAGGATAAGTGGTTTTTATTAAGTGAATTCATTAATTTCCCTTCGAGATTGACGCTCCAAAAAGGACGAAAAATTGTGTCCGTTTGGGCGTTAATGGGTTAATCCACCTTGTATATCTCAAACCAATTTATTCGGCATTCAAACCAATCTTATAGGCTACCGAAAATTAAAAACCGCAAGTGTCCAACTCGAATAGATCGCAAATGGCACCAATCTAAAAAGTGTTAAGCTAATTTTGACGAGCAGTTTACATAAAAAGTACAAGTGTCAGTCTAAGTCGATTGATACTTGATACATTGTAATATTTTATGAAAACTTATTCATTCAATATTACAAGGAGTTTCCTGTGTATTTTCCTTCGAAGAGTGAAAATAAAAGGAAGGTCTAGAGATGATAGGAGGCTGCAAAAATTCACGCTTAGATCTTGTAGATCATCCTGACATCAAGATTGTTACTAGTAAATATGTCCGTTGTTTCGCATTGTTTATTTCTTCACCCTGTATATCATGTACTTTCTAATATTTTCTATTTTTTTTTCAGTAATTTGAATTTGAAGGAATATCTTTCCATAGTTAAACCAATATTTCTTACCCTGTATATCATGACTTTCTAATATTTTCATTTTTTTTTCAGTAATTTGAATTTGAAGGAATATCTTTCCATAGTTAAACCAATGTTTACCCTAACCCCTAACCTATTAAGCTAAAAATTCCAGATCTGGTCATGATACATAAGCATTTCAAATTTCAAGTTGATGACTCAAAGCGTTCTTGAATTATCGTGTGCATAGAAAACGGTTAACAGACAGACAGAGAGACCAAATTTTTTTAACAACTTAAACATTTTTTAAAAATATTTTATTCATACTATAAATTGTTTCTATTCCACTACGTAAATATGGATTAATAGCGTAATTTTCACTAAATATTATCGCAAATATTAACCCTGATGATAAATCACCCTGTATGTATCTTGTTGGCAACCGTATTTGTGGCGTTTCGCTTAACTCAATAAGAAAATGTCAGTGCGCTCAAAATCATCCATCATCAAAGTGTGTCTCTTATCGAACATGTCCATTCGTCTACGTTTGTTTACCTAAACATTTCATTTTCTGCTGCATTTGTGTTTACATACCCGTATATATTTATCTATGTATCTTCGCATTTCAGTTTTATCTGTGGTAGCCTCTCCCAATATTTGACTTTAATCATCTGGAAACATTAAATGCTGTTAAATAAATTGAACATAGAAAGGGAAACTGGCTTGGCTGCATCGCTGCGATTATTTAATTAAATGATTTAATTTAATTTGTTGTTTAATATTGTTTTGTAATTTTAATTTACTAACACGAAAAAATGGTGAAGTTTTTATCCGGTCGCAATGGCTGACGTTTCGCTGATCATACTGTCAGCTTCTTCAGAAGGTTTCTAAAGACTATCTGTCTTTCAATTTTTGGGGTCGGGTCCTTTTTCAGCTTTCTGTAGTGGTCCGGATCTAATAAGGACTCTATTTTCCGTTGGTATTCTTCCTTCTTCATGACTACAATAAGAATAACAACGGAAAATAGAGTCCTTATTAGATCCGGAACACTACAGAAAGCTGAAAAAGGACCCGGCACCAAAAATTGAAAGACAGACAGTCTTTAGAAACCTTCTGAAGAAGCTGACAGCATGATCAGCGAAACGTCAAGTCAATTTAGACGACCGCGTCAAAACCTGGAAGAAATAACTTCACCATTGGACAACAGCTGTGAAAGCCTGCATTCTATTACGAAAAAATATGTACCACATGAAAATCGAAGAGGTTAAAAAAGTCATGAGAGCCAGACAGGTCACAGAGGTCTAATAGGACATAAATGTCACAGATCAAGAAAGCGTTAAAGGTTATAACGGTCACATACATCATAATGGTGACAAGGTTCATACAGATGATAAAGATCACATTACTCATAAAGGTCATATATGTAGGTCATTCCTTAGGCATCGGTTCTTACTGTAAATGCATATATTTTCAGTTTTGGACAGAACTACTGAAGGAACACTTCATCAGAATCCATACTAAGCTTAACGTTTCAAGGTAGGGAATACGTAACATATCCAAGAGTTTGTTCGGATCATATACATATGTATATTATTTCGAAAAATTAAGGGAACTAGGTTTTTTGGTCATTTTTGAAAGGTTGTGAAAAATGACGATATCTAGATTTAAAACAAAAATATTTGGAAGCTTCAAGTTTTTAGTTTTCAGATATTTTGTCAAACAATTTTTGTGATCTGCCGTTATCATGCAATGCTAAGACCTGGGATTTGAAAATTTACAGGGCTACTGGGGGTGCATTAGTCTGTAAAAATACCTGAAAACATTAATCTCCCCATCAATATTTGTGAATACGTGGAAGATTTACTAAAATAACGAAGAAAGTTACTCACTACACTAACAATATTTTCCAAATAATTGTAAAAGCTGCCATTACATTCTTTGTACGGTCATTGGTTGCTGAAACATCGTTGATCAAAGACAAAGGGATTCTTTTTCATTAAAAGTTAGATATATCAGCGACAAATTGACGTAAAGAGAATATAAAAAAGCAAACTGAAGTTGAATAAACAGGCTACCTGGCACGTGTATTGATTTAATTAAAAAAAATCCGTGGACTAATAAAAAATACAACATTTATAAAACTGCTCTCTCGCGTTATTTCTTCGGATTGCATGATAACCGTAGCTCACATTTTTTTTTTCCAAAAGATCTCAAAGCTTCAATATATATTTTTTTAATCTACATACGACAATTATTCACTGAGATACAGCCTTTAGAACATCACTAACAAACTTAGGAAAATTTTTATACCCTTAATTTTTTGGATAAAAACCGCAACAGCCAGTATTAGTTAAGCACTGTATTTCTGGGATATAATTGATATCATACTGGGCCATTTACCCCATCCCCTAAACAATCTCAAGGATCTGCAGCTTCACATACAGGACGCTTGGAATGATATACCCCAAGGTGACATTGTTCATTTGATTCAGAGTGTCCCACACCGAGTAAATGAGTGTTACAGAATAGTTTTTAACTCCTGTTTATTTTTTGATGAAAAGTTAATTATCCCTTGTGAAAATTTGAATCAAATCGCTTAGCTAACACTGGGTGTTGCGGTTTTGATCCATAGCCCAATCAACGAGGAGAAAACCGGTCACTAATTGTTATCAGTAAACAAAAAATATGGTCGTATAGAGAAAAAAAATTCTAAGAAAAATAGCGTTTTTTGCTACTCGAGTTTTAATGGCGAACATAACCAAAAAAAATCGCAAAAGTTAAAAAAAACGGGTTTTTTTGCAAATAAAAAAAAAAGCTTCAAGTCCTACACAAGAAAGTTAAATTAGAAAGTTATAGGCCTTAAAAATGCGCGTCGAATGAAATTTGAACGAAAAAAATCGGTTCATAAACGTTTGAGAAAAATTAAAAAAAAAAACGTCAAAAATCGCGTTTTCGTATTTTTTGCTGTATAAATTCCAATTTTGTTTGAATAGACTTCTTGTTAACTACAAATATAGCCCAAGGCAAGCGGAAAATGATTTTAATTTTTTTGAGTTATAACGATTTAAAAAAAAAAAGACGTTTTCAAAAATCAGTTTTTACAGAGGCAAAAAATCATCGTACAGAAACGATCATGGGCTCATTTTATTCGCGAATACTTTTACTTTTATGCCATTAAAAAAACCAAGTCGCTTTTATTTAATTTTTGCATAAAAAAATGCGTTGTAAAATTGTATCATTTTTTCGCACCGTTTGTTTTTGAATAACTTTTTTTAATTTTGGTTTTACATTTTTTGGCCGTTGCATATTTGACAACTGCCATTCAAAACACGCATTTTAAAAAAATGAAGGTCCTAGGACATCAGGAGCCGAGATAATTTTTTTTTAAGCCGAGGAAAAGATAATTTTGCGAGCGCGATCGATTTGAAATCGTGTTTAGTTTTCGATGCGCCCAAGCGGAGCGTCCCCCACTCTGTTGCCGTGTGTTAGCGGGCCGCCCCCACGCTGTTTTTTCGCAAACAATTATGTCAACTTAATTTATGCGAAATGATTTGAAATATTTTTTTTTAAGAAAGTAAAAGTCTGAGATCTATTTCGTGTAAAAATGAAGTCAATCGGACGTATACAGCGCTGTCAGGAATGAAAAAAAATGATCTCGGCTCCCTGAGGTCGTAGGACCTTCATTTTTTTAAATGCGTGTTTTGAATGTAAAACCAAAATTATCGGTTAAACGAACAAATATGCAAATTAAATAAAGGCGATTGGTTTTTCATAGCTAAAAAAGTTTCGTAAAAGGCCAAATGATCGTTTTTTTTTATGTTATACTCGAAAAAAAAATCTTTTCTAATTTTGAAAAAAAGGATAATTTTTCGCGTCTTGGGCTATATTTGTAGGTACAAAAGCCTTTTTAAATTTATACAGCAAAATTCGAAAACGCGATATTTGAATTTTTTTAAAATTATTTAAATGTTTATGAACCGATTTATTTGTTCAAATTTCATTCGACGCGCGATGACTCGAAGCTTTTTTTTATTTGCAAAAAAACGTTTTTTTTGACTTTTGCGAATTTTTTTGGTTATGTTCGCCATTAAAACTCAAGTAACAAAAAACGATATCTTTCTTAGAATTTTTTTCTCTTCTCTATACGACCATATTTTTTGTTTGCTGATAACAATTAGTGACCAATTAACATTTCTTTCCGTGGGGGCTTTCGCTCGTTGATTGGACTACCAACTCAGTATATTTCACGACCTACATGTAATTTATTTGGAATTATGAGCTAGACACCTCGAATGACGCACAGTTACTACTGAAAAGGCACATTCATCTTGTCGCATCGCCACTTCCCACTAATTTCGGCCGGATGTATCTTGAGGATCTTTATCGCGTCTCAACAACGTCTTAGCTACGTCCTCCTCGAGTTTATTGAATTAGTTAAGTTAATTTGCGGCGACAATTAATCTTTACTCGACGCGCGTATCAAAGGAAGAGTTTCATAGGCATTAACGAGCATCTGGCATATCAGCAACATGGAATAATAGCTTCATTTATAACAGTTGAACACGGAGCGTAAGGAAATATACGGAAGGTGCCCTCGACAGGTGTTGATTCAGAGTTTCTCTGCCGGTGAATGGCTGTACACTGTACAGGTCGTAACTCACAAAACCGGGGAATAAATGTGTCTAGACAGGACTGTCATAAATTCTCTGGAACATACCTCTTTCTTATGTCTTAGCCTATTGACATAACAAATATGATAAAGGTTCGATATGTATGCATACAGGGTGTCCAATTAATACTGACACATAGGAAAAAAGGAAATACATAGTAAAAGAAGAACGTTTTTTTTTGGGTAAAAATAATGCGATTTGATGATGAAATTTGTAATTTGAATTGATTTGAAGTTTATTTTAGTCCGAAAGTTATTAGTAGCCAAGCTACATGGTGTCAAAATTATAATTTTAATACCGATTATTGTAAATAACTGTTTTAAAAACCAACAATTTGGTGACGGAGTTTTGTGGATCAAATAATATTCAGTTAATTTGTAGTTAATGCCTCATTCAATTAATGTAAATTAAATGAGACTTTTATTTTTTTATTCGAATAGAATTACAATTCAATATCTTCTTCAAAATAACTTCCTTGGGAAGCTACACAGCGCCGGAGACGGTTCTTCCATTCCTCATAGCAGTGCTGGAACTCATATACTGGAATTGCCTTCAGCTGGTCGGTTACAGTCGTTTGAATGTTTTCTATGGTCCCAAAATGACGTCCCTAGAGGTGATTTTTTGCTCTCGGAAGAGAAAAAGTCACAAGGACTCAAGTTAGGCGAATAAAGAGGCTGAGGAGCCACAGGAATGTTTTTACTGGCTAAAGACTCGTTTACTGAAATGGCTGTGTGACAAGACGCATTGTCGTGACGCAACATCCAGTTGTTCTGATATTTGGTCTCATACACATTTATCGAGGTTTTTCAAGAACCTCTCTGTAAAAGTGTTGATTTACTGTTTGGTCTGGAGTCACAAACTCTTTGTGGACAATTCCCAAGCTATCAAAAACAAATCAGCATGCATTTTGATCTTCGACATGCTTATTCTAGCTTCTTTGGGTCTTGGAGAGCTTGAAGTGTGCCCTTCCATGCCTTGGCGCCTGGTTTCCGGGTCGTACTAAAACACCCAAGTCTCATCACCAGTAATGACACGTTCCATAAAATGGGGATCATTTTCAGTCGATTCCAAAAAGTGGACAAATTTCTCTCCTCATGTTCTTTTGCTCCTGCGAAAGGTTTTTTGGAACTATTTTTGCGCAGATTTTTCCATTCCCAATTCGTCAGACAAAATCGGATGAAGAGTGATGTGATTCAAATTTAACTCGTCCCCGATCATTCTTGTCGTCAACCGACGATCTGAAGCACAAGATCCCGTATTCGATCGACATTTTCATCGGTTCTTGAAGATGAAGGCCTTCCGCTGCGTGGTCCACCTTCAATCAACTCTCTTCCTTCTGAGAATGCCTTAAACCACCGAAAACCTGGGCTCTTGAAAAAGCACTGTCTCCGTAGGCACGTTGAAGTTTTGCAAAAGTATCCGTTGCGCTGTGTCCAAGTCTGAAGCAAAACCTGATAGCACACCATTGCTCAAGATTAATGTCACTCATTTTTAAAACGCACTAAAAAAACGGTTTGCGAAAACATGTTGACATGTTTAACAAGTTCAACCTTGAACTGAACACATGTTGATTATATTTTACACAGTATCAGGCGTTAATATTTGGATCCTAATTTGGATGGAAACAATCATAAAATTGGAATATTTTATGATGGTTTAAGATGCTTACTTTGACATTTGACAAAAATTTTGACAGCTGCCGTCTAACATAAGTATATTTATTATTAATTTCTTAACACGTATCATCTGTATATATATAAAATCAATATTTTAGTAATTTAAATTTTAAAAATACGTAATAGAGTTTACTGAAAAATGACAACTGCCAATACTATAAAGATTAAATAAATATAAATTACGGAACTAATTTATATTAAATCAGGTGCTATATCCTTTTTTGTGTAGAAACGATTTGTAATAATGCAGGATACACATGCTTATTTTTTATTTTGACAGATATTTTAATAGCTATCATCTAACATATAATATTTTAATGAATATTCATTCATTCATTCCTTGCCCAGTAGTGTTCCTTAAATCCTTAGAAAATGAACTGTTATGTTATGTTTTTAAATTTATACTTTTTTCTGTATAACTTAAGAAATACGTTTGTTTCATTTTCGACAGTTAATCTGGCAGCGTCAACAATAAAAAAGTCGAACAAATCATTTTGTCATTTATAAAATGAAATTTTATATTTTAAAAGCCAAAAATGTTTATACATTTGAGACCTTGACACTGATTTTCATTGGGAAAACCCATGTTTTCCAATAAAAACAGGTTTTTTAGATCCTGGAGTGGGTACTGGAACCTACGACGTAGAAACAAAAAACTGGACGTTTTCCACGAAAACACCGAACTACTACACTTTTTCTCGACGCGCGTTTCGCCAACCAAGGAGAAGATTAAAACAGTTTTAATCTTCTCCTGAAGATGCCAACTTGGTTAAAAACTGTTTTAATCTCCTTCTGAAACGCGCGTCGAGAAAAAGTGTAGTAGTTCGGTGTTTCGTGGAAAACGTCCAGGTTTTTAGATTAAAATAATAAAATATTGGGAATCAAAATCAGAAATCCAGCTAGACGAATCTATGGAGGAAGGAATAACGAACGTTTTAGAAAAAAAATCATCTTAAAATCCTTATTTTTAGGATCTCCGAGTGATTTGGATAAAACACTACAGTTTTGTCCCACTGTGCGTCGTCTTTCAATATAGGGGATACTGACCGTTTTCAAGCACACCCGGAAATAGACTCCGAAACGGATCACCTCGAATGTACGCGGTCGGCACCATTATCCCGAACGTAATCACCGAACGTATTTACTTAATGCAACCTGGACGAGTTGTCAGGAGAGCGCGTGGCAGCGTCGCCTAATTGAGGCCATTTCAGTTAGGTCTCGCGATTAAATTAATTGGATTGCACATAAAGAGCATCGTCGCCAAATGCCAATAAAGGGCCGATGCGTGAAACCGGCGTAACCTGGGAAATAAACCCCGGAATGTTTGCCGGCGTCTACGTCGAGGATGGGATTTCGGGCTCGGCTTCAATTGAGTGTTAAAAGCGAAAAACACTTTCGAATTATACAGAGCGGGTCCGTTGATGTGAGCAGATAGTAAAGCAATGAGTAGGCGTGGCTATGGTCTTATTGGATCGTGGCTTTTGTGACGTAATGTCGGCCACGCGCACCTTCTACAAAGTGGGCGTGGTTAAGTTACAAAATTTTTACTTAAAAAATCTGTAGTCCTGTTTTTAATAGGTACACTCTGTATATTGGGAATTACTAGTTTCCAGGTGATACTATACAATATCTTCTTCAAAATTTAAAAGAAAAGCTCGAACATCTCTGGGTTTTGTTAGCAGATAGTAAAGCAATGAGTAGACGTGGCTACGGTCTTATTAGATAGTGGCTTTAGTGACTTAATGTCGGCCACGCCCACTCTCTATAAAGTAGGCGTGGTTACGTTACAAAATTTTTACTTCAAAAAATCTGTAGTTCTGTTTTTAACAGGTACACTCTGTATATTGCGAATTACTAGTTTTCAGGTGACACTATACAATATCTTCTTCAAAATTTAAAAGAAAAGCTCAAATATCTCTGGGTTTTGTATTTAGAACAACATGTATTCTATAATTAAAAAAAATCTGATAATTTACCTGTAAAAGTCAATTTTACGTAATTTACCCATCTCTAGTAGAATAGCAAATAACCGAGTTAACCAAGCCTTACTCAATATTTCTGGCTACAGTCAAATTTGCCAAGGACACGCCCACAATTGAACATTGGCTAATCCACTGAGAACAAAGAAAATATTACGTACAAAATGTACTCGGAAATTTGGATTTAAATAAACCGCTTAAAAGGAATCGGTAAAATGTTTTTTTTTTCTTCAGGTTGGTAGCCCTTTCCTTAATTACCAAGCCTGTTTAGAGCGCGATCTGTCAGTCAGTGTAGAGCAGCTGTTGGTAATAGACGACCTCAAGTGTGCTCGACGAATTGTACAATGGAGAAAGTAGTGGAATAACGCGTTTGCTTAAAATGTTGTGCCGCAAACGAAATTTCGTGAGCCGATTAATTGAAAATGTTAAATAAGGGTTTGATGATTTGTAAAATGTTATGTCCAAAACACAGGCTTACGAGTGGTAAAAGGAGTTGAAAGCGGGCCGTGAAATCGTCGAAGATCTGCCTAGCCCGGTCGGCCATCGACCTCTACGACAGCCGATAAAATTGACAAAATCAAAACATTAGTGCTTGAAAGTCGCCACATGAGTGTTAGAGAGTTGGCTCAAGAGTGAGACATATCGAGAATGTCAGTTCATGGTATTTTGAGTGATATTTTGGACATGAAACGCGTCGCTGCGAAACTGGTTCCGAAAGAGCTGAATGTTCTTCAAAAGGGCATCGGAAGCTCTCGACATGGTTTCCAGAGCCGATAGTGAACCAAACTTCATGAAACGCATCATAACTGATGACGAAACATGGGTCTTCGAGTGACGACATGCAAACAAGTCCTCAATCATCAGAATGACGCTATGATGATGAGCCGAAACCGAAAAAACCGCGTCAAAGTCGGTCGAAAGTGAAGGTGGTGCTGACGGTTTTTTTTAATACACAGCCACACAAAAAAAGTTTCTGACTGGGGGTCTCACCAGTGGCGGTGCGTGATATTTCAGTTAGCCATATCTTGAAAACGACACATGGGACCCACTTCACTTTTTAGGTGATGACTATACACCTCTTACAGAAAGGATTTATAGTTGAAAAAATCGTCAACAAAATTTGCGAAAAAATTCAAAAACACTGGAGCACTCCCTGGGTTCTCAGTAACGCTCTGTGGAATATTTGCAATATATTTTTTTTCATAATCTAGAAACAAATATAAGGAGATGTTTTTCGATTTGTTACAAAATATTTTTTGTTTCAAAAAGTTATGGCCATTTTAATTTTGGGGAACAAAATGTTCCTATAAAATTATAATTAAAATGGCCATAACTTTTGAAAAAAAAATATTTTGCAACAAATCGAAAAACGTCTCCTTATATTTGTTTCTAGATTATGAAAAAATATACTGAAAATATCCCACAGAGCGTTACTGAGAACCCAGGGAGTGCTCCAGTGTTTTTGAAAAATGTTTCGCAAACTTTGCTGACGATTTTTTCACTATAAATCCTTTCTGTAAGAGGTGTATAGTCATCACCTAAAAGTGAAGTGGGTCCTATGCGTCGTTTTCAAGATATGGCTAACCTGAAATATCATGCACCGCCACTGGGTCTCACTATGTGTCCTATATGTTTTTGGGGTCACTGAATCCGGGGTCAGTTTCACCTCAGCACGTCTGGGTTCGGCTATAACCCCAAAAACCACCTTCAAATTTGCTATATCGGTTAAAACCACAAACACTATGGCTCCGAAACCTCATCCTTCATTCATTAACAAATTTATTTATTTATTAAGAGATTCATTAATTTATTTACAGATTTCTTTATGGTGTATATTTGCTTGAGAACTGTAAATCAGTTTCATTGTGAGAGATTGCTTTACATGATTACAGCATCGAGTTATAGGGTTATGTAGTTATGTGGTTATGTGGTTATGTGGCTGTGGGGTTATTAGGTTATTGTATTATAGTATCATGAGGATTAAGAGCCATAGGGTTTGTGGTTTTCGATTTGGGTTTTTTAGGTTATGGCCGAATTCTAACGTGCTGGGATAAAACTGACCCCGGATGCAGATTCAGCGACCCCAAAAGTACATAGTACACATAGTCAGACCCACACGACAGAAACTTTTTTTTACTGTTTTTTTTTATGGGGTTATGTGATTATGGAGTTATGTGGTTATGTGGCTATGGGGTTATTAGGTTGTGGGGTTTGGTTATTGTATTATAGGATTATGAGGTTTCGGAGCCATAGGGTTTGTGGTTTTAACGGATGTAGCAAATTTGAGTTTTTTTTTTGAGGTTATGGCCGAACCCAGACGTGTTGGGATGAAACTGACCCCGGATTCGGATTCAGCGACCCCAAAAACATATAGTACACATAGTGAGACCTGAAACTTTTTTTATGTGGTTGTGTTACCGAGGTGATACATTCCGAATTCCTTCCGGAAGGACAGACGGTTAATAAGGAGTATTATCTCGGCATTTTGAGGCGTTTGCGTGAAAGTATTCGTCGGAAACGGCCGGAATTGTGGAAGGAAAATTCTTGGATTTTGCACGACGACAACGCGCCATCTCACCGAGCTACGATTATGACCGAATATAAGGCCACCGCATTCACCGGATATGGCTCCGTGTGATTTTTTATTATTTCCAAAACTAAAATTGCCACTAGGGGTCGCCGCTTTGAAACGATAGAGGCCATCAAACAAAATTCGCTGAAGGCGATGCCTTCGGCGGCCTATAAGCGGTGTATGGAAAATTGGGTTAAACGTTGGCATAGCTGTATTGCACTCGATGCAGCCTACTTTGAAAGGGACAAAATATTTTCTCAATATTTTGAGTCAATAAATAACAGTTTTTGTGCTTTTTTACAATGTCCAGGTGTAATATGTGAACAAGCAAAGTTCATTACTTTTGTATAAAAATATAATATTTCATTGCATTTCCTGTTAGTTTACATTTTTCCGTACTAATGTAATTCTGTCTTCGCTATTCTGCGAATAATGCTGGATTAGCAACTTCAAGTTCAGTCACCAAGCCTTTTTATTTCATTACCAAATATGGGCACGCCTGATGGCTATGAAATTTCTGATCACCACAATAAAATACAAGTGTTAGTTTATATAAAATTGTTAGTAATAGAGTCTAAAATGTAACGTCTTGAGAACACCACGAATCGGATAATACAGTTCCTTGTGAAATTAATAAGTCTTTAATTTCACCCAAACTCCAAACATTACACAGGTACTTTTTGTACGTTACATTCATATGATTAAACCGCTAATTGAAGAAATGATTCTAACGAGTAGTAAAAGTACCAGGCCTTAGAGCATTAAATTCCTTACGAAATATAACCGTAGTTAATTTCCACGCGACACTATTATAAATTAATTATTTCTTAAAGCGGAAACTAAGCCCGGCAGTAACCTTCGAGCACAAAGAAGATAATGGCAGAAACGTGACTTAACTCGAAATTCGCTAAATGTTTGGAAGTGCCGGATCTATATCAGACATTATTAATGTGACCAGATTTTATTCAATGTGCTATCGGCACTCGGGAGGTTCTACATCTGTAATTACAAGTTGCAAAGTGTCTTCGCCACTCCCTCGGTTAATTGTCAAATTCAGCACTCGCCAAGATTTCAAAGCGCTACTCAAGTTATGCCGTCTGTAGCAGTACTTTTTTTCTTTGCATTTAACTAAGGATTTCGCTTCGATGCATTCCCGCTTCTCTGTGAAATGTAGTGACACATACGTAGGGTTTCCCGATCGTGTTAGTTAGATACATAGAGTTAGGATAGTATACAGTGTGGAACAGCCAAATGGAATAATTTCAATAGCTACATTATTATGCTTTTTTTTTAGAAAATCCTGAGACGCGTCAATTTCTAAAATTCAACCCCCTTCAGGTGACAGCTACAGCCCCTAAATTTTCAAATTGGAAGTAGGGGCTTTTGATACATCATTTAAAAGGTATTTTATCTCTATTCAAAACTGCTATGGTTTTAAATTTTATTGCAGAAATTAACAAGAAAAAAATAAGTTTCTCCAGCGTAGGAAATTCGTTACAGTAAAATAAAACTTTTATAAGTAACACTATTTGTCAATTTTAGGTTTTGAAATGTTAATAAAAAATAAATTATTGACAGAAAATCAGATGCACCAATAAACTGGTACCAACTAATGAGACCGCGGAAGACGATTTTCATAGACAAATTCTCAGTTGTGAACAAATGATGCAAATGATAGATGACAATACTTTACAAATAGAAAATGTTTTATTTTCGGATGAATCTACATTTACACTTCACGGCCGTGTTAACCGCCAAAACTGTCGTTACTGGTCGAGAGAAAATCCTCACTGAATGAGGGAACTAGACACGCAAAACCCTAAGAAAGTTACCGACGATGGCAAACTTGTATCCAGCTGAAGGAAACCCACAGCTTCCAGGTAATGCAATATGGTTCCAGCAGGATGGTGCACCAGCACATTATGAAGTCAATGTCCGGCAATATCTCAACACAATCGTTCCAAATCGATGGATAGGGAGACGTGGTTCTGTAGAATGGCCTGCACGATCACCTGATCTCACGCCGTTAGACTTCTTCCTATGGGGATATGTAAAAAGTATGGTTTACAAAACCAAATCCGACGATTTAACTGACTTAAGAAGAAGAATAACACTTGCAATTAGGTCGATTACCCCGCAGATGTTAACTAACGTTAGAAGACATTTCTATTTACGTCTAGGATGCTGCCAAGATGCTGGAGGCATGCATTTTGAACATCTGCTGCATTAATAATGATTTGTTTTTTATTTTAATGTAACGAATTTCCTACGCTGGAGAAACTTTTTTCTTGTTAATTTCTGCAATAAAATTTAAAACCATAGCAGTTTTGAATAGAGAATGAAAAGACCTTTCAAATGAAGTATCACAAGCCCCTACTTGTTACAACCCTAATTTTATTTTAGGGGTTGTAGCTGTCACCTGAAGGGGGTTGAATTTAGGGATCATATTTTTACGTCGCAAGATGTCATTTTAGAATTAGAAATTGACGTGTCTCAGAATTTTCTAAAAAAATGCATAATAATGCAGCTACTGAATTTATTCCATTTGGCTGTTCCACACTGTATATAATTACGTATATAGAGTTAGTCGGATGGGTCATTGGATTAAGCCGTTTCGCCCGACCGTCTGACAGACTCCATTATTTTATTAGTGTGTTCGAGATGTTTACAGCGTCGTCGTCAGTATTACCTTGATATAAAAATGCCACACGTGCATCAGTCTCCTTACTTCATTTACACACCTCGTATAAAGAATGATTAGTCAAAACGCCATCATCTGTGTAATATACTCCTGATAATGCCTTGAATTCTTTAGTGCTTCACAAGTTCAATAAGTTCATGTACAATGATAATATTAGGTTTTGTCACTTGATTATTGTAGAAAAAAACTGCAGTCCGTAGAGTTATATTTGGAGCATACTCAGCATACTAAAATCAACCTTTAGCTTCGAAAGTATGGTCTAAAATATTTAAACCTGAAAATTACAACTAAAACCTAGTTATAATATTACCGATATTATTCCCAGAGCAGAGTATTGCCGCAATTCTATCGATTTACTAAAATATCCTTTCAAATTAAATTTTCATTTGCAATCAGAGCTCCGAGAGCTCTAGTTTGAAAGTTTTTAATATTAGGTTAAAAATAAAAGTCTGAGTAGATTTCTTTGAATTAAACATTGCCGCAGGAATAGTGCAGGTAATGACATTATGGCGTATTTCTTGTCGATGGTTTTATTGAATAAAATTAATATATTTTGTAAATGTTGAAGTAAAAGGTTATCATAAAGTAGAGGATATATTTCAACTTATTAGTAACTTGTTGCAAATCCATTTTTTTTAAAGTTGAAATCGTTTGATTTTATCTTATTTTATTTTGAGAATAATACGCTATATTGCAGTTGCTTTGTTTTGACACTCATGTCAGTAGTTGTCATAACGATATTTTTTATTTTCCATAGACACACTAAACCTTTATTATTGTGGAAACTAGATTCAAATTGCTTTTGCATTATTTTAATTCCTTAAAACTCTATATATGTATTATGTGAACATCAGACATTAACAGGTTGTAGAAGACAATTTCTACACTTTTCTTTCTAGCGACTAGTATAGGTAGTGAGAGGTCCGGTCTTATTTCCTCACTACCGATGCGTACACGGCTGCTTCTTATCTGTCGCCTGATTCCTATTTATCCTTTTTCATAACTAGGCGGGTGAGTCATCGATGACGTAGTGGGCCGATTGGCATTTGTTGGTGATTTTGTACCCTCCTCTTCAATGAGAACCAAGCTCCCGCACTGCGGAAGCCAAGAACTGGAGTGGGGGCAGTTGGCTCTGATTCGTGTAACGTCATGGCAACGTCTGCATCTGTCTCACTTAACGGAGCTCTCTCTTCACGTTTGGTGAATATAATTAAGTTCACATACGGTATATCCCTGCCATTATGATAACCTTGTAGTATATGTCAAACACAACATAAGAATAGTGTAATAAGCACCTCAGATTGTGTATATTACATAAAATCTAAAATAGTTTGGAACTCGTGTCTAGGAAATTCTATTGGTTTCCTTGACTGACATCACACACACAACTTGAACTTTAACAACTTGAAAATTGTATAAAAACGATTTTCAAACCATAGTTTATCAGGCAAAAATATATTTTTTTAAATCTGCGCACTCCATATTCTTTTCGACTGAAGGAGATTAATTCATTAAAAAGCAAGGCAGCTCGTATTAACTTCATTTTTTTTTCTTGGAAAGCCACATTGTATTTTTTTTCTCACATAGTCGTGTTCGCTTATTTTACTTTACTTTTACTTCAGTATTGTTCCTAATTCCGCATCATTGGACGTTCCGGGTATATTCCTTTATGTTTATTCTTTCCCTCACTTCTTTCCTATTTACCAGAAAGTCGCGGGATTACATCTTAGGATTCTTTGTAAGTTACCAACTGGAAGCAATATAATCCTCCCATAAAAGTTTTTTTGGCGTTGTATAATCCCCATTTCAGGTGATTTATAGGAGGATGGCCAGGATAAACCTCGACTGCCTAACTTGGGTTTGTTGTCGACTGAAATCGGAATTACTGTTTTTTAGAAGAATAACTTTCAAAATAGTAGTAAAAAATAAAATTTCTCTCTTTGTACATTTAGTGCCAGTTGGATATTTATTAATGTCACTTTAAAGTTTGGCATGTTAAAGCAATTTTTTGCGAGGAGTATCCCGACTTTAAGAATTAATATCGATGCATTGCCGTAATATTTGCTCATCTTACAACAGTATAATAACGTGTGTTCACAAGAAAAAAAAACGAACTCAAGTGGTTTATGGAAATTTCAAGGCATTATATCTTAGAACAATATTAATGAAGAGTTTTCCATAAGGTTGTGGGAAAAGTCATGACGCAATTTTTGGGTGAATTTCTAGGCTCATTTATTACTAACAGAACAAGTTCTATCAATGATGTGTTGCCCATTCTGATTTATGGTCTTTCGTCGTCTTTCCGGGAACTGCATGATTCCGCGCTCGTAGAAGGACCGCTCTTTTCCAGCGAAGAACTGGGTGAGATGCTCTTTGATGGCCTCATCAGAATCGAATGATGTATCATGCAAGTCGTTCTGCAAGGAAGGAAACAAATGGTAATCCGATGGGACAAGGTCCGGTGAGTAAGGAGGAGAGGCAAGACTTTCCATCCAAGCTGCAGCAACTTTTGGCGAGTCACCAAACTTGTATGGGGTCTGGCGTGCGTTGTCGTGGTGGAACATTACGCCTTTGATTGATGAATGATGAGTTCTGGCCGCTTCTCCGCAAGAGATGTATTTGAATCATCCAGTTGGCGACAGTACACATCGGAACCGATAATCTGGTTCCGTGGTTGGAGCTCGAAAAATACCACGCCCTTATAATCCCACCATATTGAGATCATAACTTTCCTCTAGCGAAGATTAGCTTTGGATTGTGTTTGGACTAGCTCAGTTCCACTGCACCACGATCGTTTACATCGAATATTGTTGTAAACAATCCATTTTTCATCGCTTGATACCAGGCGCTTCAAAAATGGATGGATTTTGTTGCGCTTGAGGTGAATATCGGCGATATTGATGCGATTGGTGAGATTAATTTCTTCATGAGGAGAGGAGAGTTCATGAGGAACCCATATATAGAGCTTTCCGATCAATAGAAAAATAATGACAAATTCAGCACTTTTCGATGTCAAAAAAAAACGGGGGGGAGGAAACCCTTTTAAAACCCCCCTTTTTTTTTTTTTTATAGAGAAGGGAAATATGTTTTTCTACTATTCAAAGTTGTAATAAATTATTGTTAAAACTTTAAAATGGTGTGATTATTGTATCACCTTTAAAAAAAATTCACAAAAAAAGACTCATTTTCGGGCGTCCAAAAGGCTTTCCCCCCTTAAACAAGTGTTTGATGACGTGCATCGATTTTTATTTCGTATGAAGTATAAATTGTTTATTTCACTGTTTAATATACTGTTTCAGCCTGTTCACAGCGAATAAATAAATACCATTTTTTCTTGTGTATTGCATCTTACGTATGTAACAGGTGCCATCCAGGGGCACACGGAATTACTCGCGACCCCGCGGATTCCTATTTGTTACTTTCCAGATTTACCGAGCGGTCTTGTTAAATCTGCACACCTATGATATGTGGATTCGTTGATTAATTCGTCCAAGAGAAAACATTAGCTTACCTGATAACGCCTTAATTAGTCGACTGTAGGTGTTAGGTCCCCTTTGGTAGTCCGGCGCGAAATAAAACACTACTGTACAAATTAGGGAGTATTTTAATTTAAACCAAAACAAACTGTAACAAATGCCGTTAACCAATTCCCGGTTACGCGTCTTATTCCCGATAATAACTAATTAATACTTGAAGGGGCTTTGATCAACACATACAATATTATATTCCTGAACAAATACAATAATAATAGCAAACTTCAAGGATTAATCAGAGCCAACACGACAACGTAAGAAACCATGGAGCGGAAGAAAAGAACTGAAGTTTTTCGGGTTTATCCCGTTTTTATGAACATGGTATATTTTCTAGAAAATACCCTAATTCACCCCACTAGCATAGCGAACCTTTACGTCTCCATAGCCACCCAGTGGCGTAGCAGACGTCAAGGTTCTCCTCGGTTCTGAGCCGATCTTCCATTAACAACCTTCGACATTCCGCGATAGACGGTGTGACCAAGGATTTACATATATACAGGGTGGCCCAGGGGTTATGTACACCCCAAAAAGAGCTCCATTTTTTGTAGTAGGAATTTGAAATTTTACATACATAAATGAATCGTTGAAGCTCAACTTTTAACCTATAGGGTGGATATTTCCTATTTCCGCCCTAACCGGAAGTGATATCAACTTTTTTTTCAAATGGCAACCACCATTTTTTTATGCGATTCGGCTAGAGTATCGGATTTTTTATCTGTCTGTTTTTTTAACAGAAAAATCGGTTAAAAAATGGCAAAGATACGTACATTATTAATATTTCATTAAGGCGGCTATGAATCAAATATTAAGCGCTTGCTTTTTTAACAAGTAAGCCACGGAATTTACAAAAAAAGGCACAATGATACTATTGTTGTAAACTGAAGTTGGATGTAAAGTTTTTGTTATGTTTTATAACTTATGTTTATGCAAAACTTTAGAAAACTCCTTTTTCCTAAAAAGAAAGCGCCATTATTACAGTTTTTCAAATGACAATGTCCATTATTTATTTTATAAATTTGAAACACATAATGTCAACTTGACATACAGCATGTGAAAATTACGTCAGAACTTACAGACTAATAACTAATAAGATTAAGCATAAATAATAAGAGCTGTGCAAAAGAAAAGTTTGCGTTGAGTTTGACAGGTAACTGATTTAGTAATTTTTACAATCAGTAGACGCATTCGATGGCATACTAACTGGGGAACGTTTCAAACTTGTAATATCAAAAAAAATATTGCCATTTGTAAAAACGTAATATTGGCCCTTTCTTTTTTGGAAAAATGAAATTTTCTAAAGTTCTGCATAAAGATAAAGATATTCTGCGTAACTTTACATCCAACTTTCATTTACAACAGTACCATTGTACCCTTTTTTGTAAATTCCATGGCTTACTTGTTAAAAAAAGCAAGCGCTAATATTTGATTCATAGCCGCCTTCATAAAATATAAATAATGTACGTATCTTTGCCATTTTTTAACCGATTTTTCTGTTTAAAAAACAGACAGATAAAAGAATTCGATACTCTAGCCGAATCGCATAAAAAAAATGATGGTTGCCATTTGAAAAAATAAAGTTGATATCACTTCCGGTTAAGGCGGAAATAGGAAATATCCACTCTATAGGTTAAAAGTTGAGCTTCAACGATTCATTTACGTATGTAAAATTTCAAATTCCTACTAAAAAAAATGGAGCTCTTTTTGGGGGTGTACATGACCCCTGGGCCACCCTGTATAAGTATTTAGTAGCTTGGCCTCCCATATATAAGATTATCACATCCCATTTTCCACTGAATCATTTCCTCTGCATCACTTATCTCGACCGCCGCCACCCTCCGGGAGTTTGATTCCTGTCCGCCTCTGGCCAGCAATGCCTACCACTTTGCACTGGCTTTACATTCACCTTATGGTTGCCAGATGTAAGGTAGATAAGTACCATTTTCTCCGAATGAAACAATTTTACAAAAAAATCCTCTAGAAACCAATTCGTCACGGCCGAACAACTTATTTAGTAAACGCTATTAAATATCTTAAAATTGACCTGGTAAATAAATTTACGACCCATCTTGTGAGGTCTGCAAAGCTTTCTCTTTAAAATAAAATATTCTAACCATCCAAAATATCTGACTATTTTGCCGTTTTGTTACATGTAACAAAACAAATCCTTAATATATTACGATCGTACCATTTTCCCCTCAAAGACTGAACGCAAATACACAATTCTGAATAAAAAATCATAAATATACACGTCTTCTGATCTGTGCCCTGCTAAAAATAAAAAGACTCTCACCATGTCACGTTGCCGCCTGTCCTGGTTTTCCCTAAGGACCGTTATTACGCACACTGAATAAATTACTTCGTATTTACGCACAAAGCCCCGTAATATTATTCCTTTATGAGCTGGATGAAATTTTCGCCTCCCCAAAAAAAAAATTCGTTAACGTTACCGAACAAGGAAGTAAATTGTGTGCGTGGCTCTTAACGATGAGGCGACAAAAGCCAAAAGCTGGCATCATTGTGGCAGGGACACAATTGTCTAGCGTGATTCAGAATGAGGTGCTTAAAATCGCGACTATAATTTGAGTGCCGAGCTTAACACGTAAAGTCGGCTTCTACTGGAACAATTAACTCCCACTCCCTGTCTTGCTCTAAATTAAAATTGTACAGGGTGTTTCCGGATGAAGTAGCATGGATGATACCAGGAAATAATAGAGCTCTAAATAAATCGATTGGACTAAACATGCTTTAAGTCCAATGTGGCACCCTTCTTGACATACAGAGGCCTAATTAAATTTCAACTCAATATGTCTATATTTTAATTAATACACAAGGTTGTCATAAAGTTGAGGATATAAGAGGTGTGTAAATTAAGTAATGAGACATATTTTAAATTTTATTATTCGAATAGAATTACAATTCAGGATTGTTTCTTTCAAAATAAGTTTCTTGGGAAGCAACACAGTGCTGGAGACAGTTCTTCCATTCCCTCACAGCAGTGCTGGAACTCATATACTGGTCGGTTACAGTCGTTTGAATGTTTTCTATGGTCCCAAAATGACGTCTCTTGAGGTGATGTTTCATTATCGGGAAGAGAAAAAAGTCACAATGACTAAAGTGCGAATAAGGGAGCTGAGAATCCACATGAATGTTTTTACTGGCTAAAAACTCGATTACTGAAATGTCTGGTGACAAGGCGCATTGTCCAGTTGTTTTTTATGTTTTGACGTTGAATTTTAGATGTTAAGTTTTTCAAGAACCTCTGTGTAAAAGTGTTGATTTACTGTTTGGCCTGGAGGCACAAACTCTTTGTGGGCAATTCCCAAGCTATCAAAAAAAGCAAATCAGCACGCATTTGATATTCGACTTGCTCATTCTTACTTTTTGGTCTTAGAGAGCTTGAAGTGTGCCATTTCATGCTTTGGCGCTTAGTTTGCGGGTTGTACTCAAGCACCCAGGTATCATCACCAGTAATGACACGTTTCATAAAATAGGGATCAATTTCAAATGATTTCAAAAAGTCAACAACTTTCTCTCCTGATGTTCTTTTTTTCCTACGCAAGGTTTTTTTGGAACCATTTTTGCGCAGATTTTCCTCATCCCCAATTCTTAAAACTCTGTTCTTCAAAGTCAAAATCTGATGAACAGTGGTGTGACTCAAATTTAACTCTTCCCCGATCATTCTTATCATCAACCGACGATCTGAACGCACAAGATCCCGTATTCTATCGACATTTTCATCGGTCTTAAAGATGAAGGTTTTCCCCTACGTGGTTCATCTTAAATCGACTTCAATATTCCTTCTGAAAATGCTTTAACCACCCAAAAACTTGGGTCTTGAAAAAAAACACTGTCTCCGAAGGCGTGTTGAAGTTTTGCAAAAGTATCCGTTGCGCTGTGTCTGAAGCAAAACCCGACAGTACACCGTAGCTCAAAATTAATGTCACTCATTTTTAAAACGTACTAGAAAAAATCGGTTTAAGGAAACAGTCACAAAGAACAAACAAAGGACTCCAACAAGTTCAAACTTGTACTGAAGGTACATTACATGTTAACCTACCGGCCTTCCAAGTCCCGTCTCCGAAGTGTTGTTAGATCGGGCGCTACGTTGCCAGTCTCATTACTTAATTTACACACCTCATACACTAAGTTTTTATACAGTTTTAGAAAATTGAAGTAATTGAAGCAGATTCATATAATGAACATTATAATTTGGTACAATGTTATTATGAACGTGGTAAACATTACACTGCTGGTTTACGAAGATTTCATACGAGAATGGATTTGAGAGCAGGCGTAAAATGAAAGTGTACCGTAATTTGATTAGCAAATTTGAAAAAACAGGGTCTCTAATCGACCTCCCGATTCAACTATTCTTTCCGACCGAAATATCAGTTATGTCCAAGTTGCAAGTTTTACGCAAAATCTTAAAAATGTATCTTTTATAACTGCAACGACTATTTGATTTGTAGGAGACAGATTTGGCAACCAGGTATGATTTTTCTTTGCGAGTATTTATCCAGATTGAAATTGAACCACAATGGTTATCCTCTATTTTGTGGACAGATGAGATAATGGAGATTTAATGATGAATTTAATACTCAAGAACACTTCATCATTTCTAACGAATATTAAGAGATTATGCTATTTCACAGTTGCAAATCGAGGATGTAACTGAAAACAATGTGTATGGAGAATGGAGCACCCCCGTACATTTACCTATCAATTGAAAACTTGTTAACTACTGTTTGTCAAGGTCGTGTTATAAACAGATATTTGAATATTCCTGGCCGCCAAGATCGCCTGATCTGAACCCAGCGGTTCAGTGTAATTTAAGCTTTATCAAAGGACTTCAAGCATTAATAGAGAGAGTGAATTCTTTTGAAAGCGTTTAAAGCTCTTTTTAAAAGGCTTAAAGCACTTCCTATTGAATTTGCTGTTTTCTTTCGCATCAGTAGATGCACCAAGACGACATTTATTAATAGATGCTCACTCTAAGGAGTTATTTCTTTTAAAGTTCTAAACTTTTTCAAAACATAATGATTTTTGAAAAGCACTAAAAATGTTCTTTTCAAGCATGTCATGGTCAACTGTGATTTTATTTGAAAAAATGTGGGTTTTGTCCATAATTCAAAAACCGTCAATTACCGAAATTAAAAATATTGAGGCCACTGAATTCTACATTTATAAAAAAAATCTATGGGATCCCGTTGTAACGATATCAAGGTTGTTTAAGTTGTGGCCACTACGGAGATGGTTTTTCGGAGTGGCTGTTTTTTCGAAAATCTGCTGTAACTCAAACACTAGAAGTGGTATAAAAAATCTAGCCCTGGGCCCGGTGAATTTTCCTCAAAAAAAGTAATCCAGGTTCGCGAAAACTGCATTTTTCTATATCCTATACTAACTGAGATACATTAGAAATACATACATCGAAAATGGGACACCCTGTACATACACTTAAAATTTCTAAAAATTGTTTTATGAATGACTAATGGTCTGAGGGGCTCTTTCCGCAGTTCCGGAAGATTACTATCCTAGTTTCTCGCTTACATTCGCAAATTTGAACATATAAAATCTCCATGCACTTCCGCGAGACCATTACGTCTTAACTAAAATTTTATAGAACGGGGTTTGCTTCTGTGAACTACCTGATTAAAATAAATCGGGTTTTCAACTACTGAAGTTAACCGTGGAAGTTGAAAGAAACTGTCGCACTTCACACACAATCAGTCCAGTAGGCAGAGATTTTTATGTGTTCTTGAAACATATAGGGCTAGTTTTGACGGTTTCCCTATGTATTTTTTTGAGTAGAACACAATGCGCGGGGTCCGTAGAGCTGAAACCGTCCGCAAATTTTTTAAATTAACAATTTGTGAAAAAAAAAACGCATTTTTTTCTCATTTTCGCCTATATCTCTGTCCTTGGCATATTTTATACAGCATATGCATATAAGAAGTTGTAGCCTATTGAATTTCCAAAATTTTAAGTTAAGCCCAACCCGAAGTCTCCAAGTGCTGTTGTTAACTTGCAAATGACGACTGAAGTTGAAAAAAGTGTTTTTATTCACCATTTTTTTACTTCTAAAGTAGGGCGACTATGAAGTTACAAAAAAAAAGGAAAGAAAATAGGGCGAGAGTAGGGCAAGTTTTTATACAGTTTTAGAAAATTGAAGTAATTGAAGCAGATTCATATAATGAACATTATAATTTGGTACAATGTTATTATGAACGTGGTAAACATTACACTGCTGGTTTACGAAGATTTCGTACGAGAATGGATTTGAGAGCAGGTGTAAAATGAAAGTGTACCTTAATTTGATATAAGAACATAATAATAATAACAGCATATGCATATAAGAAGTTGTAGCCTATTGAATTTCCAAAATTTTAAGTTAAGCCCAACCCGAAGTCTCCAAGTGCTGTTGTTAACTTGCAAATGACGACTGAAGTTGAAAAAGTGCTTTTATTCACCATTTTTTTACTTCTAAAGTAGGGCGACTATGAAGTTACAAAAAAAAAAAGGAAAGAAAGTAGGGCGACTATGAAGTTTGTAAGTATGAAGTTACAAAAAAAAATTCAGCTCGATCCGTTAATAACTTTTGTGTAATTAACGATCGCATTTATTGCAAGCCTTATTAACAATGACGCCATTTCTTTGTTTTATTGTACGATATTGACCGGATTGGTCTAGAAAAATCATAAATCTCTTCAAGTTTGCGAGACTTTTTGAGATTTTGAAAAATATTAATTTGGGCCAATTTTATAACGTTTTCTACGCGACTGCCTTTTTTTGACACTTTTTTCACAATATCTTGAAAGTACGCTTCTAGACGCGTATTTAAAAAAAAAATGGGCGTCAAGATATTATAGTCACAATTCTGAGAATTTCGAAGCGGCAACGCTAAACCAATATATGTGTACGTCGCGTCAAAAAAGGTAGTCGCATAGAAAACGTTATAAAACTGGCACAAATTAATATTTTTCAAAATCTCAAAAAGTCTCGCAAACTTGAAGAGATTTATGATTTTATAGCCCAACTCGGTCAAATCGTACAATAAACAAAGAAATGGCGTCATTGTTAATTAAGACTTGCAAAATTCGATCGTTAATTACTCGAAAAGTGATTAACGGATCGAACTGAATTTTTTTTTGTAACTTCATACTGAAAAATAGTGAAAAAAAATCACTGTTTCAAATTCAGCAGTCATGCAGGTATGCAGGTATGCAGCAAATATGCAGGTTAACAATAGAACTTGGAGACTTCGGGTTGGGCTTAAAATTTTGGAAACTCAATAGGCTACAACTTCTTAACTGCATATGCTATATAAAATATGCCAAGGAACGGAGATATAAGCGAAATGTGGAAGAAAGACGTTTTTTTTTTCACAAATTGTTAATTTAAAAACTTAGCGGACGGTTTCAGCTCTACGGACCCCGCGCATTGTGTTCTACGCAAAAAAATTCATAGGGAACTGTCAAAACTAGCCCTACATGTTTCAAGAACACATAAAAATCTCTGCCTACTGGACTATATTCATAATTGATACAAACTCTTTATGTTGATAGAAGCGCCTAACGTATACATCTAATTAGGCACGGTTATATATGATTTACATTTGTCCCCGGACATCTCGCCTTAGAGGGTAAACGCGGTGCAAACAGAACGACGAACACAGCTCCACAACGCGCCTTCCCGAATTAACAATAATACCTGGGAAGTAAACATACGTCAATTTTATGTGCAAACATAATCCTTCGAGCAGTTTCCCCAATTAGCGGAGATGCAAACGCGCAGATGTACCCGTATGTATGCATATAGCGATGACTATATTCGTCTTGGATTACCGCGTTACACGGTCGCCGGATTACTTTGGTCATAAGTGGAGATCGCCAAAGTGGGGCTCATTACAGAGTCGTACTAGCCCAAAGAAGCTTATGTATAATAAGCCGGTAACACGCGCGGTTGAGCCGTGGGTACTTCTAAGATTTTACACAGAGTATTTGAAGTCAAGTGAAGAGATTTGAGTCATACTCAAAAAAAGTTTTAACCTAATGGGTTTTGGATACAAATTTGAAAAGTTGCCAGGACGACCACGGGGCGTATGCAATATGGGCGTTAACTCGTTTACAAACTGAAAATCTCTGAACCATTCTCGAGTTATAGTTATAAAAATTAATAGTATGACGTCAGGTAATAATATTCCACCGATCAGAATTGGTTATATTTTAATCACCCTGTGTGTACAGCGTTGCAAAGAAAGCCGCGCTTAATGCCTGTAAGTTTTAAATAACCGTGTTAGGTATATGAAAAAATGTCCTGAATAATAGTTTTTCATTGGTTTATTTCCTATATCTCTGTTAACATGAAACAATTTTGGTTTTTTTTTTGCGTTTGGTTTTCATGCGGTACCTAAACTTTATTTTTTATTTGTTATAAAAGAATGTAAGTGCTTACTTAATTACGTATTATTCAAAAATGAAACAACAAAACATTAGTTAGCGAACGAGGTGTTGAAAGCGGCATCCATTTTCTGCTAAGCAATGTCCAAGCCGATCCCGAGACCTTTCAATAAAGTTTACTAGGAAGTCTTCATGAATGGTCTGGATTTCACTCGACATTTTGTTTCAAGCCTTCAATATTATCTAATCGATTGACAAACTTTACATTTTAGATACCACCACATAAAAATATCTAAGGGATTTAGATCTGAGGAGCGCGCTGGTCGTCCAATTGTACTTCTTCTGTCTATCCAGCGTCCTGGAAGTTGTGAATTTAAATATATATATAATATTTGCCGCAAAATGTGGTGGTGTTGGAACAAAAGTTGTTGGTTCATAATATTGTTTTCACCCCGAACCAGCAGTCTGCAAGATGGAATAATGTTAACTTCTTAGCAGGTCTAAATATTTTTCAGAATTTAAATTTCCATCTATGAAGAAAACAGTGATTTACATGTAAAAAAATTAACTTGACCTTGAATTGACCCTGTAAGGTTCATGATCATGGCCAATATAAAACCTCTCAACAAATGTCTATAACTTTTTTTATTGAAAGATTTCTTGCAGACTACTAATTCTCCGAGTTTATGGTCTGCAAAATACATTAGGCATATTCAGTAATATCGCCAACACAGGTCTACGAAATAAAGAAAAGTTCTGTCTTTACATCATTTCCTATGTATTTTGATGCACTGAAACCAAATTTGGTAAAACAATTTTTCTACCGATTCAATTTTTCTCTCCAGCCCCATATAACCCCATAAACTCTTATAGAGGAAATTTTTTGGAAACATTTCTTTAATTATTTTTTGTGACCTTTATATTGTTTTTTTTTTGGTCGCTGCTCACGAATCTGAAGTCAAGAATAAATTTCGACTTAATGACAGCTGTCAACAAGCTGTAAAATTTCATTAAAAAGTAAAAAGTGAAAAGATGATTACGATTCTGAAGTCAAAAATGAATTTTGACCTAATGACAGCGTCAGCAAGCTGTCAAAAATTTTAAAAAAAGATAAAGAGATGATGTTTAGTACATGTTTATGTACAGGGTGGACCATTTTAACCTTTCATAGGAAATAACTCGGCCGGTGACCGAAAAAATAAAAAAAGTTGTATACAAAAAGTTGTTGGGCAAGGAGGGGGACGTACGACCGTAACCTTAAATTTGACCTCGACGTTGACCTTGAGGGTTATTTGAAGGACAAAACAACTTTTTCAAATGGAAACAACTATTTTTGATCCCGGATTTGAAAATACCGGGAAATTTTACGTCCAAAATGGTACTTGTCAACAAGGTCATGGGCAAGGTCGAATGAAGATCAATTTTTCGAAAATTGTTAAATAACGAGGGCCAGCTCGGGATAGAGATTGGAAACAGTACAATTTTTCGGTTTTTAAGGTTATTTCGAGGTCCAAGTGATTTACCAAGCGTGAAACCCTACTTTTGACCTCTGATTTGAAATGTTTAACGTCAAAGTCATTGGTATCAGGAAGTGACCTTATTCGACCGTGACAACTTTAATCATACAAATTTTACTGTTTCTAATCTCTATCCCGAGCTAGCCCTCGTTATTTAACAATTTTCGAAAATTTGACCTTCATTAGACCTTGCCATGACCTTGTTGAGAAGTCCCTCTCCTTGCCCAACAACTTTTGTATACAACCTTTTTTATTTTTTCGCTTACCGGCCGAATTATTTCCTATTAAAGGTTAAAATGGTCCACCCTGTATATAAACATGTACTAAACATCATCTCTTTATCTTTTTTAGAAATTTTGACAGCTTGCTGACGCTGTCAATAGGTCAAAATTCATTTTTGAGTTCAGAATCATAATCAGCAACCCAAAAAACTTAATAATATGCATTTAATATCAACTTTTTAACTTTTTAGTGAAATTTGACAGCTGTCAGTAAGTCGAAATTTATTCTTGACTTCAGATTCGTGATCTGCGACCAAAGAACCAATGTAAAGGTCATAAAAAATAATTAAATGTTTTCAAAAAAATTTCCTCTATAAGAGTTTATAGGGGTTATATGGGGGTGGAGAGAAAAATTGATGCGGTAGAATTTTTTTTTGCCAAATTTGGTTTCAGTGCATCAAAATACATAGGATATGATGGGTCTGACTGCAAAGACAGAACTTTTTTTTATCTTGTAGACCCGTGTAATCAGTCTTCATCCCTCTATATCTTGAATCCTAATCATAGGATCTTTTTTGGTACATGAGAACTTTTGTTCAGAAAGTCGAGAACTATCATATAGTCAGTTTATAGAAAAATCGACCGGGACCGATTTTTCATTTGTCTTGTGCGGGGTCCTTTCGAATTGTCAGTATCTCTACGAAAAGTCGTGGAATTGTAAAGGGCGCTCTTAAATGTATGCTTCCTTATTAACGTAGGTATCTATTAAATAGACTGAGTAACCGTTATTCTTAGCTATATCCTTAAACTGATGAAAAGTTTTATTCAGGACGTTTTTTTCATATACAAGGATATTAAAAAGTTACAGGCTTTATGCCCTTTGGCGACTATTTTGCCACGCTGTAGGGCAATGACCATATTCGTCTTGGATGACGGCGCAACACAGAGGCTGGACTAGGGGCTGTTCACTCTTATGAGCCTACCTGAAATGTGATATTTAGTATGAGACCAACTCTATAGATGGCGCAACCAGCTTAGTTAGTTATGTATAGTTGGTACTATTAAAAAAAGAGATTGGTAGTCCTGAAGAACTAGTTCAGTCCATGCGCCCAAATGTTTAATATTTATAATTTGCGTTATGTTCTTACGTCAATATTTATCTGGGCGTATCGATTGAATTAGTTCTAAGTAAAATCAAAACAAACAATAAGTTTTGTAGTTTTGTGTTTAATTTGTTTCCATGTGTTAATTTATTTTTGTGTTTTATTTGTTTATTGGGTATTATATATTCTTATTTGAGACAGAAATTAGTTGAGTTAATATTACATTAAAAGAAGGAGAATTAGAACTGGTACCAGATGTGTGTTATAAATGAAACTTCATGTAAAGAGTTATGCCTTTACTTTTTTTAGTTTATATAAATGACTAGTTGGAAATAATTTATACTTAAATGTGATTGTGTCTTGTGTATAAATGTGATTGTGAATGCGTATAAATATGGTTGTGAATAAAGGAATCTTACATCTAAAACAATTGATTTTGGTATTTAATGGTCTCAATATCTCAAATATCCTCCTTTTTCATCACAGCATGTCTTTAAAATTTCTTTTTTAGACATTATTTCTTGAGGAACGGTTTCAAATACAGTTTGTGGACTTTTTTAAGTGTTCCCTTATGGACGAAACGTATATATATATTATATGACAAGAATAGCAAAATCATATTTAGTTTATGCTAGATAAGGATAAAAAAACTTTATGTAACCAAGTATGATAATGCTATTCTTATATACATACGTTTTGTCCATAATGGAACTCTTAAGAGTCCGCAAACTGTATTTTATTTTTAAATATTTTTTTGAATATAGCGCCATCCGCCATATTAGTTAAAATTAGTTTGAGACCAATTCAAGAGATGGCGCTTCATGGTTTTATTTAATTCTATGAGAGAGTTCCATCTATCTCTTCTTTTATCTATGGGCTGGACTACTTTGGTGATAAGCAGTTGGCCGGCCGACCAAGTCCGATTTACGATACCCGGCAGAAACGATTACATGCTTCGGCGAAGTCCGCCGTCGTAAATTCTTCGGCAGCGTGCGATTATAAAAGTCGCCGGCTCTTATTGTTTTAATACGTCAGTTTCAATAAAACGCTTTTATTGGGTCCCGCCTGTTACGTCTGGCGGAATTGCAACAATTTGCCGTCGCGAGATTTTTGATAGCACCAATCGTAAAAAATTCTTATCGCGCTCGGGGTAATTACGACCTTTACAAATAGAACGTTACGAGTCTAAATGGCAGAAACTGCATGAGTGGAAAGGTGATTACAAGGGACTAGTGGCGGTTTCTCCATAGGAGCAGAGAAGAAAGAATTTTTTGAGAAGAGAGCAACTGATAATATACGCCAGTCAATAGAGCTCGAAAAAGGGGTGAGTTTATGACACGATTGATACCTGAAATCCGACTACGGGATACTTTTAAGTTCAGTCCTTAGATGAAAACGTATATGAATTGGACTAGGAAATAGTTGCCCTTTTTTTTAATAACAAATTAGTGAAAAAAATGCAGTTTTTTCAGTTTTTTGCTTATAGAAGAAAAGCTATTGAAACAATTACATCGCATCCAATAGGAAAGTTGTAGAGAATTCAAAAAACCTTTAAAATGAAAAAAATCAAGTCAATCGATACATTTTTCGCTGAGAAAACTCGGAAAAAAATGCAAAAAATTACCTTTTCTTAATAAATTCGTAATTCGAGTATTTTTGCATTAGAAGAGTCAATCTTGTGGGAAAATGTAGGTAATATCACGAAGAATGAGTGTGCAAAAACTGGATTATGTGCGATGAATAGTTTTTGCACAATAGTCGAATAAAGTTTTTTACATCGTATTTTGAATATTCCATAACACGTCGAGCGATAGATTAAATAACATTTTCTCGACGGATTCGGAAACTACAGAGTGTAAACTACAATTCGTCCATTTACTTTGTTTCATTTAAATGCCATTAAATTGGTGTAAAACGCCTCTGAACACCGCGCAAAATGTTCGGCAGCGCGCTGACAGCCGAGCGAGGTATTGGTGGCCTGTGAGCGAGGGAAGCGGCGGCACCGACCAGCAAATTTCGCGCAGAGACGTTTTACACCAATTTAATGGCATTTAAATGAAACAAGTAGTTTCCGAATCCGTCGAGAAAATGTTATTTAATCTATCGCTCGACGTGTTATGATGGAATATTCAAAATACGATGTAAAAAACTTTATTCGACTATTGTGCAAAAACTATTCATCGGACATAATCCAGTTTTTGCTCACTCACTCTTCGTGATATTACCTACATTTTCCCACAAGATTGACTCTTCTAATGCAAACATACTCGAATTACGAATTTATTAAGAAAAGGTAATTTTTTTGCTTTTTTCCGAGTTTTCAGCGAAAAATGTACCGATTGACTTGATTTTTTTTTCATTTTAAAGGTTTTTGAATTCCCTACAACTTTCCTATTGGATGCGATGTAATTGCTTCAATACCTTTTGTTCTATAAGCAAAAAACTGAAAAAACTCAATTTTTTTTCACTAATTTGTTATTAAAAAAAAGTGCAACTATTTCCTAGTCCAATTCATATACGTTTTCATCTATGGACTGAACTTAAAAGTATGCCGTAGTCGGATTTCAGGTATCAATCGTGTCATGTCAAAAAGCTCTATTGACTGGCCTAATAATCACTAGAGCTCGGAGAGTAATAATAGATCCGTGTTTTACCAGGGAAGGCTCCAGGAAACCACTATTAGTGCGTTCTGAAAAAATTAAACAGGTCTTACCTTCTACATGTGATGGTGATTGTGGTAGCCCAACTAATCGACAAAGGAACCGTAATCACAAGATCACAAACACAGAACTTGCATACACACGGTAACCGATACTATAACGGGTCCGTACTGCCAGTTGAGTTTCCATAAATTATCAATACCTCTTCCATAGTTAAGCTCTAGAACCTGTCACTTATAGCTGCCTGTACCCATGTGCCCTAAATTGAATCACATTCACTTCACCTAAGCCATATAGGTTTACCGTGCAATTCCGAGACGATATTTTTTTATGTCCTCACGCAGTGGTGCTATGTAAAATCGTCTAACAGTTGTTTCTGCAGGTAAACTAACTTCGGGTACTTGCCACTCACAGCAGGCTGGACAACTTCAACTGAACTCGGGATGATCTAATTTGGCGAATGGAATATTACACGCTACCGTTATTTTGACTCAATCCAGGTTATATTGTCTTTGTCTGTCTCGCACACTCACACCACCACTTACACGAGGTTTATGTTTGTCTGTAGCAATATGCTGAAAAACATCTGTTTTTAAGTGCCATGTCAGTATACTGTCACACACGGTACAACGCAGCTCACTGCCATTAAAGGTCAGTTCCGTAAAATTGTTTATCCAACGCTCCATCGTAACATGTGACGGACGCTGTCCCGACATTTTTACAAATTTATTCGACGTACATGCACACGAATGATGGATCGATCAGCGTAGGTCAACTAATACTAAACGTACGCCAAAAGAGTTGGCCGACCAAAAAAAAGACGTATTTCTATTCTTGATCTTAAATTTATAATCTTCATCTTCTTTAATTGTCAAGGTTGTTACATTACGTGACAGCCATTATTTATTTTACAATTGTGACAGTCATTTTGTAAAAGTTTGACAAAAACATTATTTATTATCAGTTTTATTTTGAGAATAATCCTTCACAAAATTGTAAGAGCTTTGTTTTGACACTCGTGTCAGTAGTTGTCATAACGAAACTCTTGTTTATAAGAGATACACTAAAATATTTCAATAGACATAGAATAATTAAAATAATGACTTTTTGCAATTGCACAGCGTTGCATAACGTTGACCAACACGGAGCTACGTTTGGTTATGTAACATTAGAATGTAAAGTATGTGATAATCAATACATTTCTATCTACTGAATTACACAACTTTGAACTTATATTCGCATTATACGAGGTGTGTAAATTAGGTACATAATGAGATTTTCTAAAAATTTTTTATTCGAATAGAATTACAATCAGTATTGTCTCCTTCAAAAAAATTCTTTGGAAGCCAACAGTGTCAGAGACGTCCTTCATTTCGTAGTGCAGGAACTCATAACTGGACTAGTGTCAGCTGGTCGGTTACAGCCGTTTGAATGTTTCGTGCCCAAAATGACGACCCTTGAGGGATTTTTCAATCACCCCTAATGTAAGAAGACATTAATATTCCACGTAATTTTACATAATCAAACGTAGGTCCATTGTGACGAACGTTATGTTATTTTTACAGAAAATCCTTTCGGTGTTTATTGCAACACACCGAAATAACCTAAAACTGTATAACAACTTAAAGCATATCCCAAAATGTAGCGTAACCTTGGACGTATATATGTAACCTTGTGCAAGAGTGTAATGGCTAAAACTACCTACGGGCACAACAGGTAAAAACCCTCGCCCATGATTGCATTGATTGCCAACGTGCAGCTGGGAAATTTTGTTTTCTACTCGGTAAAAATGCTGCTGAAACTGTTTTAATGTTGAAAACAACTTACAAAGATGACGCTATGGGAAAAACTCAAGTGTACGAGTGATTTGCTCGGTTTAAAAATGGCGACATGTTGATTGATGACAAACCTCGTTCTGGACGTCCATCAATTGCCCGAAACGACGAAAATGTTGAAAAAATTCGAGAGGTTGTGCTCACAGACTGTCGACAGACAATTGATCAACAATCTGTCAGAGAATTGGACAGGGAGTGTTCGTCAAAAACGACCCGATTTGTGGCACACAGGAGACTGGTTCTTCCACCACGACAATACACCTGCACACACAGCTATCTCTGTTCGCCAGTTTTTGTCTAAAAATGGCATGGTTCCGCTGCCCCACGCACCTTATTCGCCTGGTCTTGCTCCGTGCGACTTTTCCTTATTTCCACGCATGAAAAGGTGCACGAAAGGCCACCGATTTGACAACACTGAAGACGTAAAGAAAAAAAAATGGGGAGGAGCTGTCAGCCATTTCTAAAGATGACTACAAAAAAAATGTTTCGAACAGTGGAAGCACCGGTGGGACAAATGTATTAGTTGTAATGGAGAGCATTTTGAAGGGGATAAGGTTGTTTTGTAAAAAAATTTAAATATATAGCTTTTAAAAAATTCCGGTTATTTTTGGGTACCCCCTCGTATGTATAAGGAGCGTGCTGGTCGACGCCGCTGGAACTGAAATCTGATACTCATCACTACGGGGTTACACGACGCTTTTATTCGCAGACAATTGCAGTGCCGGGCCCTTCACATATTTTAAATCGTGTCGCGTATCCCTCTCTAAAACATGACAAAGCGCACAGTTGTAAATCCGCGAACGTATCTATGTATAGCTGCGTGTAACACAAAGAGGGTCTCTCCTCGTCTAATTAAAAATATTCAAAACAAAGCGAACGCCGCCTGACGACACAACAAAATGAGGAAATCGCAAAAACTGTCACGTCTGAACAACTCTGTGGCATGTTTGAAACTTCCGTCGGGAAATAATTACAATTTAATAATACGAGCCTGCCACCTCTCTCTCGTTCATTTCGGCGGCCCCTGCTCCCAAATTATGCCATTGTGATTGGCAACCGAAAAACGCGCACCGAAGAGTGTACTTTGTGATGTATAAGCCTTTGTGATGTATATCCGAATTTTGTTTGTGTCCTCATTCAGACGTAATATAATTGGGCCTACGAACGTATGATTGGCAAAAGGTGGGGATTAAACCAGCAAAGACACTTTGAATATGCTCCAAAGCAATAATTCCTATGGTAACGTATGGCTCTCTGATCTGGTGGCACAAAGCTAGAGAAAAGGGAGCCATAGTAAAACTAGGCAAGCTGCAAAACTAGCAAGAGACTTACCTGCTTAGGACAGGCACTTTGTGGCGGGGTGCAGCGTACAGGCTAGAACTATTTGGATTTGGAGTAAGCACCACAAGGAGGAGATCCATACTGAGATATTCAAAGAATCAGCAGAGTCACAGTAGCAGTTAGCATAAACCTGAGGAACTCAGCAACCGCATTTCAGGCAGAAATAACTGAATTATCTGCTTGTGCACAGGAAACGATCAGAAGATCTTATACAGATAAGAGGATCTAAATTATCACTGAGTCAAGTAGCACTTAAATTCCTGGAAGGATAGAAATACATTCCCAGGTAGTCAAAGACTGTATGGGTTCGCTAATACAACTAGCGAAAGACAGCAGTATCACTCTTAAGTAGATCAGAGGACACCAAGGACACGGAAGGAAAGAAAGAGCGGATTTCTTTGCAAAGAAATATGATAGGGCCGAAACCCATCTTTGGCTTATAGGACAGCCAGGAGGGCCATAAAGGACCTATTAAGACATAAAAACATATATCGCTGCCTGAGTTCAATAGTGACACTATCCCGAATTTTCCCGGCACTATCCCGAAAAATAACAACAGGAACTTAAGCCAAAATTCATAGAAAACTTTAAACTCTCTTATTTCAAAACAATGTTTGTGGTATAGTGCCACTTTCGAACTCGTGGTATAGTGCCACTTTCGAACCCCCTTAAACATATTATGCGAATGCCCAGCATTGGTAGCTGTTCGACCTTCGAACTTGGGCTACAACGATAGAACCAAAAGAGGTAACAGACGCTCCATTGGAAACTGTTCTTAAATTTCTTAAGAAAACATGACTTAAGCATCGGCTTAAGTGCTTATTATGAACTTAAGCTACAGCTGGACATTAATTTGGTAATGTGGTGGTGCTTCATCCTGCTGGAACCATATTAAATTATCGACCATTAACGTGGCCGTGAAGTGTAAAAGTAGACTCATCAAAAAAACAAAATATTTTCTGTCAAAATAGTTATCAATGTGTTTCTGAGTTTAAATCATTCAGTTTATAATGACTATATATATTTTTAGCTGGCTCTTGTCTTCCGCTGGTCCTGAGTACCAAGCAGTATGTATATATTTTATAAGAACTCCGTCTTTGAGGTGTATCGGGTAAATACCGTAAGTGTTTTTATTTGCTCAATATACATCACGGTTAATTTATCTTCCTTTGATCGTCAAGGAAGGAACACTTTCAAGATTTAATCCTGACTGAAAATAAATTTCAACTTAAAAGCATTCAATTTCGTTACCTCTATAAATTTATTTCTTAAAATACATGTCAAATAAACTTAATGTAATTTAATTGATGACTAAAAACAAATGCAAGAAAATAAATAGACAAGAAGTTCTAGTCTATCTCTAGTGAATGTTAATCTTTGCCGTAATGAAATGTATTTTAGAGAAAAAATTCAATTCGAGAGCAAAATTAAAAATGATATTTATTTGATTGTGTATTGTTACTTTTACCTTACTCATCATTATTTAAAACTGATTTTAGTTTCAATTACATCTGGATGATGCCAAAATGGTTGACAAGACCTGTGAGTTGAGTGCATAAAAAGTGTTTTTGGGACACCGTAGAAGAAATTTCGTTATTAAAAAGCATATACATATATTTACTTGCAGCTGGATGCTGCTCCAATCTACAATATAACCGCTGTAATTGGTTTAATCACCAGTTTCCGAACAAGTGGATTGGTAGGACGAGTCCGGTAGTTCGATGGCCACCTAGTTCCCCTGACTTGTGTCCTATGGACTTTTACTTTTGAGGATTTCTAAAAAATATAGTTTATAGAACCAAGGAAGTGCTATATTGGTTTTGGATTCAATAGCAGAACATCCAAGATTTGGATTAAGTACCAGAAGATCCAAAAAGAAAACTATCACTAAGGGATCTGAACAAATTTATATTACCAAGACACATATTCAGAGGATTTTGAAGGAACATAAGTTTTAAGTTTTGGCTTAAAGGCTTAAGCCAAAGATTAGACTTTTAGCCGTTAGACTTCTAACCTTTGGTCTACAAGACCAAACCCGACGATATAGCTTACTTAAAAGAAGATATAGCTGACTTTAAAAAAATGCTTAAAAAAAATTCTGCAATTATTCCAGTACATTATTTGAATAATTTTAGGACCTTTTTATTCTTGACAATTTATTGTAAAAATGCATTGTTTTCGAGAAAAAATTTCTAAATTTCGATAACAATTTGATCTTTAGATATTTTTTAGACATTCAAAACATTTAGATATTCAAAATTTTTTGAGCAACTTTTTGGATTTTGCATAGTTAATTTTTGCAAAATTTAAGAATTGATTCCAGTGCGTTCATTGAGTGGTTTTAAGAACTTTTTATTCTTGACAATTTTTTGTAAAAGTGCATCATTTTCCAATAAAAAAATCTTGTATTTTTACGCAAAAATTTTGCAGTTTAAGCGCCATTTTGAACGTATAAGGCAAAAAAATCGACCTTTAAACCACATATACTTAAAGTTCAAACATTTATTCCACCGGTTAGTGAGGTTCCACGTCCATTGCAGACCGGAAACCCCTTGAAAATTTGATTAAAAAAAAATATGCAAATAATCGTGTTTTTTTAAACTGATTTTTTTGATAATTAATAATTTTTTGGAGGAATTTCATGGACACCATCGCAAAGAGCACGTCTTAAACTTCAAAAATATGCCCCTGTCAAATTTTTCTGTGGCAAATAGTATTAGTTATGAGGCGCTGAAAAGCGATGTACCGGGAGTGGCGTTTTCGGCCGAAACTGGTTAATTAACTTTTTTTAAGAAAAAATATTTTTTATTTGTGATTTTTTATATACCCGGTAAAAGTACCCATCACATACTCTGACAACCTTGACAATTCAATGAGGTCATACACTTAAGATCTTTTTTTAAGTCTTCTTTTGCTGGCTCGATATAAAGCAAAATAAAGAAGTTAAGAGGGGGGGAGTCAGGGCCGGATGCACGGGGGGCAACCCCGGCACCATGTATTCAAAAATTTAATAACGACAAAAAATTTAATTTTTAAGAAAGTAATTAATATAGAGTAGATATATCCAAACAAGGGATATTTTCATCCTATGTCAAATCTATTCAATTGTGGAATTTAGTGTTAATGGTGGCTAATTGTAGCGGAGAACGTTCATTTTTTAAAATTAAAATTATTAAAAATAGGCTGCGTACGACGATGACGCAAAAAACTTCTAACATATCTGTCAGTGGTCAGTATAGAGAGTGATTTGCTTCGAGAAATGGACTTCGAAGAAATCATTAATGATTTTGCCTCTAAAAAAAAACACGTAAAGTGTCTTTCATTTAAATATAGTAAGCCTATCAACTGTTCCCCGCTCATTACTCGTCAGAAAGCAATAACGATTTTTAGGGAATTACAAAAAATTGTACGTATCTTAATAGTGGAAATTTGTTTTTTAAATGTAAAAATAAAATTATCGACCAGGCCGTTTCAAGAGGCCATTTCGCGCTGCACCGTAAATTGTCAGCCTCCCGAACGAATGTAAACTAACTAGCGCTGAATGGAGGGCCGTCCATAATATTAAGGGCTTAGCACTAATGCCCTCGGACGGGTCAGCCGGGTCCGTAACTATAAATTAATTCCGCATCCATGAAATGAGTGTCGGTTGTCACGAGGACGAGTGACAAACGCGTCCAGAGCGGAAGCGGCGGTCGCAGTTTGCGCGCTTCGGCGGTCGCTGAACCGGCCGCGCGGCGGCGCTGCTGGCGTCGCCTCTAATGACGCCCCCCCCCCCCCGCCCCCCACGCCCCGACGGGAAATTTATCCGCCACAAATGGAATCGGAAAAATGAGCCGGAAGTGACGGTCGCCGTCGTAGCGTCTTGGCTACTTTAAAAATACGAGGTGTGGCTATTATATAACCGAACTGCTGTCATAACTAGAGTTCGTGCTAGCGCGGAGTGTAACAGGACCGTAGTCAGTTAACCAATGAAAATATTAATATGTTTACATAAATTATGTAGCAACATAGTACTATTTTTACCAAATAATACGGTTAAGTCAAGGATAAAATAGCTATATAAGATAACACGTAACAATGGCAACACTTACCCGACAAACGTCAGTGTTGAGACAAGGTTCTCCGTTTCGTGATTAGTTTTATCCAGAACCTTAGAAGCTAGTAGGTGGCTGTCACTAGCAATGTCACTTTTTAACGCACGAATTAAAAAATTTGCCACTGAAGGCCCGCAAGCATCGGTAGCTTCGTCTATAATAAAATACAAGAAATTGTCCGCAATGTCTTCGCGTATTGAAGTCACTACATTGTTGTAAACCTGATCGACATATGCAAGTCTTATCGTACTTTCATGAGGAATTTTTCGGTCCATATATTTTTCTAAAATCGTACGTAACTGGGGATTCTCTAGTTTATTTAATGGAATATTGCTTGCAACAAAGGCTTCTGTAAGTTCGTAGAAAAATACGGAGTCGTCGGCGCTGGACGAGGCATGGCTTTTCAGATGTCTTGTTACTTTAGTTTTATCTGAACAATTTATAATGCGTTCACACACAGTACAAAAAAGGTCATTTCCTTGAATACGTATGTTCCTAAAACCCTCGAGATCACTGTCAAACCACGTTTGAAATACTTCCGTCTATTTCTTTTCACCTTTGGCATGGTACCTCACTGTATTGACTTCTCCCCTCAACTAATAATTATTAATATTTATAAAGTTATTTAAACACACGGCGAATACGTAAAAACGAAACGTATCAACGCGATGCAATAGCAGCGACTGTCTGTTACAGCGTGCCATAAATAACTAAAATTGCTAGCGCAGTTTTCGTAATGCAAGACAGCTGTGAAGGCCAACGAGTCAAGGGCAGGACATGCACAGTGTCGGCCCTGTGACATTCGCGCTTGGTAATAAGTAATAATATTTAATAATGTACTATGATGCAACATAGTTTCTGTGAACATCTTAACATTTACATTCGTAAACTGACTACGGTCCTGTTACACTCCGCGCTCGCACGAACTCTAGTCATAACGCTTTTTCTTATTTCAAAAACAACCGAAGTCACTTTTTGAGAGTTTTCAGGAGAAGAAAAAAACGTTTTGTAAGTATATCTGAACATTTTGAGTAATGCTGTAGCTTGAGGTCGAAAGTTTACCACTAAAGTAAGAATTTATCATAAACAAAAGCACTATAAAAATTTCAAAAAAAAAAAGCTAAAAAAATGGACTTCTGAAATGAAACATAAGTTATGGAATAAAACTTTTTATTATGAAACTATTTTTATATAATATTATGAAAATTTCGGCTGGCTATGATTTAAATTCTGAGAAATTTGATACTATTTTATATTTGATGATGCCAAAGATACTGCAAAAATGTTGGTAAGTACCTATTCTTGGTATTTTATGTCAGTTTCGGTACATAATCTACTGATTCACGGAAGTGAAATAATTCAATCTCTAATGCTTTCGATCGGAGAGTTATCAGAAGAATCGCAAGAATCTAGGTTTAAATATTTTAAAAGATTTAGGGAGTCAAACACAAGAAAAATTCCCCGCGTTAAAACTAATTGAGCCTTTGTAAATATACTACTTGTATCTTCTGATCCATACATAACAGGATTACGCAAATTACCAGTCCAAAGTAAGAGTGCCCTTAGTGCAGAAGTCATATCTTTATTGCAAATTCCAGAAATTCCAGTCTCTGAGACTTTTTGCCAGTGATACTGGTGGTACTGATATAGATACTGATACAGATAGTGACCAAGATACAATAAGTTCCTCCGTTAGTGAGTAATAATAAAGATGAAATACAGATTGTTCTTTTCAGTTATGCAATATTAATAATAATGCGTTTTCTCTATAGTTTAAGATGATATTTTAAGAAACAAAAAATTTATTTTTCCCAAATATACTTGTTTATATTTAAAAATAAGTGTTTAGAATTGCCCCAAAAATGGCTCGATTTATGTAATTTTGCTACTTTTACCAAACATATAATTTACAATGTATTTTGACCCACTGATCATCATGGTGTTATCTGAATTTGTCTTAAAAACGCCAATTTATCATAAGTTTAAATTTTTTAGTTTCTAATATTTTATTCAGACATTATTTCCGACGTATTTGGACGTACTGAGTCAAGGACATTAATCCTTGAATTTTTGAATAATATACAAACTTTGAGAGTCCGAACAGAAATCAAAACAGTTTTTCATCATGTAATTGAGTCAGTTTTGGGGCAAGTTCCCCCCAATTTGGCCTTTAAGAGCATTTGTCCCAAATTTTCACAACACCATAATGTTACAGATTGTGGAAAAACACTGTTTAAATACGTCACATAACTTTCAGGACAAAGATTTTTTAAAAAACTGAAAAAACGGTGATTTCCATAGAGCTCTAGTCTGATTTGGATGCAAAATAGAACCCAATAAACCCCGGGATTATATTCAGCATCCCCAAAAATATAGCAAAACACATGTTTATTATATTATCAGGCGTTAGTAGAGCATTTATTTGTAGGACAAAGATTTGCAATTTTCTGGCACTTTGGGCCAAGTCGAAAAAAAAAACAAAAAAGCTTTGTTCTTGGCAGTCAAGGGGGTTAGGTGGAGTACTCAAAACTCGAATGTGGTCATCAAAAAATCCACATACAATCGCTCACAAAGGTTCCTTTATTAGGTAATCGTTCCTTATAAAACCAGTGTTGGTCATCAAAAATCCTATTATTCAATAAATTCAGTTTTTATTGATTTATTCTGATCTATTGAAGATATATCTGCTTGTTGAAGATATCCGTAAGGAAGGCTTTCACTTACTCGTATATACAAAATATTTTTATCTATCCCCATTGTTTTGAGTTCCATGAATCCGAATCTGATTGTAAAAATTCTAAGTTTAAGATGATGGATTTGTTCAAAGCAGTTAACGACATCACTGGAGATACATATATGATTTTCCGAAAATTTGTAGTTTTTCTTAATAAATTAAAAAAATGCATACCAGAATCCTGTGTCACCCGGTATAGCGGCCATTAGTACCCAACATTTGTCAATTAGTAATTTAAAAGTTAAGCGGTATGTACTTTTCGCAACACGAGCTTTCGTCCCACTCTATACGCGGAACGTCCTACATCATTTGCTATTGTCCTGTTGCTCGTGCGAAAGCTCTAAAAACGATATACCCAGATTAACGAGCCACAAAACTACGCGTGAAAGTAGGCTATTTGACTAACCTTTTAACGAAACAAAGGAACATGGGATAGTAGGAGGCAACATCAGCTCGTTCACATGTTTACCACGTTCGAAATGCATTTCGGTGAAACAGGCATAAAACAATACACGAGAAGTGGCAATTCAATCTAATATTATTAAGTTTATTAAGACGGTTGCTCGGGCAGGGTGAAGATTCAATAAAGGACGGTGTCGACTTGGAAATGACAAAGATAACAGAGACTGTAGTCTACACTCAACGAAATAAAACACGATCAATTCAAAAAATTGATGTATCGTATTAAAAAGAAAGGTAGGGAAGAGTCTGGAAGAGTGGCCACGTTTTTAGAAATATGGTAATAAAATCCAGAATTAACATTTTCTCTCCACCCTGATAGCACTAGATGACAAATTCTACATTATTCTCTACAGATTTTCACTCTTAGACTGAAAAAATAATCGGTAATAATAAAATTTCGGAGTTACAAAAATTTAAAATAAAGTGGCCACTGTACCTACTCTGATGATACAGTGGCCATTAGGATATTGTACAGAGGCCTTTACACTTTAAAAAATAGAAAACAATGCAAACTGGTGACATTTGTTAGAATAAAGATATATTACGTTAAAAATATGTCACAAAAATAATAATAGTATTATTGCAGATTAAATTTATTTAAAAAACAACTGAAATGTATACAGCAAAGTAGTTTAACTGCTAATCGTTAATAAATACTATACCTGTACAAACTAGAGTAAAAAAAAAACAAGAGTATAATTTAATTTACCTGCTAAAGCCATTCTAGATTGTCCTCTTTCTAATGGTGGTACATCAGTCATCCCTTATTAATATGATAAAGTAGTGGCTGTACCTTAGGGTGTCCGTTATTTCCCAAATTTTTCGTTTATGACCTAAAAAAAAATATCAGACCCAAATAAGCCCTTAATATTCATATTAACCCGTGATACATTTCCCATTTAAATTCCCATAGGTAGTGGGATTTTTGCATTTTTTGCATTTAATTTTTTTTCTCTGAAATGAATACAGCTGCACCAAAAAGCAATCCATATTTTTGTAGGAAATTGAACGCTCTACAAAAAAAGATCTCTTATGTTTTTTTTTTTGATAAATTCTGCCTTTCAAAAGTTATTCAAGAATAAAGTTGTGTTCATTGTCAAATTCATCGTTTCTTATTTTTCCTATAACTTCTGCATTTTGTTTACAATAAACAGCGAATAGCCTCATATTTACGTACTTTTATGTAAATTTTAGTTCTCAAATTGCTATTTTTTTATCTAATTCGTATATTTAATGCAATCAAACAGAAAAAGCTAAAAAAAGTCGTATTTTGAATTTATTTGTTTTGTACACCAACGCCATCTACGAGCGATTTGTTGTAACTTCAAGTAATGTGAGTCTAACCAGTGTTCCTAGACGGCGCGGACAACTGACGCATCAGTTGTCCGTCACTATAGTCACTATTACTTCACTTCAATATGTAGGTATTTATTCGCTGCGCATAATTTTCACCTCATTTTACTACATGTGGTCAATTTAAAGTTAAGTTCACTCAAAGAGAATAAACTTTAAAGATCAAGATCAGTGGGTGGCAGCTACTACTCTTTATAAATAAAAATATAGCACGAAAGTGAGCACTGTTCCGGCGTGGCCACTGTTACAGACTCTCTCCTAGTTAAAATGTGCCATTGAATCAAATCAGCATGTTTTGCATTGAACTACTAAAACTGTCAAAATTGCTTTGAAGTAAGCACGGCAAAGCTAAAAGCTTTTGTGATTGAAGGTTACTTCAGAAATGGTAGAAGGTTCACATACAGTGGGTTTATTTAACACGGGACGCCTTTTAGGATTATCAAACAGGATTTTCACATATAGTCTCAGATTTCAACAAGTTTCTCCAAGTTTTGACTAGATCTGTGGCTTTATTTAGAGAAAGATAAAGTGTGAACAGAAAGGAAGGAGGTTAAATAAATTTTTAACTGACTGGAGGAACATCAAAAGTAGTTGCCAAGACCCCGGAAGATTGGATTGAATTTTCGTGCACTGAGAACAAGATATCCAACGTTTTATCTCTTCCTGTTGCAGTTCTAGATCTACCCGATATAGCGGAATTAAAATGTCTCATTATTAAAATTTCAAATCTTTGCTTCTCGCTCAAGCGATTTATTTATAAATCGTAAAAACGAAAATCTTAACTTCCCAGGTAGTTTGGGTAACTTTTTTTTTTTTGTTAGTTTCAAAGAGTTAAACGTGTTTATTTTTCGAAAATATCTTTATTGAAATTTAAATTATTTGCTTCTCACTCAAGCGATCCATTTTTTCGGAAGTGTGCTACAAAGTGTCCAGAAAATATATTACAACGCAGGGTCGGCACTATACAACTTTATGATAATTCAAGTATAAACCGTATTTTTTAAGTGCCTTGTAAATTACATAATCATGCGTACATTTCTTGCCCGTGCATACGTACGCTACTGACCGTGCCTGGTAACGCACTGGGGCTCTTCCGTGGCGTGTTCTGGGGCAAGGTTATATGCAATTTATCCATATAGGGTAGCGGGCGTTCCGTTATTCGATTAGTATTAGCCCGATGCGCGACCGTCGAAAGGAAGAACACCGAGTTTAAAATAATTTTATGTGCCGTGAGTGATTAACTGATAAACGGATGTATAGTCCTTCTAATTTTAATTGAAAATGATAAATACGCCTGGGGAACAAAAAAAAGCGGTGCAACTTTATGATTCCATGGGCGTGCATATATCTTTTATAAATTCGAAAATTGTGAAATAATTTTTTTCATTCAAATCAATATAGGAGATTAAAATTAGCCTGCATACAATATTTGTAATATAATTTGAAAATTGAAAAAAAACTTTTATTCGGGGTTATTAACCCGTTTCGGCCGAAAACGCCACTCCCGGTACATCGCTCTTCAGCGCCTCATAACTAATATTATTTGCGACAGAAAAAATTTACAGGGACATATTTTTGAAGTTTAAGACGTGCCCTTTCCGATGGAGTTCATGAAATTCCTCCAAAAATTTATTAATTATATAAAAAGCAGGTTTTTTTTAAAAACACGATTTTTTTTGCACATTTTTTAAAAATACAATTTTCAAGGGGTTTCCGGTCTGCAATGGACCTGGAACCTCACTAACCGGTGGAATACATGTTTGAACTTTGAGTATTCGTGGTTTAAAGATCGATTTTTTGCTTTATGCTTTCAAAATGGCGCATGAACTGCAAAATTTTTGCGTAAAAAATCAAGAATTTTTTTATTGGAAAATGATTTTTCAAAAAATTGTAAATGACTTTTTCAAAAAATTGTAAAGAATAAAGAGTTCTTAAAATCACTCAAAGAATGAACTGTTTTTTCAATTTTTTTAAGCAGCTTTTTGGATTTTGCAAATGGTCAAATTTTTGCAAAATTTTAAACATTGCATAAAAAATTCTGAAAAAGATGGACGATTCTAAGAACTTTTTATTTTTTAAAAATTTAAGGAAAAAGTGGGGGTTAAGAAAAAATCTAAATTTCGATACTAATTTGATCTTTAGAAAAATTTTTCTCGAATACAATGCATTTTTGCTATAAATTTTCAAGAATAAAAAATTCTTAAAATCACTCAGAGAATGCACTGGAATTTTGCAAAAATTGCACTATATTTTGCAAAAATTGACTATTTGCAAAATCCAAAAAAATGCTCAAAAAATTTTGAAAAAAATTTAGTGCATTCATTGACTGATTTTAAGAACTTTTTTATCCTTGACAATTTTTTGTAAAAGTGCATCTTTTTTAAATAAAAAAATTCTTGAACTTTTACGCAAAAATTTTGCAGTTCAGGCGCCATTTTGAACCCTTAAGGGAAAAATCTTTAAACCACGTATAACCAAAGTTCAAACATTTATTCCACCGGCTAGTGAGATTCCAGGTCCATTGCAGACCGAACACCCCTTGAAAATTTGATTTAAAAAAAATGTGCAAAAAATAATTTTGTTTTAAAACTGCTTTGTTTCATAATTAATAATTTTTTTTGGAAGAATTTCATAGACACCATCGGAAAGGGCACGTCTTAAACTTCAAAAATATGTCCCTGTCAAATTTTTCTGTCGCAAATAGTAGCGCAAATAGTAGCGCAAATAGTAGCGCTATTAGTTATGAGGCGCTGAAGAGCGATGTACCGGGAGTGGCGTTTTCGGCCGAAACGGGTTAAAACGTTAGAGGCATTATGCCCGACTTTTTGCCACGCTGTATAGCAATAAACACTATTATCAACATAGCGTTTCAGCCGTCGCCAGCAAAGAAGGGAGAATTATTGGGCCGATTTATAAACCAAGAAGTAAAATATTGGAACTCATTCGGCGATATGTGCAGTTTGCCCCGGGGTCGCAATATATTTTTTATCCCCATTTTCTCGAAGCAAGAATGATGGATTACGTAGTGGTTTACGTAATTTGGAACACGCTTCACAATCCAAACTTCTAAACATGAACTTAACTAATGGGCTCACGCGATCCAGCTTTAAGCTCCTCCATATTTCCTAAGACTTGTAAAAAATGACTCATGGTAAATTAATCCCATAAAGCATTCCTTCGCGGATATGCCACGTTATAAATAAATAATTTTTCTCTCGAGATTTAGCGCCGTTTCGGAGATTTTAATTAATGGTTCAAATTGGGCACTATCTGTTATACCGGGTCCCGAAAATATATTGCCACAATCATTGTGTTCCATTAATAACAGAAAAAAACAATCAAAGCGAATTATTCCCATCCTACTATTTCATAATGGATTTACCGTTAGCGGTGTGCTATCGGGAACGACATCTAGTGGTCGCCGACATTGTCGTACTCATCGTAACACGTTGTATCCAATTTAGGCACATAGAGGGCAGTCATTTTATGTCACTGGTATGTATTTTTAATTAGAACAGTACGTCTTTTATTTTATTTAATTTTTTTCGTGGGCCTAACTCAAAGATTCACTCACTGTTCAATTCGATACAAAGAGACTCAGTAAGTCAGCTAACGATGTAGTCAATGACAATTTCAAAACCCACTAGTTGAAAGAGACTAAAGCATTGTTGAAGACAGCTATCAACTATTGGTAAAAGGTGTGTTGATGAATTTAAAAACAGTTCATGACCATATTCATTTACAGTTTGTAATAATATAAATTCAGCAGTTCAAATTTTAATAGATGTCTTTGGTGTCCAAGTTTCAAGAAGATATACCGACGTAATAAATACAAATCCTGATTTAGCAGGATTGTTTTATTAATACAATACATTATTTAAACGCAGTTTGAGTTATTTTACACAACTCCTTCAGGGACTTAGGGACAGGGCATTTTCAATGGACACCAGTACATCTGTACAACGTTCTTTATCTGTTTCAGATGATTAAGTCTGCATGTTTCAGACAGAGACAACCTTCTAAGAGAACTTCACAGAAACTGATGTATGCATAAAGGAACTTTTAATAATCTTTTGATTATGATTAAAAGCAAAAATAATTAAATACGGTTTTTATTTCTATCGTAAATAAATGCAAACTTTTGTAAAATGTTTGTAATTAAAATCCTTATTTCAGTTCACATTTCCCGTTCTGTCTACGCAAATTAGAAGCATGCAATTATTTTAATTGGATTTCATTTATGTCTGAATAAGAAAGTCGTGTAGTAGTCAAGGTAAATGGCGCAACAGAAATACCTCATGAAATAAAGTTTTTCATGAAGTTCTTGTAGATATTCATCATAATGTTATGTATTATTTTGAAAAGACTGTAATTTCAAAAGCAACATCAACTGCGTAGAAACTTCTGCTACATATTTACCGAACTGGCTGCAGAAAGAGAAACGTTTCAAACGCTGAAAAATCATTTTTCTTTATAATTAGTGGTATCTAGGAAAGAGTTTTAGAAAAGTATCTCATTAGTTTAAGAAATAGAGGTAAATAACACACTGTCTAGATATGCATTGGTATACGAGGTGTGTAAATTAAGTAATGAGACTGGTTTTTATTTTTTTCTATTCTATTCGAATAGAATTGCAATTCAGTATTGCCTCCTTCAAAATAATTTCCTTGGGAACCCACACAACGCTGCAGCCGGTTCTTCCATTACTCACAGCAGTGCTGGAACCCATATACTGGAATAGCCTTCATCTGGTCGGTTACAGCCGTTTGAATGTTTTATATGCTCTCAAAATTACGTCCCTTACGTCTTGGAGAGCTTGAACTGTGCAATTCCATGCTTTGGCGTTTGGTTCCCAGTTCGTACTCAAACACCCAAGTCTCATCACAACTAATAACACGTTCCATATAATAGGGATCATTTTCAATCGATTCCAAAAAGTCAAACCACCTTTCTCTCCTGATGTCCCTTTCTTCCTGCGAAAGGTTTTTTGGAACTATTTTTGCGCAGATTTTTCTCATTCCCAGTTCGTCAAAATCTGATGAACAGTAGTGTGATTCAAATTTAACTCTTCATCAGTCTCTTCATCAGTATTCTATCGACATTTTCATCGGTTCTTGAGGACGAAGGCCTTTCGCTGCTAGGTTAAACCTGACTAAAATTAAACGCACTAGAAGAAATCGGTTTACGAAAATAGTCACAAAGAACAAATAAATGACTAACAAGTTATAACTTGTGGTCAAAGGTGTTCTACAACACATCTCGTATATTGTACTAATAATAAATGAAAATTTGTAACCAACTTCAATTCTCACATGTAACATGAATTTTTTTAATGTACCTACTATATCCGATGCGAGGAGAGCTTTTCTCTCGAATACATGAGTCTACCGTGTTGTTTTTTTTTCAGGCATTCTTCCCATGTATTAACCGATTACTAAATATTTTCTGAAAATATTTTACATAGCGGGTGGGTCGGTTCAAAGGTTATTAATTTTAAGTAAAAAATTAGAATTGTGCTTTAGTATAGATTCTCAAGCTTTCCTAATATCTTGACAAAGATAAGAATTCAAAAATAACCTGTCTACTTCGAAGTTGTACTGCGTATACAGTGCGCGGCAAAATTATGGAACAAATTTAATAAAACGACAGTATTTTTTTGCCAAAATGTGGAACAATAGTCGTTGTTTTGTTGTTTAATAAAGGCGTGTCTTATTAATGACTATGCAAACTAATTTATTAATCGAGATTAACATGTTGATATCTTATAAACCGTTAATAATAAGTATAGGACATGGTGAATAATTTTTTTATAAATAGAAGAAGAATCTAAAAATGAGAAAATGTACAGGGTATTCCATTTGAAAAATTAAAATTGGATTGGATATTGGCATCTTGTAAAGAAGAAAAATTAAATGGTGGGAACATTTTTTTTAAACAGAATGATTTTTCTATTTTTTAACTAACAACAACACTTAATAACTAATTTCTTTTTTTCTAACACTTTTTCATTTAGGATAATTACGTGATTTATTTACCTAATAGTACCTTAATTTGACAAAATATCCCCAAATGTTTTGTGAAATTTAGTCATAATGCGGATTTGAATGATACAATACTTCAAATTATGTGACATTTGTTTTCCAATTTTAAAGTTTTATATCTTGTTCAGAGATAAGTTTTCCTTTATTCACTTACGTCAACATTAAACTTTATCGCTGTTTCCTCCACAGTTTAAACACATCAAAAGTTTTATCAAATGTTTCCGACAACCTTTTCAAATACAAGTAGGTAATTGTATTTATGAAGGTGTAGATAAAAAAGAACATCCACCTGATACAAAATTTACGAACAGCGTGTGGAAAGCTTAAAAAACGAGCAGAAAAAAACCGTATCACACGTTTTTGTGTAGAGAATAATTACAGAGAGTTTCACGATGTTTCTGTTTAATATTTTTCAGAAATACAAATAACATGAAGGTAAAAATGTGAAAATTTATAACTGGGGTTTTCAGGGATCTTACTGAATTTAAAAAACGGATGTTTTCCACGAAACATGTATTAGCGGTATTTGATACAACAACAATTAGTTTAGATAATTTTGTTGCCAAATAAAATAACCGTTTCCCTACCATAAAATTTACATATGAAGTAAAACACAATGAACAGCTACCATTTTTAGATGTATTAGTTATTAGAAATAGTGAAAATAAGTTAGAATTTGATGTATATAGGAAAGAAATCGTGGCTCTTAGATATATTCCCAACGATTCACACCACCCTTTTCAACATAAAATGGCAAGTTTTAATTTTCTAATCCACTGTTTGTTAAATTTTCCCCTCAGTAAAGAGAGGTTTGAACATGAGAAACAATTAATTAAGAATATAGCTAAGAATAACGGTTACTCAGTCCATTTAATAGATAAGTTAATAAGGAAGCATAAACTTAAGAGAACTCTGTACAATTCCACGACTTTTCATAGAGATACTGACAATTCGAAATTTGCTTCGTTACCATATGAACCTAAATTCACCCGCGGACAAGTTTTTTTTTAAATATTAATAGCAATTTGGTTTATAATTCTAAAAATAAACTACAGACGCTTTTGGGTAACCCCAAAGACAAAATCGACAATAACGAAAAGTCAGGAATATACGAAATAAGTTGTAAAGATTGTGATCAAAAGTATATTGGGCAAAACAAAAAGATCTAATTTGACTGCATTTGGAACATATTTCAAATATTGCAGAACTGAAAAATCTTGTGTTGCCCAACATGCTTTTGACAACAACCATAGGATAGACATAAATAATTTAAAATTAATTAGAAATGTAACAAACAGTAGACAGTTGGATGCTTTTGAAAGTTTAGAAATCATTAAGTATAACAGTAGTATGAATAAGGACAATGGTCCGATACCCACCAGTCCACTGTTTGCTCTGATAAACAAAGACAGATGTTACGGTTCAGTGAACCGTGGCAATAAATTTAGTATAAATAGTGCAAGTTTGTAATGGCTAGAATTTAGTTTTAATCTTCACCTGAAGATGCCAACTTGGTTGGCGAAACGCGCGTCGAGAAAAGTATAGTAGTTCGGTGTTTCGTGGAAAACGTCTAGTTTTCTATTTATGTCTATCCTATGGTTGTTGTCATAAGTATGTTGGGCAACATTTTTTCGTTCTGCCATATTTTAAATGAGCCACGTGTTCTTTAAATCTAGTCAAAATAGATCTTTTTGTTTGCTCAATATACCTTTGATCACAATATTTACAACGTATTTCGTACATTCCAGACTTTCCGTTATTATAGATTTTATCTTTGGGATTACCCAAAAACGTCTGTAGTTTATTTTTAGAATTATAAACCAAATTGATATTAATATTTAAAAAAAAATTCTAGTCCGCGGGTATTTAGGTTTATATGGAATTTAGGTTTTATATGGTACTGACAATTCGAAATTGTCTATAATTAAAGAAGCAAATTTCGAATTGTAAGTATCTCTACGAAAATTCGTGGAAATGTACAATTGAAATACTGCTCTCTTAAATACTTACTGAATTATCTACTTATCTAAAATTGAATACATAATTGTTTTACATAGTGTGCTATATTTATTTTGCCATATTTAGTTTCTACTCATTAAATTAAAGCCACTTCAATAACAAACGTCTATCTGTAAAATATATAAATTTGAAGAGAAATATTGTAAACACCTATAACTTTTGTTTCTGTGGTAAATGTCAATGGTATTTTTTTTACCACATAATTATAATGAAAAGTGGAACTTACTTTTAAGTATACTTCATATTCGCCAAAATGTAGAAGATGCTCAAAATAGAAGGATAAACTAGAACAAAATAGAAGAATAGGATAGAATACTGTCCAAAATAAAAATCGATGCATGTCACCGATGACGCAGTAGGTGCAGTGATACCAACGCACAATTATATTGAGATAAGAGCTGTAATGGAATGTTTTAATGAATATTAAATTTCGCGCCTGTTGGTCGTTATGCAGTTCGGCGAAGTTGCTGCTTTTTCAGAACAATAAAAGGGTTATAGTTGTCAGACGTCCGTTTGCGAAATACCAAAACAGTTAAATAGCCGTTGCCTAGAGCTAGTAGCATTTTTGATAGGACATTTTGAACAAGAACGAGACAATAATAGTCTATTGATACAAATGCTATTACAGTAATAATGTAACAGCAAATACACCTCTATAAAGGTACGTCTACACTTGTGCGCTTTCGTGTACAACTTGCGCTTCAACTTGCATTTCATCTTGCCTCTAATGCATGCCTTTTGTTGAATGCACGAAACGCATGCACTTAACTGTCCACATCAATTCGCCAATCAACTTGTCGCATTCGGCAGTATATACCTGTAGACGTGCATAATTTAAGTTCAAAATTAACTGGAGTGTGTAGAGTAAGTATGTGTGTGTGTAAGACTATAAAAGTTAATGCTAAAAGATAAGTTACACAATTATGTACAAGTATGACATTTTGATCAAAAAAATTTTTAGGTCCTACATCATATTACACGCTCTCAATGAAGATGGTTTTATTGAGGGTTCAGCGGTCATATTTTCCTCTAAAACTCTGCTTATGGATTACCATTTAAGGCATTCTCAGAAGGAAGAGAGTCGATTGAAGATGAACAACACAGCGGAAGGTCTTCATCTTCAAGAACCTATGAAAATGTCGATAGAATACGGGATCTTATATACTCAGATCGTCGGTTGACGACAAGAATGATCGGGGAAGAGTTAAATTTGTATCACACCACTGTTCATCAGATTTTGACTAACGAATTGGAGAGAAAGTTGTCTAGCTTTTTGAGGTGTCATTACTGGTGACGAGACTTGGGTGTTTGAGTACGGCCCGGAAATCAAGCGCCAAAGCATGGAATGATACACTTCAAGCTCACCAAGACCCAAAAAAGCAAGAATGAGCAAGTCGAAGATCAAATGCATGCTGATTTGCTTTTTTGAGAGAATTAAATTTGTGCCTCCAGACCAAACAGTAAATTAACACTGTTACAGAGAGGTTCTTGAAAAAGAGTCATGCGTGTGAGACTAAACATCAACAACAATTGGATGTTGCATCACGACAATGCGGCTTGTCACACAGCCATTTCAGCAAATGAGTTTTTAGCCAGTGAAAACATTCCTATGGCTCCTCAGCCTTCACCTGACTTGAGTCCTTGTGACTTTTTTTCTCTTTCCGAGATTGAACCTCAAGGGACGTCATTTTGGGACCATAGAAACCATTCAAACAGCTGTAACCGACCAGCTGAAGGCTAGTCCAGTATATGAGTTCGGAGGAATGGATGAAGAATCAGGTCTCCAGCGCTGTGTGGCTTCCCAAGGAAGTTATTTCGAGGGATCAGTAATAATTGTAATTCTATGCGATTAAAGAAATTTAAAAAAATCAGTCTCATTACTTAATTTACACACCTCGTAGTTAAAATATTTGGTACGTATAGTGTGATATGGACAACAAATGTATGTATTATAACAAAATCATTTTATTTGCCACATTGGTGAGATTGCTGCCGAAATAGTAATATATTTTTTTAATAAAGGTTATTCAAACGATGCTCAAAGAATAATAATATACATAGAACGGCAGACACGCTTTAAAAAATTCTTGGCTTGATCCCAACGACTAAAATAAATAGCACACTGAATGTCACAATCATCTTTTTCTTTATGGCTATTAAAATTTCATTGAGTACTCGTCCTTTAGTATTTTACATTTTATTCTGATCACTGAGATTGAAGGCTTGTTCAACTAAAAATGGATTTAAGCGATTAAACTACGGCGAATATGAAATAGCTGCTCTCGGCTTATATTTATAGTTTTAGAGAGATATATTTGTTGACATAATCTAGAGAATTTTCTTTATTACAATCTGTAGAACAGAAGGATATTTTTATTGGCACTTTAGAATTCCTTTTTTATATCTAATTTAAAGTTTGAGTTTCTTTTAAAATTACGTAATTAATATTTAATATACTGAGTGATATTGGGGATATGTAGTATAAAAATACGGCGTTATTATAACAAAATATTGCTAGTCGTTTTCGAAATTTTACTCAAACCTAAAAAAAAATGATTTCTGAGAAGTAGGGTTGTAAAACAATATGATGTGATGTGAATATTTTTTTTTCACAGCCCACTAGGGGGTTAACTCTCCATAAATCACGCAGCCACGATATACAGGGTGATTCACAGTGAGTAGGCCATTAAACGTTTTGAGAGAACTACAAATAATATGGAGCTAAACATTTGTAACTTGGGGTTTTTGGGGATGTTTTCTATAGATTTTACATCAATTTGTTTTTATAATAACAACCATGTTTAGCTCAAACCCATATAATTCATAAATATGTTTTAAAATAAAGGAGTACAAATAAGTTTCCGCAGTTTTTAATAAAAATTGGGAATTTATTGTGAAAGGACGGTACTGATGTTTTATTCGAAGTATTGTCCATCGCTTGCCACTACTTTTTCCCATCTTTCTGGTAGCACACGGATACCGCATCGGAAGAATGGTTCATCTTTTGAGGCTATCCACGAATCGACCCAATTTTTGGTATCTTCATATGATGTGGAGTGTTGCTCACTTGTTGCGATGGATCTAAACAAGTGGAAATCAGAAGGAGCAACGTCTGGTGAATACGGCAGGTGGGGTAAGACTTTTTGGGGTTTTGACCGGCGTCACAACATCTGGACGAGCATTATCATGCAGGAGAATAACTTTGTCGTGTCTGGAGTAGTAGTAGGCGCGCTTTTCCTTGAGTGCTCGACTCAATCTCATCAATTGTGTTCTTTGTTTTCGATGTCAAATTCACCGTACTTAAACTTTTGAAACCACTCACGACAACTTCTCTCTCTTAAGGCAGCCTCACCATATGCTTCTACAAGCAATCGATACGACTCAGCTGCAGATTTCTCTGAGCAAAAGTTCCCGAAAATGACGCTTATTCGGCTCAAAACTCAACATTTTCGCACACAAAAGAATATATTATACTGATACAAAATCACTAATATGTTAAGGTTATGTTTTTGCCTGATGTCCTTACGATAATTACGTTTACATCTGACAATTTTAACCATACCTTACTGGTGGCGCCAACTCTTGTCAAACGGTGGAAACTTTGTTTGTACACCTTTATTTAGTTTCAAAATCGGCATCAATATGTTTTTATTAGAAAACCTAATTATTCAATATTATGGCGAAGGCGCCAAGTAGACGTAGAGATTCCAACGAGCAATGAGACTGAATTTCTGTTTTGTAAAGGAATCCCTAATATAGTTACGGGTCAATCCATCTCAGATATTCTATTAACAAAAGTTATATGCTCCACCATTGTAAAACAAATCGAATATTTGTGGTACTGATGATAATACTGACAGTGAAATATCTTTTACTGAAACATAAATAATCTCATTTAAAGTAAAGAGTTTCCCATAATTCACTTAATATTTGAATTTGCCGCCATTTGTGCGGTACAGTGTTGACAACCAAAAAAAAGAAAAGAGTTTGACAGCTGAAGACAGCTGAAGTATGGTCGGAATATTGATTTAACTTCGTTAACTGATTTCAACAACAACATGGTGACGAAAATTTTCGACAAAAGAGTGCGTATGTGCAAGCAAAGCTGCGGAGGTTATTTGCCCGATGTGTTATTCCATTCAAAACCCTATCCTATGTACTTTATGTTTCAATAAAAAAATATACAATTGAAAAAAAACTATGTTTTCAATTTAATTCAAATCCTGCGTAAATTTTGGGACACATTTTACATTGTCTCACATTTGTAGTTTTATGATTTGCAACCCAGCAACCGACGTCTTAACTGTGAAAATCTATTTTGAGAAATTCTGTATGTACAGATATGTAAAATTACAGTACGTAAAATGTGATGTGTTGTTTTATCATATCAAAAAGATTTCTGAATCATTATCTGATGGTTGTATGTATAATCTAATTAGTCCAAAAAATCAGGAAGATACTGCTTTATTATTTTTTTGTCCAATTATTGCCCTGTTCACAACAGTAGGTAAAGCGATTTTTTATAATCTATAGCCTTGAACAAAACTGAGTTATTTCAAAGAAGAGGAGAATACACATTAGGATGCTTCAAAAAAAATTTTTAATTTTTTTTTCCAACTCTTACCCTCTCAAACGTTTCCATTGGATGTAAAAAAATCCTCACCAAACATGAGCCCTATTGGTCAACTCTAAAGGGTCGCTATTTTTATTTTAGTTTCTCATTTAATTAACATGGGAAAAATTCTGTTTTTATTAAAATTGAATTTACTCATAATTGACGCAATTTTTAACAAAAAACCATTTTATATTCTTAAAGTTGAGTCTTTAAACTTTACAAAACTCTAAGACCAATTATAATTATCTTTACTAGAAGCGTAGTTTCAGCCATTTAAAAATTACTAAATTTTTAAATTTGGAGAAATAGCTTGTAATAATTTTTTTTCTTGCATAATATCTCAAAATTTGTACTCAAACTATTAGTCAGTATTGTGTATTTATGGATAACATATTTTAACAATGGTTGTCAGTACATAGTGTAGGTGGCAGCACTCATTATAACAGATATGGTACAATTGTTAAATTGACAGTGTCTGTGATCTCTTTCTTCAGAAACTCGTTGTGTATTTTTTATATCTCTCAGTGCTTTCGATTGTTATCAATAAAATGATTACCAAGAAAATTTATCAAATAATAAATAATAGTTTGAGTACAAATTTTGAGATATTATGCAAGAAAAAAAATTATTACAAGCTATTTCTCCAAATTTAAAAATTTAGTAATTTCTAAATGGCTGAAACTACGCTTCTAGTAAAGATAATTATAATTGGTCTTAGAGTTTTGTAAAGTTTAAAGACTCAACTTTAAGAATATAAAATGTTTTTTTTGTTAAAAATTGCGTCAATTATGAGTAAATTCAATTTTAATAAAAACAGAATTTTTCCCATGTTAATTAAATGAGAAACTAAAATAAAAATAGCGACCCTTTAGAGTTGACCAATAGGGCTCATGTTTGGGGAGGATTTTTTTTACATCCAATAGAAACGTTTGAGAGGGTAAGAGTTGGAAAAAAAATTAAAAAATTTTTTTGAAGCACCCTAATACACATGGATATGTTAGAGGTTTTTTAGATTATGTTTAATAACTTTTCATAACTTTTTCATCTGGCTAATATGGAAATTATCAGTTCTTACGAAATTCCAGGAGCATTTTAATAAAAATTGGGGATCATATGGAGAAAGTCCAACCCAAAACAGTTTGGGGATCGGTGACCATCTGGCCTAGAACCCAAGCAAGTCACATAAAACAGTATTTTCAAACGGTTGATTGGGTTATTTGGTTTCATACACAATTTCATACACATGATTAATCACAAACCAAACAATAAAATAGAAATTCGCTCTACCGCCCATGTTTGCGTTACATATTTGCTATTTTCATTCCTGAATGGAAATGTAAGCCACGTACCTACAAGCTTTATATTCGGAGCGTCGAATTTCAACTATCTAAGTCAACATGTAGGGAAATATAATTAATTTTTAATAAAACCCGTGCCAAGATTCCGCCACTGCTAGCAGAAATAACGGACCTAATTCCGATGCCAAGCAATGTCAGCCTGGTACCTCCAAAGAAATTGGAACGAAACAGAGCGCCGGAGGTTTCACGATTGAATTTAATATTCCTGTTTAATTTTCAACCAACAAATATTCGAATCTAGATTGAATTTTATTTGAACAGCGAAATGCAGACGTTACCGAAGTATAATTTGAGTGCCTCGATAGAAAATTAAAACGGTCGCTTTAAATAATTGATGAGAAATTATTCGAACAGCGTAAGAACGTGGAAGTCGATATTTAATTGTGTCGGGTTATACGAGGTGTATAAATTAAGTACTGAGTCTGATTTTTTAATGTATTCTATTTAAATAGAATTACAGTTCAGTATTGTCAAAATGGCTTCGATGGGAAGCTACACAGCGTTGGAGACGGTTCATCCATTTCTCATAGCAGTGCTGGAACCTATATACTGGAATGGCCTTCAGCTGATCGGTTACAGCCGTTTGAATGTTTTCTATGGTCCCAGAATGACGTCCCTTGAGGTGATTTTTCAATCTTGGGAAGAGAAAAAACGTCACAAGGACTCAAGTCAGGCGAATAAGGAGGCTGAGCCGCAGGAATGTTTTTACTGGCTAAAAACTCGTTTACTGAAATGGCTGTGTGACCAGGCGCATTGTCGTGATGCAACATCCAGTTGTTCTTGATGTTTGGTCTGACACGCATGACCCCTTTTCTAAGTTTTCAAGACCTCTCTGTAAAAGTGTTGATTTGTTGTTTAGCCTGGAGGCACAAACTCTTTGTGGACAATTCCCTGGCTATCAAAAAAGCAAATCAGCATGCATTTGATCTTCGACTAGCTCATTCTTGCTGTTTTGGGTCTTGGAGAGTTTGAAGTGTGCCATTCCATGCTTTGGCACTTGGTTTCCGGGTTGTACTCAAACACCCAAGTCTTATGACTAGTAATGAGACGTTCTATAAAATCGAATGAAAAATCATTTTCATTCGATTCCAAAAAAGTCAAGACACCTTTTATTCCTGCGACAGGTTTTTTGGAACCATTTTTGCGCAGATTTAACTCTTCCCCGATCATTCTTGTCGTCAACTGGCGATCTGAACGCACACGATCCCGTATTCTATCGACATTTTCATCGGTTCTTGAAGATGAAGGCCTTCCGCGCTTTTTACTGTATTTTTCTTATATAAAGTTTATTGTAATTACAGACGTACATTGGATCTAATTCTAAAATTACTGAAGAAAAAACAGTCTACAGCTATAGCTTACATACAGAGGAATCAGTTTTTTTTTAATATGTGATATTTATTTTTTTAGGGATTTCTAAAAAATAACGTATGCTGAGTATACTGTTAACAATGTTGTATTATGAATATACATTTTTTTTGTTCTCATTTGTATATTTCACGACATAAACGGTTCATCGATACGGGCTGCTGATATTAAATTTCCTATTTCACGAATTATAACACAGGTAGCAATATGAACGTCAAATTTGCTTTTTAATTAAATCATATTTTCATAACAGTGTTGACACCGAAAACGAATAAATTTTCCGCAACAGCCACTATGGATATTTTAGAAAACTACAGTTATGACTACCCGACTACATTTGTACACAATGTTCTATTTGCTTATTAAAAAACAAACAATTGCGTTAATTAAATATAACAGAATATCGTTTAATAGAAAGTTATCGTGTAACGAGTCACATGACTAGTAAAGGGTACAATGTATGTATATGGTACATTTTAATAAATAGATATCGTATATCAAGACATGCGGGATCGATTCCACGGCGTACTTTGAAAAAGTTATTTTTTTTATCTTACGATATGTATGTGGTAAATACGTATGAAGCATTTTTTTGCAATATTTTTCCATGCTGCGAAAGTTTTGGAGGACCCTGTGCATAAGTGTGTATATATATAGTGTGTTCCTAGATTAAATAAACAAGATAAACAATTTCCTCTTGCAAATTTCCTCTCTACAAAATGTTTTGGTTGCAAAATAAACAGTATTGGCATAAGGCAATTTTAGATATGTAGAATGATCAGAAAATGGAAAAATTTGAAATCAATTTATTACAATTTGAAAATCATTGGCCCACTAGTAATTTTTTTTTTTTATAATTAGCTTTCTATTATAATATGTAGGTTACTAATCTATCATTTATTGTTTCCATCTAAACGGAAGGAAAGAAAAATTATTGTTTTCTGATCACTTTGTATATTTGAACGAAATTACCTAATGCCAACCTTTTTTCGTTTACATGCAAAACAATAAATTTCTGCGGAAAAGTTAAGGTGTTTTCCTTTTGTTAATTCAATTCGGGAACATATAGTTCGCAATAAAAGTCATGATTAGGGTGCGGAAAGTGTGCTATAACGCAGGGTCGGACTCGTGTATGTGATCGACGGAAGGACACATGGAGAGACCAAAAAAGAAGAGGAGAAAAAAAATGTGTTAATAATGTACATACCAAGTAGAGAAGTTGTTTGTTGTCACTAACATGAGTGCATTATTATTTTTTACATCTACAGTGTATTATTTTTACATCTACAGTTTACATAATATACGTGTTACTACTATTTCTACACTTTTAGTGGATGTTTAGTTGATGTGGATACAATCTATCAATATTGGGGGTGAAATATCTGAAACACCTAAAATTCGTATCAGAACATTAACGAACTTATTATCACAAAAATATGTTGCTCCGTCAACTGTCAGCCACAGAGATTTATTGAGTATGTCTTCTTTGATATTTTCCATGAATGTTGATACGTCTTCTGTAAACATGTTTCACGCAATGCACGGCTTAGGCAATGGAAAATCGCATACATATTTGGAAAAAAAAATGTATAAAGGGAATATTGTCGACCACGTTCCACGAAAGACTACATGTGCAAAATATTATGCACAAATCAAACCAACATTCATTTTTTCCAACAATACGAGTAATATTTTGTTAATGGTTATTCGAATCTAAATGTCTTTCACACTCTCAGCGTCTACGAAATATTTATCGACGATTGCAAGGAATACATAAATTATGTGATCCGTTTATTGTAAAATCCTCGTAATTTTCTGTCTACTCACATATGGTGACGACTGTGCCATTATTGCAAAAAATCCTCACAAAATAATATAATAGGTAAATACACTACACGAACTCTAAAATAAATACGTACACGGTGCAAAATAAGTATATTTTGACAACGGAACGCTTGCTTCGTTATATGAAAAAATTATATACAGCCGTTCCTCGAACCCGCCACGGCAGAGTCCCAGTGCGTGTTATCTGGCACGGTCAGTGGCGTACGTATGCACGCCTACATAACACAGGCCGACAAAATTAGGCCGACCCTTTAACCCAGAAACCAGAATATATTTTCCAAAGGTTTTTGATGCGCTGAATCCGAATCAATCTCTCCAAATCCGTCCAAATCTCTCAATTGGCTCTGGTTTTCGAGATAGCTTAACCTAAAAGTGCAAAAAAAAGCGATTTTGGCCTATATTTGAGGTTATGTAGCATCGCAATTTTTTTTCTTTAAAAAACTATGAACAACATCTTAAAGTACATACCTTGCCCTTTTAAATGACGTCGAGTTTACTCAAATACCTTTTTTTCGCGGCGATATCGCATCTTGAAATTTTTAAGTTTGTGAATTTCTCTATAAATAATCACAGGCCGACAAGATTTTAACCCAGAAACCAGAATATGTTTTTCCAAAGGTTTTTGATACCCTGAATCCGAATCCGAGGTCCAAATCTCTCGGCTCTGGTTTTCGAGATATCCTAACCTAAACGTGCAAAAATAATGATTTTGGCCTATATTTGAGATTATGTAGCATCGCAATTTTTTTTTCTCAAAAAAACTATGAACTATAAAACAGCATCTTAAAGTACAAGCCTTGCTCTTTTAAATGCCGTTGAGTTTGCTCAAATATTTTTTTTTTCGATATCTCATTTTGAAGTTTGTGAATTTCTCTATATTTGAAAACTCATTAAGGACCACGTATACATCAAACATTTGATTGGTTTTTTGATTAGGAAACACTGAAAATGTTTGAAATTCAATAGCTTCAAATTTTTGAAAATTTTCCTCGAAAAATTTTGAAAATCTGACCTTGAATTCAGAACGAGCAAGTCTTTTTTACATAAGAAAACATTGACCTGTTATTGAATTTCAAACATTTTCAGTGTTTTCTAATCAAAAAAACAATCGACTGTTTGATGTACACGCGATACTCAACAGGTTTTCAATTATAGAGAAATTCACAAACTTAAAAATTTCAAAATGCGATATCGCAGTGAAAAAAAAGGATATTTGAGTAAACTCGACGTCATTTAAAAGGGCAAGGCATGTACTTTAAGATGTTGTTCATAGTTTTTTGAGAAAAAAAAATTGCGATGCTATATAACTTCAAATATAGGCCAAATTCGCTTTTTTTTGCACTTTTAGGTTAGGATATCTCGAAAACCAGAGCCAACTGAGAGATTTGGACCTCGGATTTGGATTCAACGCATCAAAAAACCTTTGGAAAGATATAGTCTGGTTTCTGGGTAAAAACTTGTCGTCCTGTATAATTTACAAGGGGGCTTAAAAAAATACGGTTTATACTTTAATTATCATAGAGTTGTATAGTGTCGACCCTACGTTGTAACACACTTTCCGGACCCTAATCATGACTTTCGCTGTCGACTGTACATGTCTGTGAGCTCCAAATCAGCATGCTAATTATTCATACAATACAGGCGATATATGTATTTGCATGTACACATGTACGAATGTTTTGATCGATATTTCCTGGGAAGTAAGTTACATCATTTGGCACTGTCGAGGCGACGCTACGCCGACACATCCGACGTGCGCACCGAATTACAATAATGAACACGATTTCAGCATAACGTTTAGTTCCATTGTTCTCTATAACTATACCGCCAGACCGCACCTTTCGATTTGCTCTACTGTCAATCAGTGTATTATCTTAAGCTCGGCTTTCTCCAATCCAAGCGATCGAGACAACTAAACAGCCTGTTTAAACCGAATTATCCTCTTGTTATCCCTTGTCACCAAGAGATGTTCACATAACTTGGCCGCGTCTAATTTGACTGACTTGTGTCGCCTTGAAATATTTAAATCGATTGATTGTAAGTGCCTCAGATCTGGTAACCCCGAGGCGTTCGGAAGAGTAGCGGCTGGGGCCTGTAACACAAACTATAAAAGTCATATAACTAGTAAAACATGAGAACATAATTTTACCTGAAGAGTATGCAACCCGTGTAACGTTACGATCCTCAAACTGTCTACTTTTACCGGGATAATATACACGGTGGAGACTTTAACTGGAATATATTCGCTAGCGGGGTGGTGAATGATTTTTCAAAAAATTTCCGAGACACGTCAACTTTTAAATGTATTTACCTACATTTTGCAAGTAATGTGAAAAATATAGCCCTTCAGGGGTGGCTGAAACCACCCTCGACATGATTTTTTTCAAATGCAACCCTATGGCTTGTGACCCCTCATTGTAAAGATGGTGGAAAGAGGAATCCAACGCACTGATCAAATTTTAATTTTTAGTATGTTTGTAGGGTTGCATACAATTAAAACAATTTAAAAATTAAATTTATTTTCAACGTAACAATTGTTCAAAATGTGCACCATTCACTTGTTGGCAGCATCCCAGACTGTGGTAGGTTTCGTCCCTTACATTATGCAACATTTGCGGCGTTATTTTTCCGATTTCCTCTCTTTCCTTTCCTGCAGATCTGCTATGTTGTTGGGTTTCTGAATGTAAACCCTACTTTTAAGATGTCCCCACAAAAAGAAATCCAGTGGTGTAAGATCTGGAGATCTTGCTGGCCACTCAATATTACCTCGCCTCCCAATCCACCTACCGGGAAAAATTCTCTCCAGATACTGACGAACAATGGCAGCATAGTGTGGTGGGGCCCCATCTTGCTGAAACCATAACCTCTCGTCGGTCAAGTTAGGTTTTAAGGGGTTTGGAAATAAATGACATAGCACTGGCATTAGTTCGTGCTGGAGTAAACGCAAGTATCTTGCTCCATTAAGAGTGTCATCAAAGAAAAATTGTCCTACAATTCTATCTTGTATTATTCCGGCCCACACATTAGTTTTCTGTGGGCGCTGAGTATGAAGTTCCAATGGGGGTTCTCTTCAGCCCAGTAACGACAATTTTGGCGATTTACGTGCCCATTTAATGTAAAAGTAGCCTCGTCAGAGAAAACTATCCACTCTAAAGGTAACTAGTTTTGATCAATACAAGTCTTCAATAAATCGCAAAATTCCACTCGTCGATCTGGATCATCTTCAAGTAGCTCTTGAACAGCTTGCATTTTATAGGGGCGTTTTTTCTCATATTTAAGTATTTTTAAAACTGTTTTGTGATTAAGATTACTATCACGGGCCAGTTGACGGGCTTGGGTGATAGGATTTTCTTCTAGAGCAAGCAACAAATTCAACTTCGTGTCGTCATCAACAACAGCCTGCCTCTTACTCGGTACTTTCCTGACATGACCTATCTCTCGATATTGTGCCTCAATTTTACTAATGGTACCTTGATTTAGTGGTGGCAAGTCAGGATGCGTTTTCTCGAACAAGCGTACAACTTCTCATTGAGTTCGCGCCTATCGCCATATCCAATCATCAAAATTTCGATTTTTGGTGATTCAGTTAAATAAGACATTTTCACCAATTTGAAATAACACTTCGTTTCAAACTCTGAATACAGCATACAAACTAAATTACTTTTTGCGGCCGTGTAAAAACACTAGCAAAAAAATAGCAAATATCAGTTGTGGCAAAAAATTGATTGGAATTTTTTTGTGGGGACATATGAAAAGTAAGGTTTACATTCCAAAACTAAACAACACACATTTTGAGTACGAAATTGTTGCGTTAAAAATAAATTAAACTATAAAATTACGTTTTAATTGTATGCAACCCTACAAACATACTAAAAATTAAAATTTGATCAGTGCGTTGGATTCCTCTTTCCACCAGCTTTACAATGAGGGGTCACAAGCCATAGGGTTACATTTGAAAAAAATCATGTCGAGGGTGGTTTCAGCCACCCCTGAAGGGCTATATTTTTCACATTACTTGCAAAATGTAGGTAAATACATTTAAAAAGTTGACGTGTCTCGGGAATTTTTTGAAAAATCATTCACCACCCCGCTAGCGAATATATTCCAGTTAAAGTCTCCACCGTGTATACGGATACCGCATCGGAAGAATGCTTCATCATGTGAGGCTACCCACGAATAGACCCAATTTTTGGAATCTTCATATGATATGAGATGTTGCTCACACAGGTCATGCGTCATCGATCGAAACAAGTGGAAATCAGAAGGAGCAATTTCTGGTGAATATGGCGGGTGGGGTAAAACTTCAAAACATGTAGGAGAATAACTTTGTGGAATAGTAGTGGGTGCACTTATCCTTGAGTGCTCGACTCAATCTCATCAATTGTGTTCGGTAGAGAGCTCCAGTAATGGTTTCGTTCGGTTTTAGCGACCCACACGGCACCAAGCTGATCCCACTCAAATACACAAGGTTATTTTCAGAATATTTGCTCTTAATAACGGTACCACCAGTCCGCCGGGTACCGTTTATGCCGCATACATCTGAAAAATCGGCGTCCAAAGTTTCTCGGCGTCAGTTCATATGGAACCCAATTTCCTTGTTTTTGAATCATTCTCAATGATTTCAACCGACGTTGAATTGCTTGTTGAGTCACTCCTAATATAAGTGCAAGTTCTTCTTGCATTTGGCACGAATCTTGATCCAATAATGCTTCCAATTTCGCGTCTTCGTACACTTTCGGCCTTCCGCTGCGTTTAAAAACCACAAGTTTCTAACTCAACTAGAACGCAAATCTAATCTAAAAAGTGTTACTCTAATTTTGACGAGCAGTTTATGCCTTTTTGTATTTCTCACAATGATGAACTTTGTACTAAGTACGGCCCTGACTCTTACAGTTTAGTGCTATCTCTTGCACAACCTTGTATTTCTGTTGCATATGACGCTGCAGTTTCACGTTATTTTAACTGATATTAGCTTCTCATTTGCGGGTATTAATTGGATAATACCGAATGCAATTCTGTAGCTTGTGGCATTATACATGATTCCGACAGCGGTACATATTCTCCAACTTTTCAGTGTATTATTAATTCCACGACCGTTTAATATGGACCCCGTGCTTAGATATAAAGTTAGTTTATAACTGAACCCACACGAAACAAGTTTTAATTAATATTTCAATTTGAAATTCAGAAGCCTGTATCAATTTACGTGCTTTGAAATGAAACGTATATTGCAGGTTTCACTTAGACGTTTTTTATATACAGTGCGCGCCTACAGTATGGAATAAATTCAGTAGATGTGAAACAAAACATTTTTGGAAAAAATCCTCGAACAGGTGGTATTTGTTTAAAAAAAACACACATTTTTGAGGGAACATCTATTTTTAGATGTCATTTGTTTTTGAGTAATAACGTCATCAACTTATTTTTCAAATGGCAACCCCCCATTTTTTATATTTAATTTGAAAGACCATTTCATTGTCGAATTAACCGTATAAAAATGTTGCCACCTTACATAACAAAATTTTTGAGTAAATAACAATTCAATGTTACAAAATGAAAAATATATTTTTCACAATAAATAAACGAAAATTTTTGAAAAGACTAAACACAAATAAAACATAGCAAAAAATTACAGCGTTAAATATGGAAGAGAACCCTCAGAGTACCTCTACACTAGTTGCCTCAGAAAATGAAGTTAGTCAGATGACAGTTCTACGTATCCTGAGGAAAGAAAACTATCATCCCTACAAATTTCAACTTGTGCAAGAACTCAACGAAGATGACCCCGACCGGCGACTGCAATTCTGTGAAACTATGATGAATATTTGTCAAACAAATCCAAATTTACGCCAGCAAATACTTTTTTCCGATGAAGCCACATTTTGGTTAAACGGCACAGTGAACCGTCAAAATTGCAGGTATTGGAGTCGGACGAATTCTCATTGGATCATCGAAGCACATACTCAACATCCGCAGAAATTAAATGTGTGGGCCGGAATAGTCGCAATCAGAATAATAGCGCCTTTCTTCTTTGAAGAAACTCTCACAGGAGAAAGACATCTGGAGATATATCAAAATGATCTAGTTCCAGCGCTTGCAGTAATTTACCCGAACGAGAATGATCCTGACATTCCAGATGACACACTCTGGTTTCAGCAAGACGGAGCACCCCCGCATTATGGACGCTCAGTTCGTGCATATTTAGACGTCATCTTTCCTCAGAGGTGGATTGGCAGACGAGAACCGATTGAATGGCCCGCGAGATCCCTAGATCTTACACCACTTGATTATTTTTACGGGGTTATTTAAAATCAAAAGTTTATTGCAGAAGACCTGTGTGGTATTCTGCCATAAACTACGAACTAACGAACTACGAACGAATAAAATTTAGCCGAACTACGAGATCGCATTAGAGATGAAATGGGATCCATTACCCCGAAGTCATTCAGAATGCACAAGAAGAATTTGTACACAGGCTTGCATATTGCCAAGAAGTTGATGGACGGCATTTCGAACACTTAATTTATATTTGTATTTGCTTATTAAAGAAATTTTCATTTATTTATATTGCGAAAGATATATTTTTCATTTTGTAACATTCAATTGTCATTTACTCAAAAATTTTGTTATGTAAGGTGGCAACATTTTTATACCGTTAAATCGACAATGAAAGGGTCTCTCAAATTGAATTAAAAAAATGGGGGGGGGGTTGCCATTTGAAAAATAAGTTGATGAGTCATTACTCAAAAACAAATGACATCTGAAAATAGACGTTCCTTCAAAAATATGTGTTTTTATTAAACAAAATCGACCTGTTAGGCGTGCACTGTATGTACAATACATAAATATGGCTATTTTTTCAAAATTATTGTGCGCTCTAACAAAATCCTTCAGAATTATTATGTACTGAAATAGGGAAATTTTGGACTAGTAGGCCAATTTTTCAGGGCATGGCTTTTAATAATATTGGTATACAGGGTGTTTTTTCAAAGTGGCTCACCTCCATAACTTTTTAGTTTTCAGAGATGAAATAATGAAATTTTAGAACTGGATATTAGATATAAATTTGCTTTTATTGACATAGTTGTCATTTTGTATTTAAAACAAAAGTTAAACAAAAATTGGACGTTTTCCACGAAACACCGAACTACTATAATTTTCTCGACGCGAGTTTCGCCAACTAAGTTGGCATCTTCAGGAGAATATTAGAACTAAATTCTAACCTACACAATTGCACTATTTATACTTAATTTACCGTTGGTTATAGGATCATTGTCCTTATTCATACTATTGTTACATTTAATGATTTCTAAACTTTCAAAAACATCCAACTGTCTGTTACATTTCTAATTAATTTTAAATTATTTATGTCCATCATATGGTTGTTGTCAAAAGCATGTTGGGTAACACAAGATTTTTCCGTTCTGTACATTTTAAATGAGCCATGTGTTCTTTAAATCTAGTCAAAATAGATCTTTCTTGTTTGCCCAATATACTTTTGATCACAATCTGTACAACTTATTTCGTATATTCCTGACTTTTCGTTATTGTCGATTTTGTCTTTTTTGTTGCCCAAAAGCGTATGTAGTTTATTTTTATAATTGTAAACCAACTTGATATTAATATTTTTTAAAAACTTTGTCTAGACCCTAGGTGTAACATATTTTCATATATTATCAAATTGTAACATATTTTCACTATTTCTAATAACTAATACATCTAAAAATGATATATGATCGGTGTTGTTCGTATGTAAATTTTCTGGTAGGGAAATGGTTATTTAATTTAGATTAAGTAACACAATTATATAAACTAATTGCTTTTGTATTAAATACCGCGAAGATGTCCTCCACGTTCCTGAACCAGACTCTAGAGAAATACTCGAATTTATCTTTTGCTTCTGTCTCAAATTTATTTTACTACAGATACTAGTAATCCGAATGTATTCCTTAATAATTTATCGTCTAAACCATTTAATTCGGGTAATTTCCTGAAGTAATTCAAAGTTTGCGGGATTGGGATCAAGAAATTATTAAAAAAATATACCACCTTGCATGTCAAAAACTGTGAAACCATGAGTTTAAAGAACTATGTTCATATTAACTTTTTTATTTAAAAGCACTTTTTAAGACCCTAACGTCCTGATCAGAAAACCTGGGATACCCTGTATAAGTAGATTTTAAAAATTCAAAATAAGTGCTGTTTTTTGCATTTATAATTTTGAGCACGGTAAATTTTTATTCAGAGTATCATTCAGATATAATAATTCTACATAAATTGTCAAGAATGACACACACAATTCATACAGTGGTTATTCAGTGAAGAACGTACATTTTCGGGAGTTTTTGAACAAATATGTACTATAATGGGAACTACAAAGAGCTAATTAATTTTTTATTCGTGTATAGTGTATAATTAACTTTACCAGTAACACATATTTTTCTGAGAAACTTTCGGTTTCTTTTCACTTTTATATTATATGCCTGCCTTACCTGATTGTACTAAAAAACACTAAATACGACCCTGAAATTTACGGATTACCGTGTGCCCTAATACCTACATTCTTGAAATACTATAAGACACTACATCATTTTTATGTTTAAAAATTACGTAACACTGCAGTGTTCTAGAATTACAGATCCCCTTCATAGTATCTCCTCTTTTTTTTTTTTTTTGGTAAACTAAATCTCACCCTGTACTCGCATTTCAGCGGGTCGTTTAATCGATAAAGATCAGTTGGCCGCTGGGAGCTCTATCCATCTTCGAACTACCCACTTAGCGGACTTTAAGAGATTTTGGCCTTTATTTTTCCGGTGGTTGACGCCGTCGGCCGTTCACAATCCCGTGTTAATGCCCTCACTATCCCTCTGTTATAATTTCCATTCCACTTCAGCTTTTCCTCGCCCTGACGTCAATTTAAAAAAAAATGCCAAACATTTTTTATTAATCACAGGCCGACAAGATTATAACCCAGAAACCTGAATAAGTTTTTCCAAAGGTTTTTGATGCGCTGAATGCGAATCCGAGGTCCAAATCTCTCAATTGGATCTGGTTTTTGAGATATCCTAACCTAAAAGTGCAAAAAGTATCGCAAATTTTTAGCATCGCAATTTTTTTCTCAAAAAACTATGAGCAACGTCTTAAAGTGCATGCCATGCCATTTTAAATGACGTCGAGTTTACTCAAATATCTTTTTTTTTCGCTGCGATATCGCATTTTGAAATTTTTAAGTTTGTGCATTTCTCTATTATTGAAAACCTATTAAGGGTTGGGTGTACATCAAACAGTTGATTGGTTTTTTTGATTAGGAAACACTGAAAATGTTTCAAATTCAATAGCAGGTCAATGTTTTCTTATGTAAAAAGACATACGCGTTCAGAATCCAAGGCCAGATTTTCAAAAGTTTTCGAGGAAAATTTTACAAGAATTTTCCAGGAATTCAAGGTCAGATTTTCAAAATTGTTCGAGGTTTGTTTTCCAACGAAAAAAAAAAAAGATATTTGAGCAAACTTAAAGGCATTTAAAAGAGCAAGGCTTGTACTTTATGCTGTTCTTAGTTTTTTTGAGAAAAAAAATTGCGATACTACATATTCTCAAATATAGGCCATAATCATAATTTTTGCAATTTTAGGTTAGGATATCTCGAAAACCAGAGCCAATTGAGAGGATTTGGACCTCGGATTCGGATTCAGCGCATCAAACACCTTTGGAAAAACATATTCTGTTTCTGGGTTAAAATCTTGTCGGCCTGTGATTATAGAGAAAATCACAAACTTAAAAATTTCAAAATGCGATATCGCAGCAAAAAAAAAAATATTTGAGTAAACTCGACGTCATTTAAAAGGGAAAGGCATGCACTTTAAGATGTTGTTCATAGTTTTTTTGAGAAAAAAAAATTTGCGATGCTACATAACCTGAAATATAGGCCAAAATCGCTTTGTTGCACTATTAGGTTAGGATATCTCGAAAACCAAAGCCAATTGAGAGATTTGGATTTCGGATTCGGACTCAGCGCATTAAAAACCTTCGGAAAATATATTCTGGTTTCTGGGTTAGAGGGTCGGCCTGTGTAATATACTTTAACTGAAGATAGTTGAAAGCCTTTTTTTACGAGTAGCCTTCCAAAAATGTAATCTAGATCCTAATATCTATAAAAAAATCAAATATCTCCGAAACAGCTGGGTTTACTGACTATGGACGGTTTTCTACTAAAATGGCGTGTTCTTTCCAAGTTTGTAATACTATATAGGGTGTTAATTTAAAATAAAGTTAGTCAACGCACTGAAGTATATAAACACCCTGTATATTCGGCATGGACGGTGCAAATAATAATTGAATAACACCATGTTCGACATATTTCATACAGCGGAGGTTGTACAACGGCGCCCGCTGACATGAGACTATTGCATGAAACTTGTCAAGAACTATGGAACTTGTCAAAAAAGTTGCGGTCCATTGCATGATATTATCATGCCATTATGAGCCAAGTATCAAAAAAATTCAAAAAACGCTTAAAAAATGTATGAGTTAATATTCCTCTATAACTTGATGTGTTTTATTAAAATTTGATAAGTGATTTTTTACGGACACTTTGGTAAGGATGGTGGAGTTTTTGAATTTTTATGATGTTTTCGGTTCAACTTTAGAAATGTTTCAAATCTAAAAAAAACTTTTCAGATTTATATTTTTTTAAAACATCTCAGTTTGGATTTTTGTTTGATAAACTTTTTATTTAAAGTAATTTTTACAGTATAAATGTAACGAATGATTACAATGCCACTGAATAAAGAAAAACGATGCTTGTCGGGTCGCGTATACTGCAAAAAAGAAAAACACACGCGTGCATTTCATCAGATGTTTGCAAAGCCGTCTACTGATTTTCTGGTTTTATTTTCATATTTTACTGGAATTGTTACCAACTTACGATCTTTAAATAAGAAACCCCACATATCATTATTTGAAATATCATAGTGTTCTAACTTCAAGATAAAAGTGAATTTTTTGAGCACTCAAATATTTTTTTAATCATTTTTAATCTCTGTTTAAAGTGAAGCAACCAAAACTAAATGAAAACACTACCCTGCAAAATTTTAAAAATTTCCCTGACAATGATTATATTTTTGTTATTTTTCCCGCTGAAAACAACCAGGTTCAGAACGCTATCCGTGTTTTATTCTAACCTAAAGTGAAAAAACTGTTTTTTTTGAATATTTGGGTTTCGCACCGCTTTTTTCTCAAAAAAACCGTGAGTGGGATCTTATAGTACAAGTTTTTTCTTTTAATGCCGTCGAGTTTGTCAAATCTTTTTTCGCCAATTTCTAACCTGAAAACCCATTGTGTACATCAGTTTTTTTTAAAGAGGTAAAAATTTCAACAATAACAAGTTTTTCATTTAGTTAGATATCTCAAAAATCCTACTTATTTTCCGAATTTTCATGCATAACATCAAAGACTTCAACTACTTCGAAAACATAGAAAATCATTATCAAAACATATATATTGCTTCCGCCATAAGAAATATAAATTGTTATTACCCTTTATTTTTATTTTTATTACCATACTATAAATTACTTAAAGTGGTACTATTTTGAGGTTTCTAGCAATGTTCCTCGTTAACCCGTCAGTCTATTGCCTAATGCCTATTTCTAAAAGTATATTTTAATTAATTCAAAATTGCAGAGAAGATAATCATTATCTTTGTGAAGTTTGTGATGTTGACGTAACTAATATATTTATTGAATCTTATCCGTTGGAAAGTTGGTCGACCATTTTATTATTATTGTAGAAAACATAACGTTAAAAATAACAAAGAAGACGTACCAAAGAAATTCGTAAAAGCTACGAACGAATGTTAGGAATTTAGACTTAGGAAAACCGTCTCCTCTTAAATTAGATTTCGTCTGAACGTCGACTGTCTTATATTAGGGCTTATGAAATGACGAAGTTATGAGTTTAACTTTTACGGACGTCCAGATTTATTTATCAAGATTTTTTTCATGACTTGTATGTGATTTAACAAAATCAATTATGGAACATTGTAAATATACACTATGCGCACAAATTTAGGGATATAAAAAGCACCAAATCATTAGGTAATTTTCAAAGAGTAACTTTATGTTTATAGTTTATAGTTTTTGGATCTTGAGTTTACAATTTTTTTGGCTTTAGCAGTTTTTGAGTTATCATAATGTTTTTTTTTTTCGTGAGCCCGCTTATCAAAGAGGCAGGTTTTTTAGGTGAGAATATACGTTCCAACCTAGCTTTCATCACTCCTGATCAAAAACTAAAACTGCTGGAAAAAGCAGAATTTTTCTAAAAAAACATCAAACAAACGAAAATTGATATGGAATGGTTTCGAAAAAATACGTTGTACTCTAAAAATATTCATTTAGCACATTTGTATAGTCCGATTGGCTCCAATTACGACCCTTAATTCGTGTATTTGTCAAAAAACATAAAAATATATTCTTCTGGCCTCAAACAAATTTTCCGATCACTCTAAATGGACTTTTGGGGTTGTTGTGACCTACTGAACTGAGAAAAATAATGGGTTCCACCCCAAGGACAAGACATGACCAAAATATTGATACACAGTGTAATTCACATTTATAGTTGATTACTAATTTAGAATAATCGTACTTACAAGGCACAAAAACCATTATCATCAACATTTTGAAAGCATAAACGCCACATCGCAGTATTCTAGAAGTGATTTGGAATGTTTTGTTACTATTAGAAAAAAAATCGATTTCTATTTAAAAAATAGGAGTAATAAGGCAGTAACAGATAATGTTTTTTATGTAATATTGTAGTGTTTAAAGTCTAATTTCATTCCTGATTTTTTGTTATTTTTTCATTCCTCGTTTCCCAGATAATGGGAGGGTGACACACAGACTCACACTGTATACAGGGTATTTTAATCTATCTTGGTATAAATAATTTTCTATCGTAAGCCTTCGTTTTCGAGATTTTTATAATTCGCGTTGAATTTTATAAATAAAATAATTACAAACTATTAAATTCGATCTAACAAAATCTAAAAAAATCTAACAAAAAAATATCTTGCAATATTTTTTTAATCGGCTTGGGAAATGCCTAGATGCAACATTGTATACTTAGGTTCTTTATATGCGTATAACATCCTGTATCTCTGTAAACGAAGGCTGAGAGAATGAGAGAAAATTATTGATATCAAAATATCAATCAATTGTTAGAACTTCACATTTTAAATTCACCCCGTATAGGTACTGTAGTGGCTCATACTATACAAAAACGAATTCGAAATGGACTATTGAACTCAATAATTTGACAAATCTAAGCTTTTCTTTTACATCCGACTTTGAACGCAATACTTCTCTTTTTTTACTAACCAGCGGCGCAACATTGGGGTTTTAATTTTAATAAACAACTATGATATAAAGTAGAAATATTAAATAATTTTTATAAATTAATTGGTTCGAAATGGTGAAAGCAATTTTCAACAGGTACACATGACCTGAAATACATCTTTTGCATTTGTAGGAGTTCATCTCAACTTCTATGCATATTCTATAAAAATTATATGCTTCATCAGTCGTATTAGCTTCCTAATTATTGTATTATTTCATACATCATGGTCAGGGGTTTGGTTTGCGCTTTGATAACATGTATATACATAGATACCATTCAAATTTCCAGGTCAAGGGGAAAATATATGATCCCTACTAAAGTTTCATGTAATAATAAAATCGATTCGGAGGATGTGTGGAGAGAGGACTTCTTTATTTGTATTTTTCCCGGCGCCACAAATACATCAACATTTCTCCTAGATAAATGTCCCCACAGAAGGGTATAACTTTTCCTATATTTAGAATTTTATTATTCTATGGAGATATTATTTCATTTTGGCTTCATATTTCAAAAAGTTGAAATATCCGTGAAATATATTATTTAAAAGTCCATAGTAATTTAAACTGATCTTGCACGGGCTGAAATGGCATTAGTGTAATTTTTATCGATTTTGCCATACCCTACAGTAAAAATTGTTCTTTCCAAGGAAACCTATGGATCCAATCGAAACTAACTGAGTTTGAATAAATTAATAATAATTAAAAAAAAACAAGCTTTTATTTAAATTCTCTAAAAAAGAAGAAAACAAACTTTAAATTGAATCAAACCCATCAATTTATTACATTACACAATTTATATGATATAAAAGCTTGTCACGAGATTTACTTGTGTAGATGTATTTACCTATTTTATAAAATACATTTTTATTAAATTACTTTTTACATCACATTTTTACGTTATTTATTTACATTATTTACATTTTTATATAAACATTAAAATACTTTTTTTTTCTTAGATTTTCTTGTCAAGATCAAGTTACATAATTATTACATTTTTGTTTATCTACACAAGTAAATCTCGTGACAAGCTTTTATATCATATAAATTGTGTAATGTAATAAATTGATGGGTTTGATTCAATTTAAAGTTTATTTTCTTCTTTTTAGAGCATTTAAATAAAAGCTTGTTTTTAAACATTTTTTTTATTATTAATTTATTTTTTATTTTTTAGTGCATTGCTTTTTTTGTTCCCCAGGCATATTTATAATTTTCAATTCAGAATAGAAGGACTATAACTAGTATTACAAGTATTTCAGAAGCACATGCAAGACTAAGAGATCTCTTGAAAACTAATTTTTTAAGTTCTAGTAACTTAAACATCGTTAAGAATATTTCTCAAGCTCTTTTTTGAATGCGAATTAAAACTATTTAGCAATAAAATGAAACACGCAAAGCAAACGATCATTAAATATTATTTCAAATAAGCTAAATTTTTCCTGGATTGTAATGTATGAAGTAGGTGATTTTTTTTGTTTTTTGATAATCAAGTAGGAGTGTAATATATGTTTTATTTTGATAATATGCAAATAGATATCTATATATACTTTTTTCATTTTCCCACCTCTGAATAAAAGGACACATCTATATAAGTTTGGTGAACAAAATTTATAGAGTATAAAAAAATGCAGAATTCTTAAAAGAAACGTGATATGTATATGTGGTTGTCAACGACACAATATTTGAATTTAAAAACAACCTGCTACCTGTGTCTGAAAACTATTCGCCGCCGGCGTCGCCTTTACCGTGATGGATGACTTTCTAAGAGTAGCTATCGATTTCAGCTTTGATATGCGTATCAAAACGCCATTTTTAGAATACATCCGCAAATTGAATGTTACATTCTTGGAATATTATTTGCGTTCAAACGTTCCTTTTATTCAGCAACGCCTCTCGTATGATACAAATATATTTCAGTGACTTGCTTATTTGGTTAAAATGACGTCGTGTGTAAAAAAGTAACGACTGAATTCAGTAGCTCACAAAATGCACATTTTTGTAAATAAATCCTTAAACAGGTCAATGTTGTTTTTGTTCAGCGTTTTTTGATACGTATCTCGACAGGTAAAAATGGCACTAACCGCAACCCCTATATTTGCTTTAATAACAGACCTATATTTATCAGATTTTCTCTTGTAAATCATTATGTTAACTTTACTCACATTAGATATCTAACTAGAAGAAATCCCGTGTAATTTTCTATACGATATTTAAAGATCAATATAAAACATAGTTTTTTTTTTGTTATACAGGAAAATGGAAAACATAAATGAGTATTTCTATTTTTATTTCATTTAATATTTTTCTGACATTTTTTTGAGACACTGAAATGATAAAACAATTTGTTATCGATTTATCGATATCGAATCGTTATCGAGTTATCGAATTTGTTATCGAAACATTTTTAGATGAGACATTTTTTAATACTTGTTGTATACTTTTGCATAACCTTTAATAATATCTCACACTGAAATTCGACTTCAACAATTTTCATAAAGTCCTTTTTTCCTTTTTTTTGGGACTATCTCCCGAATGATTTTTTTTTAGCTCAAAACATCCTGCCCCACCCATTCACTTTAAAGTCCGATACAACCTCCAAGAATCTATAAGCAAATTATGCGAATCGTTGTATTTTATTAATCAGCATGAAAAACTACAAGCAAGTAGTCCTCACCGAAGAAATCACCTGTTTTGTAAAAAAACTCATACATTAGCGCGCTCTGCAGTCGGTCAAATAGCGACTGAGCGCCATAGAACTAATTCATTAGAGCTATACACCCAAATATTCATAGTTGCATAGTCTTCGTTGCTATGCACGAAGCGTTGCTATGCATCGTCTCTGCACGGGTTGCATAGTCTTCAGGTAGACTTATGTTTTTATGTTTTACTAGTTTTAACTGAGAATATGTATTTTTCCATAAATTATACCTTATATAAACAATCTCTATTCACTGCCAGACACTGCTCTCTATCACTCATAGATTCATTACTTATTTATTGGTATATTTACCAATAAATAAGTAATGAAACCGCAATAATTTTATCTGATAAAATAATGTTCTATCAGTTATTAATTTATGCTTTTTTCATGGCATTGATTGCTAATAAATATTATTTGTTAAGAAAAACATAATAATTACTTACATTAAAAAAAAGAAACGACATGAGGCAAAAAATGTGGCAAATAAATTTAAAAAAGGTGATTTTAAACATTTTTTTCAAATTATTTGAAAAGTTCGAGGTTATGACGAAAAACAAGTTAAGACAAAATTGTAGAACTTTTTATTATCTACAATTTTTATATTTAACATTTTTTATTTTTTTTTATTAACGAAAAACCGTTTTTCTTCACGTGTAGCGCTATATAAATTAATGTTTTAACAATAGTAATAATAAAGGTACCATATTTTGAAAACATTTTTTTTTATGTAAAATTTGACGGAGAATACGATAAACATATAAAAAACCTGCTACGAGGTGGGGGCCTTTGTTAAAAATTGATTTAAACAATTAAATTGTTAATAACAATATGAATATGTTAATAATTTTTATTTAAAATATTTTTTCTCAAAATTCAGCCCTTTAGCTTTAAAATAAAAAAAAAGAAGTTTGTAGCTCAAATAGAACCGGAGTTATAAATTTTTAAAAAATGAGTCTCCAAGCCAAAAAACTCGCTATTCTCAAATTCTCGATCACTTGTATTATCGAAAATATGTGAAAAAAAAAACGGTCAAAAGTTTGCGTTCACCTTATAATTTTCGAAAAATATTGATAAAACCAAGGTTTCACTCAATTATTTTTATTTATTAGCATCATTTATGACAAATTTACATATCATTACGTAAACATAGTATGTCGACTTTTACAAATACTCAGCATTATTTCTGGACATGGAAAAGCGTGTCGCTGGAGAATGTTATGGTACAGTTTTTTTGTCCATAATGCCCTTGATTTGCACAAGATCTCCAACTTTGTCACCAGCAAAACATCTCCAGACTATGACTGACCCTCCACCATGCTTGACTGTTGGAATGACGCATTGATTAATCATGCGTTCACCAATTGTCCAAGAATTATAAGCAAAAATTCACTGCAACCTCCAAAAAAATCGTGTAGTCGTGAAATTTACAGGTTTTGTTCAGAATTTTGTGCTCTTTTCAAAAACGTCGGTTCCAGAAAAATCCCATGGTAGGCTTTTTGTATAGTGCTGCCAAAACTCAAAGTTTCGAAATTTTCAAAATTTCATGACTTTACACGCTATTTTCTAGTATGATGCAACAAATTGGATTAGTTTGAGTACAGAATAGTCTAAAATTAGTAACAAAACAGTTTTGTATGAAAAATTGCAGTTCCGATTAGAGCTGTCAACGTTATTTTTCATACGTACAGCCATTTTTTGTGCTGCCCGATCGTGTGCGTTTCCGCTGACTTTGATAGCTACTAGGCGTCATTGTTACACGAAAATAGAACACTATGGCTGAAAAAGAGGACTCTAAGCTAATAAATATAGTGCTGTCAAAGAAAATTCGAATCCCTTGAACATAGAGCTGTAAAGATTTTCGTATTTCTTTCATTACAAACAACCGCTTTCACTGTGTTTCACGTGCTACTCTATTTTATTCTATTTTTGCTTGGTTGAAGTGTTGACCAGTTGTGAGTTTAACACGGCATAGTGCTGTTGACATCGCAAACTCGGTCATAATATTATTAATTTCCAAGATAACGTTTTTTTTGTTTTTTGTTTTTTTTGGCGTGGAAATGGAGCATTGCTTATTGTGTGCACTTGTTGGTGATGGGTTACCTCCTGTGGATAAGTCAAGTGTTGTTGTCGAAAGTGGCTTATCGACTATCAAGAAAGTGAGTGTTCTGAAGAACGACGGGCTTTACGATCGTCTTAAGGATACCTCTAAACTTCAGGTCCATGTGGTTAACCAGTCGCATGTGAAACGCTAGTCTTTTTCTCTACATGAATGTTCAATGTTCAAGATCAACTTGATCAATATCATCTTGAGGTGCCTGTGAGCGATTTCCTGGCTTATGAGTTTGCACCTCGTCCTCTATCGATTTTTGATGGCAGCAGCCTCAGAAAGACAGATAAGAGTGCTCTGGAAAAAGCTCTTTGCAAACTACCTCAAAACCGACAAAAAATCCGGTGGTGAATGGTGGGGGAATTCATATCCACCTACTGAGTGGGGATGGAGAAGTGAAGGGGACAGACCAGTCCCAGAGACATCTTCTCCTCCACCGGCTCCAGACCTCATTATGAAGATGGTTCGCTGCGGCTGTAAGAAGGCCTGTGAACGGGCGTGTGAGTGCCGCCGCTCCGGCCTTCCCTGTACCCAGATGTGTTCAACATGTGCTAGAGTAGATTGCAGTAATGTACGAAAGGAAATAGAGGTAGATGATCCAGATGACCCTGAAGACATGGAGTAGTATGAAATTTAGATGTCATTAAATACTTATCTAAAAATATTAAACGAATTAAGGAAAATCATTACTTTTATGGTACTTGTTCCTTTTGACAGCATTATACATTTTTTTAAATTACAAAATACCGAAAGGTTGCAGATGAAACAGTGAAAGCGGTCGTGTGTAATGAAAGAAATACGAAAATCTTTACAGCTCTATGTTCAAGGGATTCGAATTTTCTTTGACAGCACTATATTTATTAGATTAGAGTCCTCTTTTTCAGCCATAGTGTTCTATTTTTGTGTAACAATGACGCCTAGTAGCTATCAAAGTCAGAGGAAACGCACACGATCGGGCAGCACAAAAAATGGCTGTAAGTATGAAAAATAACGTTGACAACTCTAATCGGAACTGCAATTTTTCATACAAAACTGTTTTGTTACTAATTTTAGACTATTCTGTACTCAAACTAATCCAATTTGTTGCATCATACTAGAAAATAGCGTGTAAAGTCATGAAATTTTGAAAATTTCGAAACTTTGAGTTTTGGCAGCACTATACAAAAAGCCTACCATGGGATTTTTCTGGAACCGATATTTTTGAAAAGAGCACAAAATTCTGAACAAAACCTGTAAATTTCACGATTACACGATTTTTTTTGAGGTCAAAACCTAAAATTCTTGTACTACAAACAAAAGGCGCACATATTGTCGACGTCGTCCGTAAAAAATTTCAAACTTCGATTCTTCTGTAAATAACACTTTTGACCATTGTTCAATCGTCCAATCTTTATGTTTTTTGCCCAATTCAGTCTTTTAACTTTGTTTTGTTTGAGTAGTAATGGTTTTTTGGCGGCGATGCATCCTTTCAAACCGTAATCCCGCAGATGTCACTGTACCGTTGAAACAGATACAGCTTGTGTCTCGTGTAGAATTGAGTTGCTCACGAATTTTGGGAGCTGTACGAGTACGATTTCTTTTGCTTTCAACACAAAATGAACTTGCCTTCTTGTTTTGAAGTTGCTTTAGGCCTGCCAGAACGATGACGACTCTGATTACATCTTGTTTCGCGCTTTCTTTGCAACGCTCGCATGACTGCATTTTGAGAAACATTGGGTTTTGAAGCAATTTTCCGCATTGAATAACCCTCTTCATATAATGCAACAATAACTGCTCGTGTTTCTACACTTAGCTCTGCTTTTCGGCCCATTTATCTATGATAAAAACATAAAATATGTAGTTTTTTTACCCATTTCAATGATATACTGATATTCTACGGATGACTTCAATTTACATGACAATCTTTCTTTAGCTTTACGATATTGAATACAAAAAAATGTTTTACTCACCTTTTTGTACATAAAAAAAAAACACAAAAAACAGTAGACAATATGATTTTTTTAGTGAAATTTCGCAATACAAAGATGTTACGCGTGGTACGCATCAAAACAATGCGTCCCGTCGTGACACATTCGAACTCGATTTTCGCATCGCCCCATCGCGCCAGACCCTCAACTACACACTAATCAGGATCGTGTTCTAAGTCGACATTCGTATGTCACGCCTGCTCAATAGAATATAATGAGTAGCCGACGAAATTGCGTAAAATTAAAAAATGTATCAAGTGAACCCAAACTTTTGACCGGTAGTGTATCTCTTATTTTTCGATATACAGGGTGAGTCAAACTTAACGCGACAAACGAAAGGTACGGATAGGGCATGTTATTCTAAGCAAAAAAAGTTCTAATAAACATGTGTCCGGAAATGCTTCCTAAGAGCGTACGGACGTTCAAAGATGGCAGGCCCAAATTGATTTTCTTGCCTTTTATTTCAAAAACTGCTCGAAATGTCCACCGTCATTTTCAATGCAAAGTTGACATCTGCGAATGACTGATTGCGCGGCTGCACGACACTCCGCTAGTGGTATTTCTTGGGCAGCTTGCAAGATCCTCGCTCGGAGACTAGCTTCGTCGTTGACGGGCTCAGCATAAACTTTGCTCTTCATTCTGCCCCAAACATAAAAATCCATAGTGGTTGAGTCCGGGGAACGCGGAGGCCAAGGACGGGGACAGTCTCGACCGCGACCAATCCATCTTCCTGAAAAATGGTTGTGAAGCCATTGCCGCACTAGTAGAGTGTAATGGGCTGGGCAACCGTCTAACTGGAACCACCTGTTTGCTCTATCAATTAGAGGCATGTCATCTAATATTGCTTCAAATTCATTTTCCAGGAAATGAAGAAAGGCCGGACCATTTAGTCTTGGAGGCAAGAAATATGGACCAATGAGTGTATCGTCGCATAACCCCATCCAAACGTTGCACGAAAATTCATGTTGAAAATGTTGTTCTTTTACAGCATGCGGGTTTTCATGGGCCCAAATATGCGCATTATGTTGGTTAAAGATACCACTACGGGTAAAAGTTGATTCGTCCGTCCAAATCACCTTCCGATAGTAAGAAGCATCGTTTGTTATTTGTTCCAAGAACAAATAGGTCTAGGTCTTCAGGAAGCAAATTCTGAACTTTCTGCAAATGATAGGGGTGGCGACCATCTGCTTTCAGAGTTCGGTTCACAATGCTCTGGGAATAGCCTAATTGCAAAGAACATCTCCTCGTGCTACTTGAAGGTATTTGATCGAAGTGTTCTAGGATATTTTCTGTTCTTCGATTATTATGAAGGGGTGCAAAAATACCGTCTGCTCGCGATTTCGAAGAAGTTGTCCCAGTTTCTCTTAATCGTTGAAATGTTCTAGTAAATACCGCTTTGTCGGGCACTCTTCTCATTGGAAATCTTCGGGCGTACTCATTCACAGCAGCGCGCGCATTACCATCACAGTACCCGTAAACAAACACAATATCCGCATATTCACTTGTAGTGTAGGTATTTGGCATGTTTCCGCAATTTACTCATAAACTAGCTTAAAATTAGTGACAAATTGAATTCAATCGACACGTCAAACAAGGCTGTCAAACAAACACTTTCAATTGTTATCAAGGCCTGCTTCTCTTTTTAATTAATAAGGCAGCGGAGTGAATTAATCAGTCATTCGCAGATGTCAACTTTGCAATCAGAAATGATGGTGGACATTTCGAGCAGTTTTGTAAAGTTTTAGTTTGTTTTGTTACGTTAAACCAATTATTTTAAGCAGTTTTTGAAATAAAAGGCAAGAAAACCAATTTGGGCCGGCCATCTTTAAACGTCCGTAGCATTCTTAGGAAGCATTTCCGGACACATGTTTATTAGAACTTTTTTGCTTAGAATAACATGCCCTATCCGTACCTTTCGTTTGTCGCGTTAAGTTTGACTCACCCTGTAGAATCCGTGAAAAAAGTTTCAGCCAAATCGTGTCGGTCAAAAAGGTGTTCGGTTTGTAAAAGAATTACCCATATACCCTTTTAAGCAGACGAGAAGTAGTAAACTTTGTACCGGAAAATTGTCGCTAAAACCTAATCGATAACGCGTGGGATACAGGCTCTTATACACTTCAGTTTCGGCTAATCGACTGCTGCTAAAATTTCCGACATCGAGGCCAGAAAGGATAGGTAAAATTTAATCTCGACTGACTCAGCCCCGAACCGAAGATAACGCCGAATAAATTTCGAATATATTCTAAATCCGAAGCGCTGTCTAGTTTCTGTGAAGAGGAGTCCCGACCCTTACAAATTCATTTCCTCTTACGCCAATTCGGCTCCGGGAGCGGTGGATCCCGTAATTCGCGCAGACAGATGTTTTGCGGTTCGCATCTATACGCATTATCTTCGTTTAGCGCGGGGCGCGGTGTAAATAAATTACAAAGTACGGAACGTGATTGGCCTCGTAGCGACGAGACGTGTCCGCGAAGTATTAACAAGTGATGTAGTCCAATCAACGAGCGAAAGCCCCCATGTAAATTGGTCACTAATTGTTATCAGCAAACAAAAAATATGGTCGTATAGAGAAAAAATTAGCAAGAAAGATAGCGTTTTTGCGACTCGAGTTTTAATGGCGAACATAAGCAAAAAAATTCACAAAAAGTAAAAAAAAACGGTTTTTTTTGCAAATAAAAAAAATCTTCAAGTCCTACATAAGAAAGTTAAATTAGAAAGTTGTAGGTCTTAAAAATATGCGTCGAATGAAATTTGAACGAAAAAAATCGGATCATAAACATTTGAGAAGAATAAAAAAAATCGCGTTTTCGTATTTTTGCTGTATAAATTCCAATTTTATTGAACAGACTTCTTGTTAACTAGAAATACAGCCCAAGACAAGCGGAAAATGACGCTTTTTTTCAAAAATTGAAAAAAGTTTTTATTTTTCGAGATAACGGTTTTAAAAAAGACGTTTTCAAAAAATGAGCTTTTACAGAGGCAAAAATGATCATACAGAAACGATCGTGGGTTCATTTTATTCACGAAGACTTGTACTTTCATGCTCAAATCGCTTTTTATTTAATTTTTGCATAAAAAAATGCGTTGTAAAATTGTATCATTTTTTTCGAATAACTTTTTTTAATTTTGGTTTTACATTTTTGGCCCTTGCATATTTGAAAACTGCCATTCAAACCACTCATTTAAAAAAAAATGAAGGTCCTACGACCTCAGGGAGCCGAGATAATTTTTTTTTAAGCTAATTTTCGAGCGCGATCGATTTGAAATCGTGTTTAGCCGATTCTGGCGCCGTGTGTTGGCTAGCGCGTGCCGCACCCAACGCTGTACTTTCGCAAAAAATTTATGTCAACTTAATTTATGCGAAATGATTTGAAATATTTTTTTTAAGAAAGTAATAGTCTTTGAGATCTATTTCGTGTAAAAATGAAGTCAATCGGACGTATACAGCGCTGTCAGGAATTAAAAAAATATATCTCGGCTCCCTGAGGTCGTAGGACCTTCATTTTTTTTTGAATGGCAGTTTTCAAATATGCAACGGCCAAAAATGTAAAATCAAAATTAAAAAAGTTATTCCAAAAAAACCGGTTCGAAAAAATGATACAATTTTACAACGCATTTTCTTATGCAAAAATTAAATAAAAGCGATCTGATTTTTTAATAGCATGAAAGTACAAATCTTCGCGAATAAAATGAGCCCACGATCGTTTCTGTACGATCATTTTTGCCTCTGTAAAAGCTGATTTTTGAAATCGTCTTTTTTTTTACATCGTTATAACTCGAAAAAAAAACTTTTTTAAATTTATGAAAAAAGGATCATCTTCTGCTTGTCATGGGCTATATTCGAAGTTAACAAGAAGTCTGTTAAACAAAATTGGAATTTATACAGGAAAAATACGAAAACGCGATTTTTGACGTTCTTTTTAATTTTTTCTCAAATGTTTATGAACCGATTTTTTTCGTTCAAATTTCATTCGACGCGTATTTTTAAGACCTACAACATTCTGATTTAACTTTCTTGTGTAGGACTTGAAACTTTTTTTTTATTTGCAAAAAAACCGTTTTTTTGACTTTTGCAATTTTTTTTGGTTATGTTCGCCATTAAAACTCGAGTCGCAAAAAAACTCTATCTTTCTTAGAATTTTTTTCTCTATACGATCATATTTTTTTGTTTGCTGATAACAATTAGTGACCAATTTACATGGGGGCTTTCGCTCGTTGATTGGACTAAAAGTACGGAATGTGATTGGCCTCGTAGCGACGAGACGTGTCCGCGAAGTATTAACAAGTGATGCTGCTTCAGCGAGAATCCCGCGCAATGTCGCTCGCCAAGCTTTTAAGGCCTCCGTAACTCCGTGACATACAAATTGCACAGGAAGATGCCACCTGCGGCAAACTCTTATGTACAATCCATCTATTCTGAATTGAAAATAAAAAACTGGACGTTTTCCACGAAACACCGAACTACTATACTTTTCTCGAAGCGCGTTTCGCCAACCAAGTTAGCATCTTCAGGAGGGGTATTAAAACTAAATTCTAGCCTACACACTTGCACTATTTATACTAAATTTGTTGTCACGGTTCACTAAACCGTAGCTGTTTTTGTTTATCAGAGCAAACAATGGACTGGTGGATATCGGACCTTTGTCCTTATTCATACTACTGTTACACTTAATGATTTCTAAACTTTCAAAAGCATCCAACTGTCTACTGTTTGTTACATTTCTAATTAATTTTAAATTATTTATGTCTATCCTATGGTTGTTGTCAAAAGCGTGCTGGGCAACACAAGATTTTTCTGTTCTGCCATATTTCAAATGAGCCATGTGTTCTTTAAATCTAGTCAAAATAGATCTTTTTGTTTGCCCAATATACTTTTGATCACAATCTTTACAACTTATTTCGTATATTCTTGACTTTTCGTTATTGTCGATTTTGTCTTTGGGGTTAGCCAAAAGCGTCTGTAGTTTATTTTTAGAATTATAAACCAAATTGATATTAATATTTTTAAAAATCTTATCTAGTCCGCGGGTGAATTTAGGTTCATATGGTAACGAAGCAAATTTCGAATTGTCAGTATCTCTACGAAAAGTCGTGGAATTGTACAGGGTTCGCTTAAATGTATGCTTCCTTATTAACTTATCTATTAAATGGACTGAGTAACCGTTATTCTTAGCTATATTCTTAATTAATTGTTTCTAATGTTCAAACCTCTCTTTACTGAGGGGAAAATTTAACAAACGGTGAATTATAAAATTAAAACTTGCCATTTTATGTTGAAAAGGGTGGTGTGAATCGTTGGGAATATATCTAAGAGTCGCGGTTTCTTTCCTATATACATCAAACTCTAACTTATTTTCACTATTTCTAATAACTAATACATCTAAAAATGGCAGCTGTACATGTCCCACTCCAGGATGAATTGAAAATGACAAACACGCCTGGGGAACAAAAAATAGCTGTGCAACTTTATGATTCCATAGGCGTGCTCGAATAATAACTTTTAGGGATAGGTAATAATAAGTAATTAACGTCGCTTTTATATCATGACTTTGTTTATTTACATACGTACATATATATGTACGTATGTAAATATTATAACATATGTATGTAAATAAAAAAGTCAGGATATTACATGTATATATTATTTATATTTATTTGTATATTATACTAATGTTCATTTGGCCAGTAATATTAATAATTTGTATAATTTAAACCTCTTAAAAACCCGCTTCGCCCTTATTGTACGCGCACAGAATATAAGGCATCAAAACACTCACAAAAACAACGTTTTTTTGTATACAGTCGGTCAAAGATAGTGTTTTACCGCCAACGTAATCAACTGGGTCGACTGTATGTGAGTGTATGCACGGTCTGGTGACATATTTCCCCCTACCAGAGTAGCGACAATGACCAATGAAGTGTTGACTCCGCCCACTTCTTACGTGACAGGTGCTCGTCAAGACAATGTGGACTACGATACGGCCTATACGGGTAAAGATCAGTATAGAAACGCATATTTAGTTCCACACAAAGTGTTAGTAAACTGATAAGTCCTCGTATAAGTACCTATTTTCAATTTAGAATGGAAATTCTATACGAGATGTGTAGAGTAATGAGATTAAGTAATGATACTGGCAACGTAGCGCCCGATCTAGCAACACTGCGGAGACGGGACTTCGAAGGGCGGTAGGTAATGCACCTTCAATATAAGTTTGAACTTGTTAGAGTCATTTGTTTGTTCTTTGTGATTGTTTTCGTAAACCGGTTTTTTCTAGTGCGTTTTAAAAATGAGTGATATTAATTTTGAGCAACGGTGTGCTATCAGGGTTTGCTTCAGACTTGGACACAGCGCAACGCAATACGTTTGTAAAACTTCAACACACCTACGGAGACAGTGTTTTTTCATGAATCTAGGTTTTTCGTTGTTTTGAGGCATTCTCAGAAAGAAGTGAGTCGATTGAAGATGAACCAAGCAGCGGAAGGCTTCTTCTCATCTTCAAGAACCGATCAAAATGTCGATAGAATGCGAGATCTTGTACGTTCAGATAGTCGGTTGACGACAAGAATGATCGGAAATAGTTAAATTTGATTCACACCACTCTTTATCAGATTTTGACTAAGAATTGGGGATGAAAAAAATCTGCGCAAAAATGGTTCCGAAAAACCTTGCGCAGAAACAAAAGGATCTCAGGAGGGAAATTTGTTGAGTTTTTGAAATCGTTTGAAAATAATACCCATTTTATGAAACGTGTCATTGCTGATGATAAAACTTGGGTGTTTGAGTACGACCCCAAAAACTAAGCGCCAAAGCATGAAATGGCACACTTCAAGATCGCCATGACCCAAAAAAAGCAAGAATGAGCAAGTCGAAGATCAAATACATGCTGATTTGCTCTTTTGATAGCCAGGAAATTGTCTACAAAGAGTTTGTGCCTCCAGGCCAAACAGTAAATCAACACTTTCACAGAGAGGTTCTTGAAAAACTTCGAAAACATTCCTGTGGCTCCTCAGCCTCCTTATTCGCCTGACTTGAGTCCTTGTGACTTTTTCCTCTTCCAGTGATTGAAAAATCACCCCAAGGGACGTCGTTTTTGGATCATAGAAAACATTCAAACGGTTGTAACTGACCAGCTGAAGGCTATTCCAGAATATGAATTCCTGCACTGCTATGAGGAATGGAAGAACCGTCTCCAGGGCTGTGTGGCTTCCCAAGGAAGTTATTTTGAAGGAAGCGAATGGTTAAAAAAAAATCGGACACAAAATTGTATTTTTTTTATCCCACCCCACTCGTTTCCAGATCGGCGGCCAGAATGTTTCACTTCAAAACTTTTCGGGATTGTAAGGAATCTAGTAATTAATTGTTTTCTTATTTGGAATTCTTGCAGTGTTAAAACAGGACGCATTACTCCAACATTTTATTGAAAACTCAACCAAGATGATATTACGAATTGTATTCCAAACTTTTGTGTCTCACTGTATACTGTTAAGTAAATTGTGTTGTTTAGCAGCGGATATAAAAGAATAATTACTCTGTGAAACGTTTACTTAATAATGTAAAATTAAATAAATTACAAAATAAAACGAAAATAAAAATTAAAAGGATATTTTTCATGCGTAAAATATTCTTCAATTAAATTCACACGTGCCACCGAGCACAACAAAAGAAAGACGGAAACTCCGTTTTAAAGTTTTTTTGACACTTTGCGTCGGCCTTTATTTTCAATCTAAGCAGCAAAGAACGAATATTATGCATAAAAATATATTTTAAAGAATTTTTTGCCTGATAAAAGTACATTTTTTTCTATCTGTCTATCTATTCATCTCCCTGTTTGTGTTTCTGTCTGCAAGCGACCTTTTCTTGCCAAAATGTTCAAAATATCATTATTAATTAACAGTTATAATCTGTCCATAAGAGCAAGAACATCATAAAAATTAAAAAATTACCCTTACTACGAGGTGTGGCTATTAAATAACCGAACTGCTCTCATAACACTTTTTCTTACCAATTACCAAGGCAACTTTTTCGCCTTCAATGTACTCCCCCTTGGCGGTCTTTACACCGGTCCATACGACTTTTCTATTGTTGAAAGCAGTGCTGGAAGTCCGCTTCTGTCAGCTGGTTCAGAACCTCCGTCGCTTCAGCTTTAACCGCTTCCACACTTTCGAATCTTGTCCCCGTCAGTGTCACCGTGTCTGACAGGCCTGGATCAATGGCAATGTTCTTTAGAATGTCAGCGCAAATTTTCATTCTTTATTCCTTTTGCTCGGGAGTGAGGAGTTTTGACACCATTTTTGTTCAATGTTGAACGATTCATACAAAATCTGGCGCACATTCTTTGTCGATTCCTCTTATTTCAGCAAGCCCTCGTATGCTTAGACGACGATTTTCGCGGATTAATTTACCAATTTTTCTACGTTTTTGACGTTGAGGGCCGTCCGGGACGCGGATCGTTTTCGGTTGTTTCACGTCCCTCTTTAAACCGTTTAGACCATTCAAAAACTTGTGTGCGGGATAAGCATTCATTTCCGTATACTTCTTTTAACATTGCATAAGCTTCTGTAAAGGTTTTCCCCAATTTAACAAGAAACTTGAGATTAACCCGTTGCTCCATCTGAACACTTAACATTTTTTCCACACGTCACTGGTGCGTAGACTAATTCAAACGTCTGCTACAGTCAAACTAACCGACCCACTGGCTTGTCCAACGAGCTCAGCGTGGGAAAAGTATCACCAGACACAGTAGTATCACAGATCAGTTCGGTTATTTAATAGCCACACCTGGTATAGTTTTCGTAAAAATCACTGTGAAAAATCTTGAAATTTTAATAAACATAGTTAAAAAAAGTGCTAAAGGGACACTAATCCTTGTTTAGGAACTCTTTTTTTAGTTTAGAGTTTAGTGTGGCGTATAAACCTGTTTTTAATATTTATGATATTTTTGGTTCCTCTTTAGACATTTTTGTTGGCTAGGAATAAAAAATCGATAATGACTCAGTTAGTCAGATAGATATTCTGAAGATTTTCCTTTAATACGCGTGCAAGAACTTTGAAAATAATTTAATATTATCTATAATTTTTTGAAAATAACGCAGTTTTACTTTTTTAACGATATTTTTTTCACAAAATAGACAAATCACTTTCAACTTAGGCTTGTTAGACGCAGTACAAAAATTACGAGAATTTAAACAATCTTCAAAAAGTGAGCGTATTATAAAATGTGTTGCTGACTGTTTTCAGTATTAGAAAGAAACAACTTTTAGAGCGATAGCAATTAGAAATATTATTTGTATGTATCCCAATATTGGAATACTAGATACATATAAAAAAACTGAGTTAACTTGCCTAAAGAAGTGTTTTTTTTTTTCGGAACTAAATTGAGCCTTCATTTGCATTCATTCGGTCGCTGAATATTCATCAAAAAATTTGATGGTCACGGCGAAACTAATCTACTAATATCCACCGACACGAGAGGATGAATCGAAGTTATTATTAATTAAACTCCATTTGCATAACAAAGTTTTCTGCCCAGGAAAATTAAACCACATTACCTTACCTAATTTATACGCTACCTACCCTCTGAATATTGCAAACGAGTTTAGATATATCTACAGCTCGTTCACAAATGTAAACAATATATTTAGGGACAATTTTCGTAAATAAATATAGCTAACGTATGTCTCAATTTATCTTTTCATATTTTCATAGCGTTGTATTTGGTGCCAAAACGTTTGAGACATACAGAAAAACTGAATTCGCTCCACATATCCAGGGTGCAAATTTTGTACGATTTGAATTTTGTAAGGCCGAAAATTATGTTTTCCTAATATTGCCTGTACCCAAAACTTGATTACACCGACTTCTCTTTCAATTCATCTGCATGAATTTGAAGGCGTTGCTAAAACAGAGGCTCGTTAACTTCGTCAGTTTAGCTATTTTCCTTATTATACGATTATGGTCGGGGTTTTGTAAAGGCTCCATACTCCAATATTTTTATTCTATAGAAGATGTCGACAAAAGACTGCCTTTTTTTAGGATACCTATTTTAGTTTATATGTAATCTTATAAGGGATTAGTAACAAATTTGAAATGTTACTAGCAGTGGAAATACAGTTCGCAAGCATCACGAGAGTTGTCGTTACTTTGTATGATGCAAACTAATTATATTTTTCATCATAATTTTCATAAGCTACACCTTCAGCCATCGTTAATAAGCAAAGTAATATACAATTAACAATGTGTCCGAAATACTACAAACAGTTAATACTACAAATCCAAACAAAAACTGTTGTTTTCTTTAACAACGCCACGGCGTACTTAAAAAAAAATTATTTTTCTTTTAAAGGACCCCGCACAAAATAAATGGAAAGTGGGTCCCGGTCGATTTGTCTAAAATTTGACTATACGAGGTTTGTCCGGAAAATACATATAAAAAAATCGGGGCGGCTTGTCAAGGCGTTATGGAGGGTGGTTCCTCCGCTCCGGGTGGTCGGCCCGGTGGTTCCCCCGCTCTATGCAGTCCCCCCAACGCTCAGTTCGAGCCAGAGCGCTCTACGAGTAAGTAGGAGTTTACGTCTGCTTGTTGAAAGTAACCCTTTTTTGCCTGCCGTCGGCATGGAGCTCTCTCTGATTGAGGAACAGCGCATCGACATCAAGTTTCTCGCAAAGCTAGGCAAGAATGGCCGTGAGATTTTTGAGTGTTTACAACAAGTTAAAGGAGAGAATTCTCTGAAGGAACCAACCGTAAACAAGTGGTTAAAAAGGTTCCGGGAGGGCCGAGAAGAGGCGAAAGATGACCCTCGCCCAGGATGCTCCTCCACATCGAGTTCTGAGGGAAATGTTGAACGAATTCGGGCTTGTGTTCTTAAAGACCGTCGATTGACACTTACAATGATAGTTGAAGATCTGTCAATCCCCAAAACAATTGTTCACGAAATTCTGACAGAAAAACTTGAAATGAAAAAATTGTGCGCGAAAATCGTTCCGAAGCTTTTGACTCGAGAATAGAAAGCAAGGAGGATTGCTTGCTGTGAGGAAGCAGAGGAAGGGGGAGACTTTCTCAACCGGGTCATCACTGGAGACGAATCTTGGTTTTACGACTTCGATGTGGAGCTCAAATTTCAAAGCAAGGAGTACTAATTTTAGAGGTCAAGTCACATTACGCTCACGTCACGAACGGTTACAAAATTAGAGCTTTTTAGACAATTTTAAATTCGCGACTGTTGTAGGCATAGGAAATTTTTAAAAAGTATAACTTCTTAAAATTTTTTTTTTGCTTAAAAAATTGCTTGACAACTTTACTTTCGGATGGCTTTTGTCCTAGAATGGGATGAGCAATGGTATGACCACTAGAAGGCTCGAAAGGTGAAAATTTACCATTTTTTACGTTATATCTTAGTACGCAAAAAAAATGTATGAAAACCATGGTTTTAGGTTTTTAGTGTCACTGATTACGAAAGTGGTGGGGTTCTATAGGGGCCTATAACAAAAATTATGATGAATTTCAAAATTTTAAAAAATACCACGGCATACACAAAATTTTGAGTAAAAAAAGTTCTCGAATGTTTTCAATTTAATGCGTATTTTTAGAGTAAAAAAAATCGAAAATTTTTTTTAGAATTAAAAGTTTTTTAATTTGTTGCTTTAAAAACGCCTTAAATTGAAAAATAGCATGAGCCACTTTTTTACTCAAAATTTTGAATAGAATACGATGATATTTTTTAAATTCCGTGATTCGTCATATTTTTCATTGTGGGGCCTCATGGGGCCCCACAAAAAACGAATTTTTACTTTTAAAATTTTTTCCCTTATTCTATGGTAAATTTTAAGTAAACCATGACTCTTGTAAAAAATTATTCAAGCTTTTATAAAAAAATATTCAAGTTTTGCCTTATTATAAAATTCATAGAGGTCAATTAATTTTTTACTCAAAAAAGTACGCATTAAATGAAAAAATTACGGAAGACATTTTTTACTTAAAATTCAACGTAGAATAAGGTAATTTTCTTTTAAAAGTAAAAATTTGTTTTTTTGGGGCCCCATGAGAGCCCACAATGGAAAAATAACGAATCACGGAATTTAAAAATTGCCGTCGTATTCTACGCAAAATTTTGAGTAAAAAATGTCTCATGCTATTTTTTAATTTAAGGCGTTTTTAAAGCAACAAATTCAAATACTTTTATTAAGTCAGAAATACTATTAAAAAGATTTTTTTACTCTAAAAAATAGGCATTAAATTGAAAACATTCAAGAAACATTTTTTTACTCAAAATTTTGTGTAGAATACCGTGGTATTTTTAAAATTTTGAAATTCATCATAAAAAACTAATTTTCTAAATCGGACACCAGATTCATAATCAGCGACCCTAAAAACCTAAAAATATGGTTTTCATACATTTTTTTTACGTACCAAGATAATGGTAAACTTCTAGCGGTCATACCGTTGCTCATCCCATTATGGGACCGATCGATGCGACCGAAAGCCATCCGAAAGTTGTCAAGCTTTTTTTAAGCAAAACTTTTTTTTAAGAAGTCATACTTTTCCAAATTTCGATTTTAAAGTTTTAACCATCTGAAAAGGGGTGAAAACTACCCTTAATGAATTAAAAAATATTTTTATCGCAATCTACGGGAAAATGCGATGTTTTTTACTATTTTTTCATTTTTTTTTATTCGCGCTCATTTGCCTACAACAGTCGCGAATTTAAGATTGTCTAAAAAGCTCTAATTTTGTGACCGTTCGTGACGAGAGCGTAATGTGACTTGAGCTCTGAAATTTTAGGTATCAACTTTTCTTATCACATACTACTTATATACAAAGTTTCAGAGAAATCTATTTTTTTCGTGGCGAAGTTGGCGTGGAATGTCACATATGTAGTATGTCGTCACAAATGCACTATGTATTTTTTTATGAATGAAATTAAAAAATTAAAATGGCTTTTTTTTTTATTATTTAATTCTTTGCGCAACCTGCAATAGCACCAGCAAGTCGTCGCCGATCAGAGCATAAGTTTGGAAACTTATAAAGTTTCGCGTTCACTGCTATAAAACTATTCGCCTTATCCGCTTTACTCTCCGAGCATAACAACGAGATCAAGTACGTACATAGACCTTCATTTCGATTTTAGGTAAGTCGGGATCCCTATACAGGACCCGCGTAAACTCTAGTGCATCTCCAGATGGCACCAGGAACAAGTTCAGGTAACGAGAACGCTGATAAAGCTAAAACGTTGTTTCGAGTTGTATTAAAGGCGACCGGAAGCTGTCTGCTATGTTTTATTGTCTGCGCTAAGCTTTTAGTGCTTTTTATACGGTTTAACTGAAAAATACAGCTACAAATTACGGCCGAGGGCACCGTTTGTTTGTTTTATTGCCGGCGTTAAGATTTTATAGTGATTATTTTTATACCTCTCCCGATTTTAAATTAGTTTTTAACAAGAAAAATCGTCAATAACTTTAGAAACCTAGAAGCGTTTGCTAAAGGAAGAGGGGGTCCCTAAGGCCGGTTTTCGGTACATTAGGAAAATAAAAAAAAATGGTTTATATACCTTGGGCACCCACAAACAAAACTCAATCGATTTTACCCTAAACGGACCAACAAATCAACTAAATATATTATTTCTTTCGCCTCAGGAATGTGTGAAAAGTCAGTTTTAAGCCTGTAATGCCTGTCCTATTGGTTGGCTGTAGGGTGGTGGGGGTGTGTCCGTTTAAGGTAAAATCGAGTGTTTTGTTTGTGTATGCCCAAAAGTATATAAATCTTTTTTTATTTTCCTAATGTACCGAAAACCGGCCTTAGGGACCCTCTTCCCTTTTTAACTCTTCACGAATAGTTGTCAAAATGCGTTAATAAATCGTTTAAAATTAGCCTAAATTCGTTGCGATACGGATACACGGTGTCCTAAAAAGCCACGTCAATATTTTTGTGTCATGGCTTCAAAGAGATAGATTTTTTTAAAGCTGAATAACGCCTAATTTGTATAAACTAGAACATGTTAAAATAGTCAAGTTACTTGACTAGTCTAAAAAAAATTAGAAATCGGTTTTTAAACTTTTGGTTATTATCTTCGCCCATCTTTAACTATTCACCCTTTTAGAAAATGAACGACATGGAATCTACAGCTAACTTTAAAACTTGCGACTTTTTTTTCCAAAAATGGCTGCCTCCGGGTAAATTTTGGAAACGGCTTGCAAAATATTTTCGAAATATTTTTTTTTTTTTCATAATAACCGCGTAAATCCAGTCTTTTTATACTTGCGTTTTTTTTTTTATATCTTGAGATCTGTAAAAGTTATGGTAATTTGAATTTTTATTTTATCCCAACATTTCGTCTGTGAGATTTTACAATAGTTGTATCTTTAAGCAAATTAAGAATTTTGCAAAAATCACAAGTAACGGGTGTTCCAATAAGGGCGGGTAAATGTTGAAATGGAATAAAACAAGCTGTGTGTGGGGTATTAGCGAAATTCTTTTTTTTATTTGAAACACTCATGTATGCCATTATGTATAGAATATGACATCGTGCCAATGCCCGCCACTTTGCCGCATAGATCCGGCCTAATTTGAGCGATGGACTGGGTTATGTTCACTTTGAGGCCATCAGTCGATTACTGCTTATTAGCATACACCTGCGACTTCAGAAAACCCGACAAGAAAAAGTCTAGAGGGGTTACATCGCACGATCTTGGAATTCACGTCACCTCCGCGAGAGATAACCATACCCTTTAATCCAGCAAGGTCAAATCGCGACTCGTCCTTGACTGTAAAAAGATTCTAAATGATCTGGCCAGTTGCAATAGAGTGATACTCACATGGGTACCGGGACACTCAGGTGTCCCGGGAAATGAGGACCTGAACCTATATTATGGGTCACCTATTCAATGGGGGTTTCAACCATGAAAGAGCTCCTAAATAAGGAGTTCGAAAAGTCATGGCAAGAAGCCCCGGGTATGAGGCAGGCGAAGACCCATATTATTGGGCCTTCGCTCAAATTAACTCAAAGTCTCCTAGGTATGAACCGAATAGACATTAGAACGGTGACAGGACTCCTTACAGGCCACTGCCACCTTAAAAGGCACCTCCACATGATAAGGGTCATAGATGATCCTGAATGTGGATGGTGCATGAAGGATGAGGAGACTGCATCTCACATCCTCACAGAATGCCCTGCAATTGCAAGGGTCAGAGAACGGCACTTTGGGTGCTGTGTTCTGAACCCAGAGGATGTTAAGAGAATTCTCCCCCAGGAAAATATGCGCCTTTGCTAGAGAGGTCTGCATACCTGGGTGAATACTCATGGAATGTAAGTGCACAATGGGCCTGTCAGGCGGCCTAAGTGCATGGGTTTTTCCCGCCCACTTTTCTTATTCAACCATACCCTCAAATCGTTCATGCAGAATGTCCATCGTGGATCGTGGCGTCCGCTGTGTGGCACGTAGCGCCGTCCTGCTGAAACCACATGTCGTCCACGTCCATATCGTTCAATTTGGGCCAAAAGAAATTGGTTATCATTGATCTGTACCAGTCGCCGTTGACAGTGATGGCTCCACCAACGTCGTTTTCGAAAAATTACGAACCAATGACGCCGCCGGTCCAAAATCTGTATCAAACAGTTGCTTCCGCAACTTTTTGTGGATGCAGTGCCACCGAGTGAACCTCGTGTGGATTGGCGTCGTCCTGTATACGGCAATTTTGCTTATTAACATAGCCATTCATCCAAAAATGCGCCTCGTCACTAAAGATGATTTTTCGATCAAAATTGGGGTCCTCTTCCAAACGCTCCGAAGCCCAGTCAGCGAACAACCGGCGTTGTCTATGGTCATTAACTTTGAGCTCCTGGGTCAGTTGGATCTTGTACGGCTATAGCCTGTATATAAGTCCTGGCGCAAAATTCGCCAAGTTGAAGTCTGCGAAAGGTCGAGTTTTTGTGCACGGCGAGGAATTGACTACCTGTGATTCTTCTGCACACTTACACAGACAGCGGCGATGTTCTCGGCCGATCTGGTGTTCCTTTGACGTACTGTTTGTAGATTGTTTACCGAACCGATCGTCTCGAATTTGGCCACAAAACGTTGGAGAGTCGACTTTGAAAGGCCATCGCGTCTGCCGTAAAATGGGCCCAACGCGCGCAACGTTTTCACTAACGAACATTCATTATCATTTGGACGTGCTGCTCAATCGTGTAACTTGCCATGGTGATTTGGCAGCAATGACTGAATAATAAACAACATAATTGACAGACTGTGTGATAACTGAAAACTGTGTGATGATGCTAAAAAAACAATTAAATATTTCTAATTAAATAAATCTCGTTTGTAGCCAATTTTGACGTTTTTTGGGTGGCTCATCATATGAGTATTACCTTTCTGGGACACTCTGTATATGTATTTATTCAAATGCCTCTCAATGTGTTAATTTGATCAGGATATCTCAAGAATTTTTTTCATTAGTTCTGTTGCCTTATTTTGACGGAATACCAAAAATACAATTTTCTTAATTTCCAATCCAATTTCTTCTTCATAAATCCCCTTCATGTACCCGTATTACCAAAATCTCGGCATTTAAACAAAACGGACGGACAAACGCCCTGTAGAGAACGTCGTCTCTTTCGATCCCGTTTGATTAACACTATGCACTGACATCGTGGAAAACCCGTAACGTTTTCAATCTCCTGATTTATGTCTTCGTCTCTAAAATTCAATTTCTCTGGGTGTTCGTACGAAGAAGGCTTTGTTTGTACTATATTATTTAAATTTTGTTTACTTGTTTACCGAACTAAACTTATCTTCATCCCGCGTCTGGATGTATGAATTTTACGGGGTGTTCCATTATCAAGCGGCCACAGCGAAACTATAGATTATTTGTGTAAAAATATTACGGCTTAAGCAGACTTACTTTAGTCCCAAAGTTATTGGTAACCAAGATACATACAGGGTGTCAAAGTTATAATTTTATTTTCCATTTCCGTAAATTATTTCTTAAAAAGAATGTAAATAGGCATGTTGCAAAAGTAAAAGCAAAGAGGAGTGTCTCAATAGGATATTATATTCCTGAATAAAAATTCATACTTTATTTTTTTATTATTATTAAGGCTATTAAATAACTGAACTGATGCTGCTACTAGCGCGCTGCGAGCGTGTCGCGACAAGTTTGAACAGAACTGTGTCTGGTGATACTTTCCCTACTCTGAGCTCGCTGGACAAGCTAGTGGGTCGCTCAGTTTGGCTGTAGCAGTCGTTTGAATTAGTCTACGCACCAGTGACGCGTCGAAAAAATATTAAGAGAAGTGTACGGGAATGAATGTTTATCCCGCACACAAGTTTTTCGATGGTTTAAACGGTTTAAAGAGGGACGTGAAACGACCGAAGACGATCCGCGCCCCGGACGGCCCTCAACGTCAAAAACGCGAAAACAAAAAAAAATTGGTAAGTTAATCCGCGAAGATCGTCGTCTAAGCATCTGAGGGCTTGCTGAAATAACAGGAATCGACAAAGAATGTGTTCGCCAGATTTTGCATGAATCGTTCAACATGCGTAAAGTTTGCGCAAAAATTGTGCCAAAACTCCTCACTCCCTAGCAAAAGGAATCAAGAATGAACAGTTGCGCTGACATTCTAAACAACATTGACACTGATCAGGGTTTGTTAGACACGGTGATGACTTGTGATAAATCGTGTTTTTTTTTTTTTTAAGGGGACAAGATTCGAAAGTGTGGAAGCGGTTAAAGCAAAAGCGATGGAGGTTCTGAACCAGTTGACAGAAACGGACTTACAGCACTTCTTTCAACAATGGAAAAGTCGTATAGAGCGGTGTAGAGATCACCAAGGGGAGTACATTGAAGGCGGAAAAGTTGATACTTTAATTGGAAACGAATAAAAAGTGTTATAAAAAACTGGACGTTTTCCACGAAACACCGAACTACTATACTTTTCTCGACGCGCGTTTCGCCAATTAAGTTGGCATCCTCTGGAGAAGATTAAAACTAAATTCTAACCTACACACTTGCACTATTTATACTAAATTTGTTGCCACGGTTCACTGAACCGTAACATCTGTCTTTGTTTATCAGAGCAAACAGTGGACTGGTGGGTATCGGACCATTGTCCTTATTCATACTACTGTTATACTTAATGATTTCTAAGCTTTCAAGCATCCAACTGTCTACTGTTTGTTACATTTCTAATTAATTTTATATTATTTATATCTATCTAATGGATGTTGTCAAAAGCGTGTTGGGCAACACAAGATCTTTCCGTTCTGCCGTATTTCAAATGCGCCATGTGTTCTTGAAATCTAGTAAAAATAGACCTTTTTTATTTGCCCAATATACTTTTGATCACAGTATTTACAACTTATTTGGTATATTCCTGACTTTTCGTTTCCACTACCTACTCCAGGAAAAAGTGTAATGACAGCAGTTCGGTTATTTAATAGCCATACCTCGTAAATTTCTCCTGTTTATCCCTTAACTGATAGGCAAATGAACGAATGAACGGCATGCCAGGGACTCGCAGGTGTATCTTATAGCCTTCGGGAACCCTGCTGTTAATCATGTCAGTTTAAGGGTTTCGTCCATTATACATACCCACCAGATACTGTATTAGGTACAGACAGGAAGATTATTACATCTTAAGTTGCATATACAGTGTATCCACAGAAGTTGGCATCACATAGTAAGCATTTTTAATATGTATTCGATTTTTTGGTATTCTAATATCGGGTCGTGTTATTTAAAGTTTATCATATTCCCCAAATGAGTTTGAAGAGCCACATTGCCGGTAATACTCATTTGTAAGGTCTTTTCATTCGCTATTATTGCAAAAATTAATATTAAAATTAATAAAGCAACCTGATTGACGAAATTCGGTACAAAACTTAATAACCAGTACCGTTTTGCAATCAGCTAGATCGCGTTGATCTATTTTAGTTTTGTATACTGTACATTTCACATATCCCCACAAGAAGAAGTTTAATGGGCTAAGATTATGTGATCGTGCTGGCCATTCTAGCGATCTTCGCCTACCTATCCACCGATTTGGAAATGTTAAGTCTAGGTACTACCGGCTGTGATTTGGTAATGTGGTGGTGCTCCCTCCTGCTGGAATTCAAGCATTATATCCAATTTGGTATCGTCACTTTGTGCATTGGATGGTAATTTTTGTATCTGTTGTGCAAGTTCATTCGCGAAACTGCTTTTCAGTTTAATTATACCTTGATTAATAATTGTACGTAACAACACAGATAGTTGTTACGGCATTTTCAACAAAACTAACAATGCCCAGCTATAAAAAAAATGTTGATACGTTTTTATGTCTCCTTTTTGGCTGATATTGTTGAAAGAGGTCACTGAAATTGTTTTTGATAGCCTGATAGTTATCAAGCATGAAACTGTATTAGTTATTAAGTTTGTTGTAGTGAATTTGACCAATGAGATGAATTTATTTTTTTACTAAAAAAAAAAAACATAGCATATTTGAATGCACAGTGTGGAATAGCCAAATGGAATAAATTCAGTAACTATTATTATGCAATTTTTTTTTGAAAATTCTGCGACACGTCAATTTCTAATTCACTTTCTAAATTTTCAAATTGGAACTAAGGGCTTGTGATACTTCATTTGAAAGGTCTTTTCATTCTCTATTCAACACTGCTATGCTTTTAAATTTAAAGAAGAACAATCTTTATATTTCAATCAATTTATGTTTTTTTCTTTAACAAGAAAAAAAGATAAATTTCTCCAGCGGTAGAAATTCGTTACATTAAAACTATATTTATAAAATTATACAACATTACAATTCAGAGAGATGGTTTACCTAACATAAATGCATAAAATAACGATTCAGCAGATGACTGGTTACAACACTTGCAATGAGGTCGATTACACCGCAGATGTTAACTAACGTTAGAAGACATTTCTATTTACGTCTAGGATGCTGCCAAGATGCTGGAGGCATGCATTTTGAACATCTGCTGCATTAATAATGATTTGTTTTTTATTTTAATGTAACGAATTTCCTACGCTGGAGATTTTTTTCTTGTTAATTTCTGCAATAAAATTTAAAACCATAGCAGTTTTGAATAGAGAATGAAAAGACCTTTCAAATGTAGTATCACAAACCCCTACTTCCAATTTGAAAATTTAGGGGTTGTAGCTGTCACCTCAAGGGGGTTGAATTTAGGGATGACATTTTTACGTCGCAAGATGTCATTTTAGAACTAGAAATTGACGTGTCCCAAGATTTTCTAAAAAAATGCATAATAATGGAGCTGAACTGAATGTATTCACCACACTGTAGAACGAAATCTCAATAACTGAGATACTGAACTTATTCCATTTGGCTGTTTGTGTATTGTGTACGAAACTTTTCAATTCATTAATACCGTCTGAAAGCATAAGCTGCTGTATATTGAGTTCAAACGATTAAGCGAATACGTCTGCAAAGTTTTAAACCGTCAGGATTTACCCAGACCTCACTTCATAATCTGACTGAGCTCCTGGGATATGCGAAAATTTGACGGATTGAAGCGTCATTGAACAAATTTCCTTTACAAAAATCCTTTTCGGACGTCGCGGCATCGTAACAATAAGAATGAACGAAGACATTTACCTCTACGGTATTCTCGGTCGATGCTGGCAGCAATTTCTCTCTCCAAACTATCCAATAATTCGCGCTTAGTTTCAGCCAACTTTCTATAAATTACAAAACATTAAAGTTCTCCAGAACTGTCCGGGAAATAATTGCAGCTCTACCCGTGTAATTGGGACCAGAAGTTTCCTAGCTATATTTACAGTTTATCGAGTATTTCACTGAATTCTGTAGGCACTGGTGTGGCGAACTGCATCCTAGGTAATCTCAATTCAATTTTGTACGTATTTTGCATAATGCTGTGCAGGCTATTTGAGATCAAAATAAAAGTGAGGTCATATGAACTATTGGGAGATATAAAAAAAGTTCACGAAGTATGCCATGGAATCGGCGTGTTGAATGACAACTCTTAGAAGTATCAAATGCTAGAGTTGTTGGATATTATTTTTATTGGCACATATTAAAAACACGACTCTTAAAACTCATTGCTAAAATTTAGATTTGTTTTTAATATATGTCATTCGAAGTGGTCTGAAAGACTTTGGAAGTATTGGAAGACTATACCATGTACCTGTGTAAAACACACCCTCTTAATAATCTTGAGTAGCATAATTAGCAGTACTATCACGAATTGGATAGGAATGATTGGAAGACTCGGAAAGAAAAACTTTGTAGCATCAAATAAGTTTCTATGGTTGTCTCTGAGAGTCTTGGTGAAAATGTATACTTATATTTTGAGAACGACCGTTCGATGCACCATCACAAATTTGTCTTAATTTGGTAAAACCGGTGAAATTTTTGTGTGGCGTCATATACAAGGTGTGTAAATTAAGTGATGAGACTGACAACGTAGCGCCCGATCTAGCAACACTGCGGAGACGGGACTTGGAAGGGCGGTAGGCTAACATGTAATGCACCTTCAGTACAAATTTGAACTTGTTAGGGTCATTTGTTTGTTCTTTGTGACTGTTTTCGTAAACCGTTTTTTTTTTGTGCATTCTAAAAATGAGTGACATGTGCGTTCAGATCGTCAGCTGACGACAAGAATGATCGCGGAAGAGTAAAATTTGACCACACTCAGCATATGTTGACTAACATGAGAAACATCTACGCAAAAATGGTTCCAAAAAACCTTTCGCAGGAACAAAGGATATCAGAAGAGAAAGGCGTTTTGACTTTTTGGAATTTATTGCAAACGATCTCCATTTTATGGAACGTCTCATTATTGGTGATGAGACTTGGGTGTTTGAGTACGACCCGGAAACCAAGCGCCAAAGCATGGAATGGCAGACTTCAAGTTCTCCAAGACCCAAAAAGGAAGAATGAGGAAGTCGAAGATCAAATGCATGCTGTTTTGCTTTTTTTTTATAGCTAGGGAATTGTCCACAAAGAGTTTTTGCCTCCAGGCCAGTAAATCAACACTTTTACAGAGAGGTTCTTGAAAAAACTCGAAAAAGGGTCATGCATATGAAACCAGACATCAAGAACAACTATGTTGCATCACGACGATTTGTCACACAGCCATTTCAGTAAACGAGTTTGTAGCCAGTAAAAGCATTTCTATTGTCCTCAGCCTCAAGGACGTCATTTTGGGACCACAGAAAACCTTCAAACGGCTGTAACCGACCAGCTGACGGCTATTCCAGTATATTAGTTCCAGCACTGCTATGAGGAATGAGAGAACCGTCTCCAGCGGCTTCCCAAGGAAGTTATTTTGAAGGAGACAATACTGAATTGTAATTCCAATCGAATAAAAAAATTTAAAAAAAACAGTCTCACTACTAAATTTATACACCTCGTAAACCTTTATAGTTACTACGAATAGTTTTTAAAGCTATTTCATAATAGCTGCAGCTTCGACAGGATTGAATTGAGAAATAACAGCTTTTATTTACCGGAAATGTTCGGCATAATAAAAAGTGGCTCTCAACCATGTTCCCCTGCGAGTAAGAACCAGAAAAACCAGTTGTGGTGGTTCGGGATTACCAGGATATTTTCTGTGAAATTTAAGGGATTTTATGAACACTTTTTTGTACCCGCTATTAATGCGTCGACATTCGTTGGGAAAACGTTGTCTAATAATAAAATATTAGCTGTAATACAGTTATGAATTTTATTCCAAACTTTATTACGTATACAGGATCTGCCTGTATACGTAATAAGTTTGTTTCAAACGTTGTGCGAATCTCGTTTAGTAGCCATCGGTAGCGGTATTGGTTAGTGACATGAGTGCTGAATTAGATTTGTTTACAGCGAAATTGTAATGTGTTCGATGTTTGCTCAACGGTTATCGCCGTTATGTGCTATACGCGTTTACCGACATATGCACATGCGGGTAGTCTCTTGTACGCAATTCCATTAAGCACAAGAGTATCTGCCGCTCTGTGTTCTCTAAAATCCATGGCTTCATCAACTGTAACTCACCATATATATACGTACATAGCTATATACCAATAGGGTGGGCCGTCAGATGGTTTCTTTTTAAAATTGCTATTAAAACCACATCATTGATTATTTTCATTTTCTTCAAGAAAGTATGCCTTCCCATTATTTATAAAAAACAATTTCAGTTAAATGGCCGCCGCGGCTGGCTTGGCAGTAGTTCATTCTTTTCACCCAATTCTGCAGTCCATTTTCGATTATTTGTGGTTCTATTGCACGAATAACTCGATTGATGTTTTCCTTCAGTGCGTCAATTGTCTGTGGATCGTTGGAGCAACAACGGTCTATAACATGTCCCCATAAAAAATAGTCTAGCGGTGTTAAATCGCAGCTGTGCGATGGCCAATTAATGCTGATAACACGGTTACCGAATTTATTGTGCAAAAGATCGATTGTTTCACGGCTTGTGTGATATCCAATGCCCATATAAAAGTCACTCTTGCAGGATGCACTGGCTTCTTTATGACTACGTGTGGATTTTCAGAACCTCAAACGCTACAGTTCTGTTTATTAACATGTCCTCCAAGATGAAAATGAGCTTCGTCCGAAAAAATGATTTTTCGATTAAAATCGGCGTCATTTTCAAACTCATTTAAAGCCCACCCCGAGAAGCGATAAGGAAGTGGATGGTCATTTTCCTTTACCTTTTGAGTAAGTTGCAACTTGTAAGTAAATAATCTGACGTCTTTATGCAATATTCTCCTCAGAGAAGCGCGACTGACATTAAGTTGTTGTGCTTTGTGGCGAGTTGAGGTTCTTGGGTTTTCACGCACACTTTGGGCAACAGCAGCAATTTTTTCAGCTGTGCGCACCGGACGAGCACGTGGATGACTTCTGTTATCCATAAGCATGCCAGTTTCACGAACTTCCTTAAGAACTTTATTACACCAGGCGCTGACAGAGTTTCATTTCGACCAAAAATTGTTCTCAATTTTCTCACTGTTTCTGCAACACAGCATTACTTTGGAAATAATTTTTCAATATTTACCAACGTTGTTCAAGCGTAAAACGATCCATTTCTTACAGCGGAGGTTAGACACATATACATATGTATGTCAAACGTCGAGCGCGTCAGTGTGAGCAATGTACAAATAACACTCAGTTTAAAAAGAAACCAATAGATGGCCCACCCTTATGTACTATACAGTTTTCGAAAGTTTTGAGTAATATTGTCTGCAACAGATACTAGCCTAGGAAAGATTTTTTTAAAAAGAAAATTTTTTTAGAAAAATTCCTCAAGCGTTAAAAAATTTTGATAATTAGGTAAAAAATAGTGCAATTTGAGTGCACTCAAAATAGTGCAATTTAACATAAAAAATAGTGCAATTTGAGTGCACTATTTTTGGATCAAATCGGTTTGTAGGAACATAACCAAAAAAATTCATAAACGTGTGAAAAAAACGTTCTTTTCACTTTTTAAGTACTAAAACAAATTATTTCAGAAAAACAAGAAATAACGAGTTATACCGCTTAAAAAAGACGAAGAAAAACAGTTTTTAAAAATTAAAATCGGTCACAACTTTTTGCAAAAAAAAAAATAATAAAAACCTTCGAAAATTGCCCTTCTTTTAATATTAATTAGTTGGCCTACGAAAGTCGTAGGGACTTCCGCGATTGATCAAATTGTAGCTCTTTTCGGAGACTACTTACAGTAAAAATTTTATCAAAAAATATTCATAACTTTTGGAGCAATTCGAAAAAATGTAAAAAAAAGGTGTTTTCGAAAAATGGCGCGGCAATTGTAAATAACAGTCCTACGGTAATTTTTCAAAGTGCGTTTGGTTCGTGAAGAGGTGATCTATAATCATACAATGGACCAAGTTTGTCAAATTTGAGGAAGTATCTCAAAAACGACATTAAAAACCGGGCTGTTTTGCGTTTCGGGCGCTCGGGCGCACGAGCGAAGGGGAAGGGCCGCATGGTAGGGGAACTCTCGACTGCTTTCGTGCGCTAGAATTGAGAAAGTTCCCCCACCATGCGGCCTTTCCCCTTCGCTCGAGCGCTCGAAACCATCCATATAGTTTCTTTATGGTCAATCTGCCGCACATTTTGTCTCAAACACTGAATTTATATTCACATATAATACAAAGGTGCTCTACAAATAATCTATTTTTACATAAAATTTCCATATTTTCTTGGAATAAGGTAAAAAAAAACAAACTTAAAATGGCGATATTTTGTTTCTGCCGCTTAATATCTTACAAAAACACATCACATGAATGATTTATCCCACATCAAGATAAGCAAGTTCACATTTGTGAAATTCTTCGAGAACATTTTTATGTAACACGTTGCGGTAATGTTCGTATGCCTGGTGTTGTTTGTTTGGTGCACTTTTTTCATTTGAAATATATTAAATATTAGGCAATCCAAAAAGAAGGAAATCCAATGGAGTGTCTGTCTGAGATGTTTAAAATAAAAAATCGATCTGGGATTCTCTCGAAATAGCAATGAAATAATAAATACTTAAAATAAGTAATATTTCTTTCTTAGCATTATATATTCTTAGTATCCTCCATTACCTATCAGTTTTCCTCAGTGAGGTGATTCCGCCATTATTTTGTTTAATAAAGGAACCCATATCCTTTGTTTGGATCGAGACTTCTGATATCAAAGAAAATTTAATTATAATTTGCTAGTTGTAAACAGCTTCTAGAACAAAATACTTAATTAATTCCAGGTGACGCTGCCTTTAGCAATTCAAATTGAAGATCTATTTTTAGTGTAACTATGTTCTTTTTTCGTAATATCGTAGACAAAGAAAGTAATTAAAATGAGAATCGAATAGGCTAATTAAAGTATGACTAAGATTTTCCTTTGTTATTAAAATATTTGTAAATCAAATGAGTCTGAAGTTGAAAGTAGGCTACTAGATATTTACAGTAAAAAAATTATGGATAAAATGTAAGGGATGAAAAGAGTTTAGAGAAAGACAAGCTTTCTAATACAATACATGTTTTTAATAAATAAGAAGTCAGTAGGTTAAAAAAGAGTTATGTTAATCTGTTATAAAGGGTTACCCAATCTCGTTTATATTCAATAATTCCTAGAAAACGAAATCAAACGTTCATTTTAATATTATCAATATTCTTATCTTTGATAACCTCAAATAAGTCTTAAAAATGCGGGTCTATTTCTAAACAAATTTGTAACAAATGAAAAAAATTAATTAGGTACTAATGACAATATAAAAACTTTAGCAATCTACGGTCGTGGTATAATAAATGACACGCCCACATTTAAACATTGGTTAATCTAATCATGACCAAGAAATACGAGGTGCGTGAATTAAGTAATGAGACTAATTTTTTTTGTTCGAATAGAATTACAATTCAGTATTGTCTCCTTCAAAATAACTTCCTTGGGAAGCCACACAGCGCTGGAGACGGTTTTTCCATTCCTCATAGCAGTGCTGGAACTTATATACTGGAATAGCCTTCAGCTGGTCGGTTACAGCCGTTTGATTGTTTTCTATGGTCCCAAAAGTGACGTCCCTTGAGGTGATTTTTCAATCCCGGGAAGAGAAAAAAGTCACAAGGACTCAAGTCAGGCGAATAAGGAGGCTGAGGAGCCACAGGAAAGTGTGTCCTTCTATGCTTTGGCGCTTGGTTTCCGAGTCGAACACCAAAGTCTTATCACCAATGACACGTTCCATAAAATTGGGGATCATTTTCAATCGATTCCAAAAAGTTAAGACACCTTTCTCTCCTGATGTCTTCTTGTTCCTGCGAAAGGTTTTTAGGACCCATTTTTGCGCAAATTTTTCTCATTCCCAATTCGTTAGTCAAAATCTGATGAACAGTGGTGTGATCAAAATTTAACTTTTCCCCGATCACTCTTGTCGACAACTGGGTTCCTGAAGATGAAGGCCTTCCGCTGGGTGGTTGAGCCTCAGTCAACTGTCTTCATTCTGAGAATGCCTTAAACCACAGAAAAACCTGGGCCCTTGAAAGAACATTGTCTCCGTAGGCATGTTGAAGTTTTACAAAAGTATCCGTTACGCTGTGTCCAAGTCTGAAGCAAAGCCTGATAGCACACCGTTGCTCAAAATTGTCACTCATTTTTAAAACACACTAGAAAAAAAAACGGTTTAATAAAACAGTCACAAAGAACAAACAAATGTCCCTAACATGTTCAAACTTGTACTGAAGGTGCATTACATGTTAACCAACCGCCCTTCCAAGTCCCGTCTCCGCAGTGTTTCTAGATCGGGCGCTACGTTGCCAGTCTCATTACTTAATTTACACACCTCGTACATGTTACTCGTAAGTTTAAACCGCTACATGGTGATCGATTTTCATCGAAAATTGGACAAAAATCTACATTCAAGCCAATTTTAAAGCAAAAAGACGTTTTTGGGCTCAAATTGTTCTTTGAGCAATTGTCTACAATAAGTGATACCGCTTTTTTCGATTAAAATAATTGGCCGACCTTGCCAGACCTCCAAAATTGGTGAATTTTCCAAAGAAATTGATTTTTTTTCGCTGCAACGTCGTCGATAATCAAACTACAAAGTTAAACAATTTTTTTCTTGAAAGTGCATAAAAAAAGCTATAGTTTGATTTTTTAAACATTAAAATGTGTCACTCGGATCAAAAGTTACAGGGGTTTAAAAATAGACTCATGTTTAGCTTATATCTCGTGATCTACAAGCTCGATTTCATGATTCGAATTTTTTAAATAGAGAAATGTTGGACAACCATTATATTCATATGTTTTATACAGCAATTTGTCAATTATTAAAAAAAAAATAGTTGCATACAGATGAAAACATGAGGAAGCAATGCGCCAAGCACTTGGTAACGGTTTGGTTTCAATTTACCTCAAAAGTACGTGAAATAATTGATATAAAATATATTGTAAAAATGCAAAAAAATATTCTAAAGGATATCATACAAAAAAATTTTCAAGTTACTTTTTTTATTTTTTTTGTTATTAAGAAATAAACGAAACTAAAAACAAAACTATTAGAATTTTTTTTGCATTTTTATCTTATATTAATTATTTTACGTACTTTTGAAGTAAATTGAAAAACCGTTACCAAGTGCTTGGCGCATTGCTTCCTCATCTTTATGCAACTATTTTTTTTTAAATAATTGACGAATTGCTCTATAAAACATATGAATATAATGGTTGTCCAACATTTCTCTATCTAAAAAAATTCTAATCATGAAATCGAGCTTGTAGATCACGAGATATAAGAGTCTATTTTTAAACCCCTGTAACTTGATCCGAGTGACACTTTTTAATGTTTAAAAGTCACATTATAGCTTTTTTATGCATTTTCAAAAAAAAAAATTGTTTAACTTTGTAGCTGGATTATCGACGAAGTTGCAGCGAAAAAAATCAATTTTTTTGGAAAATTCACCAACTTTGGAGGTCTGGCAAGGTCGGCCAATTATTTTAATCGAAACAAGCGGTATTACATATTATAGACAATTGCTCAAAGAACAATTTGAGCCCAAAAACGTCCATTTTGCTTTAACATTTTCCTTCAATGTAGATTTTTGTCCAATTTTCGATGAAAATCGATCACCGTGCGCTAATAGAACGTTTAATCACTCTAATCGGTAGTAAAAATACTGGACCTTGGAATATTTTCATGCAAACATGCTTATAATTCAGCCGTCAGTAACAACTTTGTTCGAAATTCCTTCAAGTTTGAGAGAAACAAAATAAATTCTTAGGGGCAAAGTGCCGGGCCCTTCTCCCGGGAGGAAGTCGATTATAGGAAGTTGGAATACCTTCGGTGCAACTCTGCGGCGACTCGCCAAAGAATACAGCTCATCTGTACTTATCTGGCCGCCTGCAGCAGTCGGTAATTTCCGGCGGCCACCGTACATTCCCCTTTACCGGCCGCTGGTGCGGTCTGAGGCCGCTCCCCCGTAGGTTATCTTTCGCAGAAACTTCCAGTAAACACCGCTATAAGACCGACTTCGGGGGATTTTATGCGCGCGGTCGAACACGGACTTGGCAATCTATTGGATGCTAAAAGTTTTTCGGGAACTTTATGAATGCGAACGCTTTGCATATAAGGTAAATATGAAACTTCGGAAGTTCTGTTACTAACGCTTCCGTTACTGGCGGGAGAGTAACTGGGAGTAAAGGAATTTTGCAGATGCAGCGTGAATATACCGGGTGTCCCATCTCTACCCGACAATGAAAATGATTTTACAAAGAAAGATAAAGTGCGATCGTTACTGATCGCACAATACAATAATTACCCAAAACCTTGTAAAAATGTAAAAATAAACGAAAATTTGGATTCAAGTAGTTGAAAATTCGCACTATCCAATAAGCGATTATTTTGCAAGAGGCAAAAATTTTCGAAAATAAAAATAATTTCGTTTTTTCTGATATCACTTTTAAAAAAATGTAGATAAAGAAAATATATCAAATATAGTTTGTAGTTTGTATCCTCCACCCCCCCCCCCCCCCTTCGTTGTTTTTACCTGTGTAACAGGTACACTCTGTTTTAGTTCAATCTTTGGCATATACGAGGTGTGGCTATTAAATAACCGAACTGATGATTTTCATCGAAAATTGGACAAAAATCTACATTGAAGCAAAATTTTAAAGCAAAATGGACGTTTTTGGGCTCAAATTGTTCTTTGAGTAATTGTCTACAATATGTAATACCGTTTTTTTTCGATTAAAATAATTGGCCGACCTTGCCAGACCTCCAAAGTTGGTGAATTTTCCAAAAAAAAAAAAAAATTTTTTTTTTCGCTGCAACTTCGTCGATAATCAAGCTACAAAGATAAACAATTTTTTTCTTCAAAGTGCATAAAAAAATCTGTAATTTGACTTTTAAACATTAAAAAGTGTCACTCGGATCAAAAGTTACAGGGGTTTAAAAATAGACTCGTGATCTACAAGCTCGATTTCATGATTCGAATTTTTTTTAGATAGAGAAATGTTGGACAACCATTATATTCATATGTTTTATACAGCAATTCGTCAATTATTAAAAAAAAAAATAGTTGCATAAAGATGAAAACATGAGGAAGCAATGCGCCAAGCACTTGGTAACGGTTTTTCAATTTACTTCAAGAGTACGTATAATAATTGATATAAAATATATTGTAAAAATGCAAAAAATTATTCTAATGGATCATCCAAAAAAATTTTCAAGTTACTTTTTTATTTTTTTGTTATTAATAAATGAACAAAACTAAAAACGAAATGAAATAGTTTTGTTTTTAGTTTCGTTTTACTGTAATTGGTAACGAATAAAAACTGTTATGACAGCAGTTCGCTTATTTAATGGCCACACCTCGTATATTCTTGTACATGACCTTGAAATGCCAATCAAAAATATTCAGTTTGAGGAGAGTTGTCTCTATTTTAAATAAGGGCACTTTTATTACAATCTAACATACTCTAAAAATTTCACACGTGATAAAATTACTCAAACACGATGCAAAAGAGTATAGTGTGTCCAATTTTCAGCACCTTTGCGGTATAACTCAGTTGTATTTAAAGATAGAAAGCGGTTTGCACATTTCTGTCCTATTTTTTTGTGAAACGAAAGATACAGTAAACAGAATTTTCAAAACCGATATTTTGGGTTATTTTTGAGTTAGAAAACTAAACCTTTATACAGAATTTTCCAGAGAATCCAGAGCTTTCCAAAGTTCTTGAATCACATTTCCCTCAATATTCTGAATCACCTCAATACTCTTCAAATAATGGACGCATTTTTCCCACGCCCTCGAATAATCACTATTTATAGAGTAAAATTCTATTTAATTCTCTTAAGTACCAAATTATTTATTACTTATATTACTCGATAAATAATACCTGTATTGAACCAAAAGGGCCGAAGCCGCCTTTGTCGTTGGCGTCATGAGATCCATTTTTCCGACCTAATACTGACATCTAGCACTCGCTGGTTACATAAAAAAGTATGTTATTTATCTTACTGAAAGTTACATGCATACACATAAAATGAACAAAAACACTCGTATATTATTTTCTATGGAATAGTATTTGCCTTAACGGTGAACTACCGGGTGGTGAATCGATTCTGCATTGTGCACTTTAAGCTATTCGTTCTTCGGCTTTATCGCCCGACTTAATCTACCTGTTCGATTTAATTAAAGCCCTCATAATGCTACCCAATCCGCTTGGTGTCTTTCAGGCGCTCTATCTTGCCGATTTAATGAAAAGGTATTTATAATATTGCTAATATAGGCAAGTACATTCGTTTTCTCAAAGTGAGATATCTATTTAATTAAAACTTGTCAGTTTTTCGTCGTAAATAGATTTTCAAGATGTATTTCTATTATTCAAGAATTTAGTGAATCGATCGATGTACTATATACAGGGTGTCTCACTTAATATTGTAACATTTTTACATTTTTTTTGCATGTCACATGGATTAATATCGAATGATCTTGGTGGTTGATAAAAACTAATTAATATACTTTGAAAAAAATCTTAAAAAGTTCATACTTTCTCCTGCACTATGAACTATAGCGCCATCATTGAGTATAAGTAACTACTGAAAAAAACTGGTGAAAACACCGAACTACTATACTTTTCTCGACGCGCGTTTCGCCAAATAAGTTGGCAATTTCAGGAGAAGATTAAAAGTAAATTCTAACCTATACACTTGCACTATTTTTTTTATATTTAATCATCTGTCTCTGTTTATCAGGGCAAACAGTGGACTGTTGGGTATTGGACCATTTAATGATTCCTAAGTTTTCAAAAGCATCCAACTGTCTACTGTTTGTCACATTTCTAATTAATTTTAAATTATTTATGTCTATCCTATGGTTGTTGTCAAAAGAATGTTGGGCAACACAAGATTTTTCCGTTCTGCCCCTTGATCTTTTTGTGTGCCCAATATACTTTTGATCACAGTCTTTACAACTAATTTCGTATATTCCTGACTTTTTGTTATTGTCGCTTTTATCTTTGGGGTTGCCCAAAAACGTCTGTAGTTTATTTTTAGAATTATAAACCAGATCGATATTGATATTTTTAAAAACTTTATATAGCCCGCGGGTGAATTTAGGTTCATATGGTTAACGAAACAAATTTCGAATTGTCAGTATCTCTACGAAAAGTCGTGGAATTATACAGGCTCCCTTAAATTTATGCTTCCTTATTAACGTATCTATTAAATGGACTGGGTGACCGTTATTCTTAGCTATATCCTTAATTAGGTTTTTCTCATGTTTAAACCTCTCTTTACTGAGGGGAAAACTTAACAACCAGTGAATTAGAAAATTTAAACTTTCTTTAATTATTTTATAAAACTGTGATCAATCGGTTCGAAAAAACTTGGAAACATTAGTCTCACCATCAATATTTGTGAATATGCGGTTGATTCGCTAAAACAATGAAAAAAGTAACTTTCTTCTTTTTTTTTTTTTAAATCAATGTTGAGGGTGAAACAACTTTTTTTTCAAAAAAATCGTAAAAGGATCTTGTAGGCAGTTTATTCCAGTTTTTGAAACAAACTACTATTACATTCTCTGTGCTGTCATTGGTTGCTGAGATATCCCTGATCAAATACGAAAGTATCCTTTTTCATTAAAAATCAGGTTTCTTAGCGACAAATTGACATAAAGAGATTATAAAAAAAGCGAATTGAAGCCGAATAAACAAGCTAAACGACCCATGTATTGATTTAATTGAAAACAATGTCCTTAAATCCATGGAACAAAAAAAAGGAAAATAAAAAACTTACAATTTTTTCTTCTCGCGCTGTTTTAGGATTGTGTGATAACCGTAGCCCATAAAAAAATGTTTGCCAAAAGATCTCAAAACTAGAAACTTGAAGCTTCAAAACGTTTTTTTTTTAATCTAGATACGACCATTTCTTATTGAAACACAGCCTTTAAAAGATTTAGAATTTAGGATTTCAAAGATTTACTAAATAATTTAGGATTTTTTTGTTCCCTTAATTTTTTTAGAGTACCTATTGCAGTGTTATACAAACATTTTTATTCAATAGTTTATTTATCTAGCAATTACAATAAAGGAGCAAACTAAAGAAGACGTCAAAGAGTCGTCCGACTACCCTAATATCTTGGGATCTAAAATGTAAAAATGCGACTCCTGCTCCCATATCCCAATAAATGACATTGTAGTAAATATACTGAAGTTCGCCTGAAGTGAGCGTACAGTTTTAAACGGTGTTTTCAGACATCACAGCCGGAAGCCAATAGACGTCTGTAAGGATTTCATAAAATATTTATACGAAACAGCGTCGCAACTGGAGGTTAAACTTGTAACAATGAAATGTCACGCTGAACGTACCCGGACCTGATGCATTTTTAATGTGCTGTCTGTGTCTAAAAAACCTTTTTATTTCAGATAGATAGTGTAATTTGTAGTACTTAGTGTTACGACATATACACGGTGTCAATTTGAAAACGAAGAGCATTTAATATTGCCTAAATTAATAATAGTAATGGCAATTTAAATGGCAACCCCTGTTTCTTTTGCCATTTTTGAGTTTCTTGTACAATTCTAGATAAATTCCATTATTTTTTTTTCAAAATTGAAGTACTTAACCTTATGTATTTATTTATTTATTTTCTAAATTGACATAATGCAACCTTTAAAAGGGGTTACATTCACCGACCCGTCATGTCAGTCACATCCATTCCTTTAAAAATATTTGTTGAGAAACTAGGTACTAAATTATTTCGTGTATTTGCATTTCACCGCTACAAAACACGAAATAATTTTATTGGCTGTCTTCCAACCTCGTTGAATTTCAAGGTCACCAATGGATATCCGGGGAAAAATCCTAAAACATTTTTTCCAAAAATGCACTCCTGGCGAGTTATTCTGCTATTCCGGTACTTTTCTAACACCCTGTATAATCCCCGTACTGCATATAGATGTTATATGATCCATCCGACGAAAACACTGGACGTGAAAACCTATTTAGAATATAACGTTAATAGTTAACGTTAATTATAATTATCGACGTTTTGTTGCAACTATTGGGATTGTGCATATGTTTGAACTCTGTTACAAGGATTACAAATTATAGAAATAATTGGAGTCATTAAACATTATCGAACAGAATTTGCTTTAAAATATTCGGTGACAAATATGCGTGTATACGTGTAGACACATACTAAAATACACATGTATCTATGTAATACGATCAATAGATGACAATTTAGTCAAATATTTTATTTTCTCTATATAAAAGGTGTCCTAAAATGTATGCAAGATTTGAATGAAATAGAAAACACAGTTTTTTTTTTTAATTTTATTTTTTTTATTGAAACATACAGTACATAGGATAGGCACCATTTTTTCGAAATTTTCCATGACCATTTTGCATAAATATAGCTGAATTTTGTTGATGCAGGGTTTAATCCCCTCCTTCAATGCACGGGTGGATGTGAGCTTGTTGACATAGACCTTTGACTTCAAATAACCCCATAGAAAGAAATCCAATGGTGTTTAAGGCGACCACGAAATGTCTCATGCAGTCATTGGATTGTTTGACAGGCTATATGGCATGTCGCACCATCTTGTTGAAACCACATGTCGTCCACATCAATATCATCCAATTTAGGCAGAAAAAACTCGGTTATCATGTGGCGATATCGAGCACCATAACAGTAACTAAGTACTTGAAGTATAGTCCAAAGACACCTCCAGCCCAAAATCCGTACCAAACAGTGACACGTTGTGGGTTCAAGTCACATGTGGATTCTCTGAACCCAAAATGCGGCAATTTTGACGATTAACGAAGCCATCAAGGTGAAAAAGAGCTTCATCGCTTAAGGCTATTTTGCACGAAAAATCATCATTCACTTGTTGTTCAATAATGCATTCAACGAACTCTCCTCGGTGTGCATGGTCATTAGGCTGAGTTTTTGTGTCAATTGAACTTTGTAAGCAAAGAGACGCAGATCTTTGATGAGTATACACCGTGGAGAGCATCTTGAAATTTGTTTTTCTTGTCCACGACGCTGAATCGATGTCCTGGACTTTCACCAACACTCTCACGAACTGCTTCGATATTATCAATTGAACGGCTTTTTATTGGACGGCCAGTGTGTTTAGCTCCCCAATTGATCCAGTCTCCCTGAATTTTTCAATTACTCTCTTCACAGTTGACAAGGGCGTAGCCAGTATTTTTCTTTCGGGGGGGGGTGGGTTGGGGGGCGGTCCAATGCAGATTAAACAAAAAAAGTAAAAAAAAGGCCATTGGAGGCAACAGCAAGCGCAATCCCCCGACTATTTTGGTTTTTACTTGACCATTTGGGGGGGGGGGGGCGATCGCCCCCATCGCTCCCCCTGGCTACGGCCTTGACGAAGTTAAATCAATATTTCGACCATATTTTGTACGAAATTATAGCAGCCAAACTCTCATTATTTGTGAAATATTGTTCAACAATGAAAACGCGTTGTTCTTTCGTGTTTGTTCTCCATTTGTCGTCGTTGTTCTCCATTTGTAATAACCCTAAACTGTCAGCTACCAAACTGTTTCTTTTTTCGGTTGTCAACACTTTACCAAATTCAAATTTTGCATTAATTATGGGACACCCTTTACATATATATACTGTGATGATTAGAGATAGGATTCCAGAGAGTCACAACAGAGGCGGACTCAGATCACCATCAGATCGCTATCAACTTTATTGGTAAGTTCTTGTAAGTGTTTTTCGTGACACCGTCGTTATAACACCTAAGAACTGTTCCGTCATGTAATAGTTATCCCCCTAGTATGTTTATTCCAGTATCAATTTTGTATTATGATCTGTGAATTATAAATGTATCACAAGAATTGTAAAGGGAACATGGGCAAAGAAAATGTTTGAAAAGCTTTAAATGTATGGTCATTGAGAATTATATTAGCTTATTAAAGCTTTATTACATTAAGTACTATAAACCAAGGTTATTTTTTTTTGCAATCCCAAACAATCTGTAATGGGGTGGATCCGAACTTGTCAAAGGTTATTTCTTCTTAATGGGTAAGACCCCTCTCGAATTTTTTTCGATTATTTTCTGCTTAAATGTTGTAAAAACATCCCAAGAATGATATCCAAATGAAATTATTGATGGGAAAAATGGTTAACAATTATTTTTAACCTAATCTGTGAAACAACTATGTCGCCCCGAAATGTTCGAAAATACCGCTCTGCTGCGGTATTTTTAGTATCATATATAGCCTAGCATTTTGGAGTATCTGCGGCCCGATAGATAATTTGTAAATGATGATATATGGTCCTGGTATAGGAGACTAAAAAGTGTCTGTATTTTGAAAATTTCATGAAGTAAACACGTCTTGAAACTTTAAACGCGTTTTCTTCGAAAATGTTATTCAAACTGGTGGGCAGCATAACTGGCGCAATTTTTATCAGATCAACTTGAAATTTTGTAGCTTCTTAGACAAATTATCTAAAGCGGTACACACAGTCTGTCCGATCGGTTAAAAATTACAGTTTTTATAAACAAATTAATAACGTTTTTTTCGTAAAATTTGATTTTCATTTTTCAAACTGCTGGCATTTTGCGAAAAATCAATATTTTACAATAAAATTGTGTACCGCTTTAGAAGAACTCATGTAGATAATGAAAAATGTTTTTGCTTGTTCTAGTAGCTGTTACAAAATTGCTGTATTGCTCACCGATGATCAACAAAAAAAAAAAAAAACGTATGTGTTCGATGTGTATTTATGACGCCATTTTGTATTTTTTATTGAACAAAAAAAATATCTTGAAAAAAAATTGAATAAAGAAAAAACAAAACATATAGAGTTACTCAAAAAACTAATTAAGCTATGGTCAATTCTGGCGAAATCGGAAGTTGAATCTAACAACAGATACTTTTAAGATACTTGTATACTTTTGACATACTATGTCTTTATAATGGGATTGCCCCTGGAAAATATTGCAATCTGCGTCATGGTTTTGCGTCACGTCACGCTTGGTAAAGATGGTTTGCCTAACCTGAAGGGGCAAAATGTGGGGTAGGGAAAAACTCTATCAAGCATCATGTATGTGACGCATGACGTCATGGGTCTTGATGGTTTTCACAATAAAGACATAGAATGTTCCATGGCCTCACGTGCGTAGCTTTTTAATAATATTTTGCACTAAAATTCGACTTATTTTCCAAATGTTCCAAACAAATTTCCAAAAATCCCCGGAATATCTTTTTAATAGAACCCTTTATAATAATGCCGAAATAATTGGAACTGTAAATATCGAAATACATACTCTGTAAGTGAGTCGGTAAGTCGCTAAATACCACAATATCTAACTGTCAGCGTATTGATCTGTGCACGGGCGATTTTTCTGCGAGAAGAAATAAATTGGTCTAAACAACTTTCGTTCGGTAAACAATAAAAAACAAGAAATGTCATAGTTAGCTGCAGAACAATTGGATCTCGATACTTCCCTCGGACAATTTAACATCGGGTTTTTCAATATATCTTCATTCTCCTTGTAATATGTCTGTATTTGCTGTAATGGTCTGTTTCGACTCGATGCGTGGCTTACTGGATAAAACAGGAGTCAGAAATCAGGAGTCAGGCGAATGTTGTCATTCAAGATACGTAAATGCGATTGAAGGAATGTCAGCAGTTTTTATTTTTTTTTATCATCAGCGGTTTATTTATGGTTTTGGATTATTTCCGGAGAGTGAACAAGTCTAACTTTTATAATATCTCACTAAATACACGCACTAAAGTAAAAGAGCACCCTTAAGACATACAGTCTGTAACAAAAGTCATGAATAGGGCCCGGAAACTGTGCTACAACACACAAAATTTTGAGAGATCAAAAAGACAGTAGTAAAAATGTGTTAATAATGTACATACCTATCGCTTGTGTCATTCAGAAACATCGACTGTCTTCATTGCTTGAGCGTACGTTGCCACAACCAGTCGTCTTTCTGCTTTTCTTCTAGTTAGACTTGAACTATTTGGCCTGTACATGTGGTTATAGAAGGAAAATGATCGTTCCACATCTACAGAAGTTAAAGGTGCAAATTCAAAATAGTTCATATGGACAGAGGATGACACAAATTTTAAAACTGTTTTTTTCATAATTAATAATTTTTTGGAGGAATTTCATGGACACCATCGGAAAGAGCACGTCTTAAACTTTAAAAATATGTCCCTGTCAAATTTTTCTGTCGCAAATAGTATTAGTTATGAGGCGCTGAAGAGCGATGTACCGGGAGTGGCGTTTTCGGCCGAAACGGGTTAAGTCGCTCTCAAAGTGCAATAAAATCGTAATGAATCTTCGAGTAAAAGTGTAAGTTCATTTTCATGGCACAATTTAACGCGTTGATTTGAATGAAGCGAGAATGATTCCCCATTTATATCATTCACCATCAGAAATCACATATCCGGTTCTCGAACCCGTTAGACTACTGAGATCTAATAAGATCGAAATCCGGATCTGTGATTTGCGATGCTGAATGGTAATCAACGGGGGAATTATTCTCGCTTGAAGAAACAGAATGATGAATCCTCATTCCAAGTCAAATCACGTAATAGCACAGCAAGTACGAAGGCAGATGCAGTGAACTGATTTAAGTCGCTCTCAAAGTGCAATAAAATCGTAATGAATCTTCGAGTAAAAGTATAATTTGATTTTCATGGCGTAACTTATCATCTCGATATCATTTTTACGGCGTAATAATGATTGCAGGCAGTGTGCTTACGTTACGGAGAGGGCAGCGGAAGAAGTGCTCCAGGGCAGTAAAAATAAAATGAAAACCTGTTAAGCTGTAATTTTTCATGGCAGACTTTAATGCGCTACTTTTCGTCCTAGCCGCTTTAAGTACGGCAATGGCAATAGCCCGGGTATAATAAAAACGTTAGAGATATTCTTTAGAGAGGTCTTCTAATTAAATATTTTATGTGATTACTTAGATGCAGAAGTCTTCTCATTCACTTTCAATAACATAATTCCATTTCAAAAACGTTAGGTATTAGGTATTCTAGTTCATATTTTTCTTGAAGGCTTTGAGACTTTTTTGAACTAGTTACTAAACATGTTATTTTAGGAAATCTTTACTTTGTAAAAAAATATATCTAAAAATACAAAAAAATATATACTAGGTCAAATCCATTACATTTTTAGGTGCCAAAATTAGGGAGAGCACGAAAATATACATAAAAAATCGGAAAAATTCAGTAGAATTGAATAAACTGCTTTTCCCCAGCTGAATTTCGTCGCATCATATTCAAAATGGCGTCCCAAGTGCCCTACAAAAAAAAGTTTCAAATCAGGGTTGTAGAACTTATTAAACAAACAATTTAAGCCTAATTTTGTATATAATTAATAAATATATTTTTTATTGCAAAAAAACAGCTAAAAATCGCGATTTTTTCAATTGCTTATATCCTTGAAAAAGATATAATATTTTTTCATGAAACTTGGGAAATGTATAGTCCTCGATAAGTAGAATAAGCTGATATTTTGAACATTGCAATTTTCCCTACAGTTTTTGCAAAAATCGCATTTGTCGCAAAAAAAATGTTCTTTTTTAAACTCCAATAATTCATACACAAATGCCCTTAGAGAGTTCAGTAAGAGCTTAAAAATGTTTTCAAGACTTGTGCTTGTGTAAAAGCAAGACTTTGTGGTTTCGCATAATCGTCATTTTTTTTACTGAAAAAAATGTAATTTTTTCAAAAAGTTTAAATTATATCGAAATGGCGTTATTGCCATTCGATAGCTGCTATTTTTTTACAAATTTCATAAAACTCATAAAACATAAAACAAAACAAAACAAACAAAAAATCATAAAACTTTACTCTAAGGCCTTCTGGAGCCGAGATAATTTGTTTTTTTTTTTTGAAAAAATTCGTTTTTTTATTGTGTTAGAAGAGTCGTACGGAAATAGAAACGTTTCGACTTTATTATTAGGTCGTTTTTAGTGTGTCGTTACAAATTAAAACTTAATTCTACTCACTATATTGTATAGAGAACCCTAGAAATTAGAATAATGCTCAGACCGTTCAGTCAGGACCGACCGCGCGAATATCTGCGTTCGGCCGGCCGCGCGCCACACTACGTTTTACGCTCTCTTGACCTCAGTTTTGGGAATTTTTCAAAAAAACAAACGGGAAGATATTCCTAAAGGATCACAGTATCGGAATATGCAAAAAAAACGAAAATCGATTTGAATAAGATGTTTTTTTTATTTTTTATTTAGATTTTTAAATAAGAAAATGCAGATGTTTTGAGCATTTCTAAAAGGTACCGCAACTCTTTTTGGATTTCTTGTTATGTGAGGAGTAATTATCACCCTCTCATGAGGATGTCACTGAATGACTTTGATGCAATGCAAGTATTCACCTTCAAACTGCAGTGCTGCATATCTATAACCAATTTTAGCATCGATTAAAATATAAATACGATTACAAAATTTTTTCCCCGATTTTACTTGTAATTTGTTTAATGGTGGTTTCCGCCACTTTATGGTGGTAAATTTTTAGCATCGCATTGGAACTAATGCAGTTACTCACTTTTTCCAAAAAAAAAAACTGGGCATCATAAGCTTTTTATGCAATCACTGCATTTTTTTAACTTTCAAGTAGTGTTAACTCTATATTTCTGCGTTATATAGTTGAATGTTTCTTTTTAATTAGAATTATTGAGATTTAAGACTATTCATGAATCATTAAGTCATTTTTACCGTTTTTTAGAGCTAGGGGTTGATTTTGGGGGTGTAAGATTTTTTTTGACCTCGTATTCGGATTCAGCGTCGAAAATTGCATGGGGATACCGGTGTCTTGATAGCAGTTCCATTTTTTTTGTGGGCTGTGTAATTGGACAGCTTGCTTATTAAACATCCGCAGAGCAACGAAAAATACAGAGAGAAAATTACATTTAATAAAATAAGCTTTTATGCCGATGCTTCCAATTTAACACGAAATATGATACGAAGATAGTTGCTTCAATAAAAAAAATACGATGCGAAATTTCATATACTTCAGGTGTAATTGAGTGCGCCTAATGTGCTATACTTTAAACGTGTATTCCTAAGTGATTTTACCTTAAAATCGCGTTGCTTATTTCACGTTGTATAAACGTACGCAAACGACTGTTAATTATCTTGTTTACCACCTTCGAAAGCGTTTAATTTTGTGAGGTGTACATTCTAAGAGAGACGTAATCGGCTAAAAAATAAATAAGTAATAAGTCTTCGTCACATCCTCTGCAAACTTTTCAAATGATTCTAAAATTAACTCAAGAGAAATAAGCGTAATACTTCTGAAATAGACGGCCCAAATATATTCCGCAGGTGTTTCAATTCACTTTTCTTTTTTACCAATGGCGTGCTAAAAACCCACTTCCTCTATCAGTTTTTATGCACGATATTCAAATAAATGTTATTAATACATCTGAGGTGTGAGGTGTGTAAATTAAGTAATGAGACTGATTTCTTTAATTTTATTTATTCGAGTAGAATTACAATCCAGTAGTGTCTTCTTCAAAATAACTTCCTTGGGAAGCCACACAGCGCTGGAGACGGTTCTTCCATTCCTCGTAGCAGTGCTGGAACTCATGTACTGAAATAGCCTTCAGCTGGTCGGTTATGTCCGTTTGAATGTTTTCTATGGTCCCAAAATACGTCCCTCGAGGTGATTTTTTCAATCTCGGGAGGGAGGGGGGGATCAGAAGGACTCAAGTCAGGCGAATAAGAAGGCTGAGGAGCCACATTAATGTTTTTACTGCCTAAAAAAACTCGTTTACTGAAATGGCTGTGTGTCAAGGCTAGGGATTGCAATCCGGCACCAATTTTAATCCGGTCGGATCCGGCCAGATTTCCATCGATCCGGCCGGATCCGGCTGGTTCCATCAAAACTATTTTGCCTTTTCATTCCAAAATCAACTGTATAAAAGATGATCAAGTGAATGTATTATAAAGTTTATAAAGATAAACGTTTTACGTATGAATCAACAATAAAAATCTAGTAGATATCAAGGTAGATATAGTGTAACTAGTCAAATTGTAATTGTTATATTAGTTTAGTAATAATTAGATAATGACGGGTGGTTAAGTTCAGTCTCACTAGATTTCACAAATAACAACATCAATGATATCTTGTAATGTAACTTACATTACATTATAAATCCATAAAAAAATGTCGTCAAATCTGGCTCTGAACGAGAGAGATGGAAATAGCAGTCATGTTGAAGCTCAAAACGAATCTCTGTTGTTGTCAAACTTTTGATAAGTGGCTGTCACAATTGTAAAATAAATGATGGCCTCCACATGATGGAACAGAGTTGACATATAAATAAAGTTATAAATTTAAGATAGAATAGAGATACGTCTTTTTTTGCTCGACCAACTTTGATGACGTTTTTTTCTTGATTGGCTCGTTATAAGTAACTTATATGAAATCTAACTAAAATCAAGCTTATCAACTGAGATCACAATAATTAGGTAATTTAGGCACATCAGGCAGTTTCATTCTTATAATTATGAGAGTCACCATAAATATGTTTAATCAATGGCACAATTGTCACAATAACGAGTTCAAAACTTCTTTTTTTAACATACTTTAAATTATTATTTTAAGTAAAGCAATAAGAAAAAAATCACTTGGTTTTGAAAAAATTATCGTAGGAAACAAATAGTGTTAATTTTATCATCTGCCAATCGACTTCTTACAGAGCTACAAATGTAACCAGCGGCCGAGAAGGCCCCTCTGTTTCTACTCGTACACTTGTCGGTTTTATTGTAAATAAATTCATGTTTCATGTATTTTTTTTTTAATTTACCGGATCCGGTGATCGGATCTGGCAAATTGGTGCCGAATCCGATAGACGTCTTATGATGCCGGATCCGGTTTTCCGGATTGCAATCCCTAGTCAAGGTGCATTGTCGTAATGCCACATTCAATTTTTCTTGATGTTTGGTCTCATACGCATGACCCTTTGTCGAAGTTCTTCAAGAACTTCTCTGTAAAAGTGTTGATTTACTTTTTGAAGATGAAGGCCTTCCGCTGCGTGGTTCATCTTCAATCGATTCTCTTCCTTTTGAGAATGCCTTAAACCATCGAAAAACCTGGGCTCTTGAAAAAACACTGTCTCCATACGCGCGTTGAAGTTTTGCAAAAGTCTCCGTTGCGCTGTGTCCAAGTCTGAAGCAAAACCTAATAGCACACCGTTGCTCAAAATTAATGTCACTCATTTTTAAAACGCACTTAAAAAAAACTGTTTACGAAAACAGTCACAAAGAACAAACAAATGACTATAACAAGTTCAAACTTGTACTGAAGGTGCATTACATGTTAACCGACCGCCCTATCAAGCCTGCTAGACCGGGCGCTATAGTCTAGTTTTTTTCTTTAGTTTTTACGACATTAACACGTAATAGAGGCTTAATTTTCGATATACAGAGTATTGAAATTAAATTTTAAAAACAGATTTTTTGATTATCGTATCATATTACATGCAAAGTTAGTATTCCCGGATTTTGTTGGTATCAGAAAATCTGCTATGAGCACTGTTTTATTATAGCCGCTAGAAGGCGTTCTGCATTGTACTCTTTACGGATTCGAATAACCATATTTTTTTGTCAACGCACTTTATGGCTTTTTTTATTAAAAAAATCATGATTTACGCACCTTTCTAAAAAAAAAAAACGGAAACTCTTCCAACGCTTGTGTGATTTCAGTGATTTGGCTATTAACTCTTACAAATACAACATGATGAGAATGCCTTCTACATAATATATATTGAAAAATATGTATGTAATATGAAATAATAGATTGAAAAATGTTGACGATATTTAAATAATCTGTTTTTAAAATTTCAATTGTACACCCTGTATCTCGAAAACCAAGCCTTTGACGACCTACATTTATATAAGGTATATTTACATAAGCTTTTTGCATTAATTTCAAAAGTTCCATCATGTGTTAAAGCCCTGCTACAAAAAACTGAAACACCCTGTACATCGTAGGGTGTCTTTAAAACGCATGTCTTTAATTATTACTCTCAGAACTGTCATACTCTGAAGACTTTTTTTTTGAGCTTACAGTTACGATTACTACGTTAGGAATCTCGGGATAGATACGGATATGTGCCGAATTCGAAGCAATATCCCTGAACCTTTATTATCCCATCTGTCTATCGCACTTGAGTTGTAAACCCAATACTGAAATCAATCATTCGTCGCTCACGCTACGGGTGGATATAAACTGTACATTTATTGCTGAATATATCAAATTTTTATCCATCAGCCATGTTTCCAGGGCTGATGGACTACGTATTTTTTGTGAAGCGAGGCTGTTTCGAGGCTGATTAAAGTCCGAAAACGGGTTCTAAAACCTTTTATGGGGAATACGGGAGACGAGTAAGTCTATAATGTCAGTAGTATCGTAAGATAAAAAAAGTCCCTAAAGTATCCGTGGAGTTAATCCAGTTAATCCATGTGTTGAGTTAAACAGACACACAAAATAAAAAAAAAAGTTATGTGCAGGACCCCAAGGTATGGGATTTGATGTATTTTTTATGCCGAATCCAGATTTCAAAACTCCAGGGCGATTGACTGTATCATTTTTTTATGGGTGAAAAACTATCACCACGTGAAGATATTTGGAGACCTTCATTTGGAGATCAACCGTCTGAAATTCATAGAAGCAAATTCCGTCATCCTCTTTGCCGTGACAATGGACAGGTGTTGTTAGGGGTGGCCTACCTTCCAGGCGTTGGGAAAGTTGGGCGTTCGCTTGCCCAAGCTGCAAAGAACACTTGTCGCGCCACAGCCGACTTTAAACAAGCCAAGTAAATGTGGCAACGCCGCGCCACAGCTACCTTGGGGTCCGGCAGCGACGATTTCAGCGCTACTTTTTTTTAGTTTTTTTTATTTATGTAAAAAGTTCTCATTATTTTTTGCATGAAATTTACTGCAGATTGGCACGACCAGAAGCTACAGAAGCAGAAGTTTCTGCGACCATTAGAACCCTTGTAATTCGATTTCAAAAAATGAGCATTTTTCATCGGTTTTTATTTTTTTTTGTGCAAAAACTTCTGAACCGGTTTTTATCACCAAAAACTAGTTTTTTTCGTTTTTTTCAAGCGCTACAACATGCTATTTTTTGTTTTACGAAAAAAAAATATTTTTCGTCCCTTAATCCGCAAAAAAAAAACGGTTTTCGGCACTTTTATCGATTTTTTTACTAAGGTTCCTACATACCGATTTAATCCACATTTCTTTTCATTTCTCCTATCCGAGTCCTTGTATTATGGACAACATCCCACCAATTTTTAATAATCTCCAAAAAATCAGCAGTATCATTATAACTAAAATCTTTCATGGTTGCTATTGTTGAATGATGAAAAACGTTAATTATTACGAGATTATTAAAAATTGGTGGGATCCTGTCCATAATACAAGTACTCGGATAGGAGAAATGAAAAGAAATTTGGATAAAATCGGTATGTAGGAACAGTAGTAAAAAAAAATCGATAAAAGTGCCGAAAACCGGTTTTTTGCGAATTAAGGGACGAAAAATATTTTTTTTTTCGTAAAACAAAAAAATAGCCTGTTGTAGCGCTTAAAAAAAAAACGAAAAAAAATTAGTTTTTGGTGATCGAAATCGGTTCAGAAGTTTTTGCACAAAAAAATAAAAACCGAAAAAAATGCCCATTTTTTGAAATCGAATTACAAGGGTTCTAATGGTCGCAGAAACTTCTGCTTTAACTTAAATTGTAGCTTCTGCTCGTGCCTATCTGCTGTAAAAATTTCATGCAAAAATAACGAGAACTTTTTACATAAATCGAAAAAAAAACCCCAAGGTAGCTGTGGCGCGGCGTTGCCACATTTACTTCGTGGCTGGTTTAAAGTCGGCTGTGGTCGCGCTTACTGAGCGTCTCTCTCACGGCTTTCACGATTATCGATTCGCACAAGTGTAAGGGAAGGTTGCACCTACCCAACGACCTCTCATTTAAGAATTTTCGCCCACTCAAAAATTTTTTGCAGGGTGTTAAAAGAAAGACGGTGCTGGGACACAAAAAAGGATTTGAAACAGACGAACTAGTGGTCCGGAATGGGTTCAGGCTTACTCAGGAACTCTTTCTACGTTACCCACGTGTAGAGACCTGCTTACATCTCCTCAACGTAGTAAATTTGCAAGGGGTAGGCTTGGGGGTGGAATTTTACTTTTGGCGCTCAATCGACGGTACTCCGTGAGTCCAGTCAAATTCGAGATACTTCATGGTGATGCTAGGATATGAATTAGAGACCAAGCGACTGCCCACACAGCCTCCACAGTGGTGGAACCAGAGGGGGTGGGTGGGGGGTGGGGGGGTAGGTGTAGCTATGGTCTGGATTGATGTTCGAATGGCCTGCGGGTGAAAATTAGTTGTGACACCCCAGACCAATTGATTTTAGCAGCATTTGGATCAAGGAATCCGCCAACCAGTGGTCAGAGCATGTTAAAACCAGCATAACTGCAGAGGGATGAATCACGGGGGCTGGAAATTGGTTGAAAGGGTGAATCAACGACCAAATACTCAAGACTTGTTAGGGAGGTCGTAAGGTGTGCAGAATAGGGTTTTTACCAGACAGCGTCCTTCTTAGTCTTGTAGGACTCAAGATGCGAAATCAAATTTCGACATGGGGTTGGTTTTTGGGGTGTGGACGGCGAACCGTTTAAGTCACAGTGTAGCGACTGTCGGAGAATTAAAAATAACCCTGTAGGCTACCGGAATTTTCAAACCGCAAGTCTCTAGCTCAAACAGAACGAAAATGGCGCTCATCTAAAAAGTGTTACGCTAATTTTGACGAGCAGTTTATTTCAAATATAAAAAAATGTTAAACAAAAAAAAGAAGACACAATTAATAGATCTTTGTAATGGTAAAACGAAAGAGATATATAGCGTCGTTGGGACATATTTTTTATTTTTGCCTTCGTTTTGAGTGAAGGTGAGTAAAAATAATTTACCGTTCACAAAAATTAATTTCTCTCAGCCGTTTCCGAAAAAAAACTCACTTCCTATGATAAATCGATCACCCGTTGCTAAAAGAATATGGGGTCGACTTAGGATATCACCCCGTATAGACTCCCATTACATACAGTTAGGTACTCGCAAAAGTATTCGTACTTTACAGGGAATTGTAAATAACCACAATTTTCTTTTAATGGGTGTGAGTATAATTAATCATAATATTTTTATTATAAACATACATAGTAGTAACCTGAATTTCATATCATTTACTGTTTAGAAAATAAAAACTAAATTATTCTCAATTGCAAAATCACGGGTCGCAAAAGTATTCGTACTTCAGGATTTTTTTGGTGGAATTGGCCAAGTTAGTGTTTGGTTGGTCCACCTTTAGCTGCGATCACAGCCTCCAAACGTTTAGGCATGTTTGCTACCAATTTTTGTGTGATATCAGGGTCCATATTTTGCCATACATTTGTAATTGCCTGTTTAAGAGTGTTTTTATCTTTTATTTCATAATTTCGTAACTGTCATTTCATTTCCGACCATAAATGCTCAATTGCATTTAAATCAGGGCTTTGAGGGGGTGTAATTAACTGATTATATTGTATACAATCCATTGCCTCACTATGTAAGCAGTGTGTTTTGGATCGTTGTCTTGTTGGAACCAATAATTATTTCCTAGATTCAATTTTGCGACACTTAATGGCAAATTTGTTTTTAATAGGTTTAGGTACGTAAGTTTAGTCATAATGCCATCAATAAAAACTAAATTCCCCGTCCCACTCACACTCATACTTCCTCACACCATCACTGAACCGTCACCATGCTTAAAAGTTGGACACAAATTTTTCAGTTCAAACTCAGCGTTTACTTTACGCCACACTAAACGTCTGCCGTCCGACTGAAAAAATGTTGAACTTACTCTCATCAGTAAATAAAACTCGTTCCCGAAAGGCGTGATCCTTGCAAAAATACTTTTTGGCAAATTTTAATCGTTTTATACGATTTACTTTACTAATAAAATACTTTTTCCTAGATATTCTACCATGCAGATCGTGCCTTTTTAAAACCCGGCGGCAGGTATCTGCACTTACTTGCTTTTTAAAACGATTATTTGCTAATGCCGCCAATTTTGGGGCGCTTGTAGAAGGGCATTTTTTTTATTTCACGCACTATTGCCTTTTCTTCTCGAAAAGTTAATAGTCTTGGACGGCATATTCAAGGCATATTGGAAACTATTTGATTTTCGTTATAGCTTTTTATAATACACTGTATAGTACTTTTGCTTCTTTTTAACAAATCACCTGTTTCTTTATATGATTTTCCTTCTAAATGCCACTGGACTGCCATTTCTCTTGTACTGTTGTTTCTGATTTACGTCCTATTATAATTACAAAAATTTTAAGAGATTCACACAACATACAGTTGTTTACACTCGTCTGAATGTATAACTGAAAACTGTGACAACTGGGATCTAACCGTTATACCTGGGACACTGAGGTCATGCGGATTACGAATACTTTTGCTGCGTAGATATTGCCATTCTTTAAATATTTTTTTTAAGTAGGTATTTAATGCAATATGAAGCTAAGACTTGATTTATGCATTGCTGATATAGTGTGTTTGTAAATATATTTATTACATGAAATTTTCCTCACAGCTATAAAAATGCTGTTAATTTCTTTACACATCAATTCAGGGTACGAATACTTTTGCAAGTAACTGTATATGGAATCATATTCTGTCCTCAATAAATTGACGAAATGTGCCCGGGATGCATTTATCATTTGCCATTGATCTGTTTCATCTTATCGCACATTTGACAACAGGTCGGCTAAAGCGAAAACAATTTGAAACGAATGGACAACTTTAGTCATAAATCAAGCGTATCGCGTCAACTTCTGATAGGGAGTAAGCCGCCCAAGGGATCGATTATTTGGCATGAATTACATTTTCCAGTTGATATTATTCGTTTTTACGTTTCGTTTATATCGGTGCTGTAAATATAACGAACTACTGGTAAAATAAAGTGGTGAAAATGGTAAAATAAAGTGGTGAAATTTCTCGTTTTTACCCAAATATGGGGGGGGGGACTAAATTTGCGTAATTTACTAAATAAACATCACTCATGATAATACATACAGCGTTTGTCCGGAAAGTTATGTCAGTTAATTTTTTTTCCGAGACTGTACGCGCCAGCCCGCGCTTTACGTGCTGGGATTGTGGTGGGGGATTTGGCAACAAGATCTAACAAGCGTCAGTTGGCTACCGGTCGTTGTAGCGGTCGCATTACTCGTTCTTTGAGAGTCGTTACAGTGACCCGGTGCAAGAAAAAATGCAACGTTCGCTTGAGCAACGGATGGCGATCAAGTTTTGTGTGAAACTGGAGAAGAGTGCTGCGGAAACCATTCCAATGTTGAAGAAGGCTTTCGGCATCGATTGTCTTTCGGACAGGCAAATTTTTCGGTGGCACAAGGCCTTCGCAGAAGGTCGGGAAGATGTCAACGACGAGAACCGCGCTGGACGGCCATCAACCTCCAGTTCCGACGACAATGTGAAACGTGTGCGTGACTTGTTGAACACTGACCGTCGTCGAAGTGTCCGTTTAATTTCTGAAACATTAGGCATTACGAAAACCATTGTTCACGAAATTGTGTCGGAGTCTTTAGGAATGAGGAAGGTGTGCGCGAAGCTCGTGCCAAAAGTGCTAATGGACGATCAAAAAGCAAGGCGCGTAGAAACCTGCCAAGAACTTTTGGACACCTGCGAAGACAACCCCGCTCTCCTTGATGACGTCATTACCGGGGACGAAAGTTGGGTCTTTGAATACGATCCGGAGACGAAGAGGCAAAGTGCGGAATGGCACACGTCGAACTCCCCTCGCCAAGGCCAGGATGTCCAGGTCAAAGATCAAGACAATGCTGATTGTCTTTTTTAATTGCCGGGGATTGGTCCATCATGAGTTTGTTCCGCAGGGGACAACCGTAACCGGAAAGTTTTACGTCGATGTGCTGAAGCGGCTGAAACGCAGGGTGAATCGCGTCCGCCTAGACATCTCAAAATCCTGGAAGCTTCACCATGACAATGCGCCTTCGCACACCTGCTTCCTCGTGGCCGATTACCTCGTCAAGGCAGGCATCACCGTTGTTCCCCAGCCTCCCTACAGCCCTGATGTGCCCCCCCCCCCCCCCCAGACTATTTTCTGTTTCAGCGCCTTAAAACCCCAATGAAAGGACAGCATTTTGGGTCGGTGAAAAACATTCAGAAGGCTTGCACCGACGCTTTAAAGTCGATTCCGGAAAACGACTACCGTGCGGCTTTTGATGCGTGGAAGACCCGCTGGAACCGATGTGTGGACGCAGAAGGAATGTATTTTGAAAGTTTCTAAATATTTGTACACATAGAACCAATAAAAACCATTTTTCAAAGCTCACTGACATTACTTTCCGGACAAACCCTGTACGTCAACATACGTCCTGAAAACAAAATGTCCAAGCTTTACAATGTTACCACAGAAGTATTACAGGGTGAATCATTGAGTCCATTGTTATATTCACTTTTTATAGCTGACATTGTAGACTACTTTAGATCCAATAATGCCGTTGGTCTTAATATTGACAAGAAAAATAACATATTAATGTTACTATATGCCGACGATTTAGATATTTTGTCCGATTCCGAGGTTCATTTAGGCAGAAAACAAAATCTGTCACTGAAAAATATGCCACTCAAAATAGACTGTCTGTTAATACGCATAAGACCAAGGTACTTTGTTTTACACGAGGAGGATATATGGGTTATAATATACATTTCACTTTTAATAACCAACAAATCGAAACACTAAACAAATATACTTATTTAGGAATCATATTTACATCTTCTTCATTGTTTCGCGAGGCCGCTGATTGTGCAAAGGTTAAGGGGTTACCTGCAGACACGAGCTTACTCTGGACCTCATTTTTGACATTTTTGTTCTCTGAAAGTATGCAGTAGATTAAAAGAACAATTAGTACGTTTAAATACATTATTCTTAAACTTTATTCGCGAATTTTTATGAATATACAGATACTCACAAAAGTATTCGGCCACCCTTATATTTATAAGAACGAATGTACAAAACACAAATTTACAATTAAGTGAGACTGCATAATGTGCGTAAATACGTTCCTCCATTACTCCTTGACTAAAGGATAATTACAACGTAAACGCAGAATAAAACATCCGATGGGATTACCCGACCAACGCGTTTGACATATGAAAACGGACACACAAAAGTATTCGGCCAGTTAATTATGCAAAGCTGTAGTAGGTAATGAATGCAAGTAGAGATATAAGGGTTATTGGCCATAGTATTAGTGTGTGAAAGGTTACATATTAGCTGGTACAGACTGCGTGCCTCTATTAGATAGTGTAAAATTAGCAGAGACACAAGCATACCACGAAGTACTGTACAGAGTATAATAAAAAAATATGAAATCGATAAAACGGTAGTAAATACAGCACTATCATGGCGACCCAAAATATTAACTCAAAGAGATGAAAGGCAAATTCTCTAACAAATAAAAGAAAATCCAAGTACTAGTGTCATAGAACAATACAGAACAATATGTGCTGAGATTCAGGAGAGTACTGGAAAGAATATTAGTACTGAGACAGTGAGTCGAACCTTAAGAAAAAAGCGCTACCACGGCCGAGTTGCCCGCAGGAAACCCTGGATTAGTAAGGTCAACAGACAAAAAAGATTCACGTTTGCTGACCAGTATATGAATGAGCCTGAAACTTTCTGATTCGTCCAGACGACAAATTGTATGGAGAAAACCTGGTACATCGTTAAATAAGGGAAACTTAAAACCTACCGTAAAACACGGCGGTGGATAGCTCATGATGTGGGGCTGCATGGTGGCTGCGAGAGGGGGTAACCTTCATTTTATTGAAGGAATATTGAACCAATATTGTTATATTAATATATTGAGACATCATTTACAGGCCAGCGCCGAAAAATTGGGATTGGGCGATGATCATTACATCTTTCAACCAGATAATGACCCCAAGCACTGTGCCCGTAAAACGCGGGAATGGCTGCTATACCTTGTACCGATAATTGGAAAACACCGCCGCAGTCGCCCAGTACTAACCCTATCGAGCACTTATGGTCACATCTAAAACGATCTCTGCCAAATAAACGAATTACCAATAAAGAAGAGTTAAAAAATCATCTCTCAACAAAATGGCGTAATGTGACCCTGGAAGTGACCCGTAAACTGGTGCATTCATTGCCAAATAGGCTGAAAGCTATTCTGAATTCTAAAGAATACCCGACAAGATATTAGATGTGCCGTTTTAAATTGTTTGTACCTTTCCTATTTTATTTTTCTTTTGGTGGCCGAATATTTTTGTGTCATATAAATTGGACATTATCGTGTTTTGTCGGCAGTTTTTAAATTGTCTACTTTTTAGTTTTTGTGTCTGTTTTGACTACTTTTTTTATGTGGTATAATAAAGCATAATGTTCATATATCATGGTGTTAATTTCTCTTGTTTGCCAGTCAGTGATAACTATTTCTTGTATGTCAATTTATTATCAATATCTAGGGTGGCCGAATACTTTTGTGAGTATCTGTATATAGTAAAAAATGGCGGAGTTATGGCCTGTCGTCGGGAAGGGATTTTTCGCGGAAGGGATGCGCGATGGCCATGATTTCTCGTCAACCGGTAATCAGAAACAAACAAGTAATGTTGCGCTTTATTTCACATCGAATCGGCTAGTGGTTGAACGTTGTAAATTAATGTACGGCGATTCTACGCAAAATAACGACCGTTTGGAGAAAAGGGCTGTTTTTGGCCTAAAATTCGACCCTTTTAACCCTAAAAAAATATATTAATTTTGATCAGAAATTAAAATAATACGTTCAATCATGAGTCAATGTTATCGCCAACAATTCCAAAAAACTTCATTAAAATCCGTTGAGAAATTGGTCTGTAATCCTGGCCACCGACTTGGAAAATGTCGTTTCGAGAAAAACGCGTTTAAAGTTCTTCTTTAAAAATTCTTTAAAGTTTTTTTTCTTCTTTATATATTTTTTAAAATGATTTCAGATGGTGCCACGATGATAAATAATGCGTTTTTGACCTTTTAAAAAGGCCAGCAGGCTAGCACGAGTAATAAGAGAAAAAGCACCTGGTGGGCTGGCAGCGAGCGCCGCGCGCCTTGCTGCAGCGTTCGATTTGGCAGTCGAGAAAAATATGTTCCTATTCTCGTACCGAATTTAAACTTTTTTAATTGAATAGTCAAAAGATCATACTTTCGCACTGTGACATTTTCCAAAAAAAAAATTATTTTTTTCAAATTTTGTGACTGCAGGTAACCCTTAAAGGTATGTAGGCAGTTGGATCTGTATTATCTATTATGGCTAACTCTCATTAATTCTTGGAGTTCTCGTATGGAATTTTATTCATTATCACACTGTTTAGCGGTATGGGGTTTACGTTATACAGAGATCATCGAAAGAGTTCAGGCTGGATTCTTTAAAAGACTTATTACTGCCCATAAATAACCCTGTGAAGTTGGCACCCCTGAATTGGAAAATAAAGACTTTCGTTATCTATATCGTTTGCCCATCGTATGCCCATGTTTGCCCAGTAGACAAGTTTTTTTGCCCACCAACTGAAAACGTAAAAATCAAAAAATCAAAAATAAAAGTTCCAAAAAACAAACATTTAAAATCAGCAAATCACTTTTCTACCATTTGTCTCGATGAAGTAGAGTCCGAATAACCCTTGCCAAGCTATGACTTTGCTTGAACGGTATTATTTCCCATTTCTCCATTGTCTTGAAAATTACAAAAGTAGCGTCACTAAAACCATTGTAACTTGTAAACTAATGGTTGCAATGCCATGAAATTTTGACACATATCAGTTTAATGTTTACACTATCTACAAATACACTATTTTGTCAATAGTGACGTCATATATATATGATCCTACGAACTTGTTGAATAATATATTGAACAAATGAATAACGTGTTTTCGAGATATGACATAAATACTTTTATTTTATGGAATACCCTGTATATTCTTCCAATATAAATAACCCTGTACCTATTAGGAGATGAAGGCGATCGAGCTACTAGAAAATAGGAAATTATTGCTGGTAACTCATACACGCTGAGATCTATGTGGGTACTATATCATTCCAGGCGCAAATATAAAATACACTTACATGCACATACATATTTCACCTTCTTTCGGTGCAGCAGGAAATAACTTCTAGGTTTTCATTTAAATTTCTGGTAGACTGCATGCTTTCAGAGACTGCTCGGTTGAAAAATGATATCTCTATGTAAATGCGTAATATCAAAAAGCTTCCTTGATATAGGTGGTTAATAAGGTAACCATGATATGTCTGCTTGTGGTCTAGATATTTAAAATTCCACTAAATTCCACTAGATGGAAGTTAACACTATTTAAATACCAGTTAAATTATGTGGTTAAAAAGGCCTTTCATTGCAGTTATTGTGTGTAGTAAGTTCTGATCTTTTTATGAAAACATATTAGTACAATATTGATGTATGTTGTGTATGTAAATTTTCTGTTAGAGCCAAATTGTTACCAAATATAATACTAATAATAAAAAATAGAGCTTCTCTCTTATGGTGCCCAACATTAATTCCCCAAATATTGGGTGAACATCGTTCATGAGTTCAACGAAAAATATTTTTGCAAAATTGTACGAGGTGTGTAAATTAAGTAATGAAACTGGCAACGTAGTGCCCGATCTAGCAACAACTAGCAAAGAAGGTAGGTTAGCACCTTCACATAATGTATACTATTTCTAATGTAAATGTGAAGACATAAAAAAAGCAAGGTTGTCAGATATATTTTCTAAAATTGCTAAGCTCACTGTAAAATTATACTTTATACTTCAGTAAACTGTTAGTTCGTGACGTTCTTAGAAAGCTGGTTTGGAAATATTAAAAAAAATATTCATAGATATAAATTTATTAGTTAGCATTAAAATAAGGTGTTTAAAATTGCTGGAAAAAATAATTATCCGGCAATGCTTCGCCGGCACCGCTTCGCGGTTTCGTTCAGCCAGTGATTCATTTCCAGTAACCCATTAGAGTATTGTGCTTTGCATCGAATATATTCCTTAGCTATTTATGTGGTCCATTGTGTCGTAAAATGTTTTACGACGTCGTTAAAATGATTTACGACTAGGAAATCTTACTTGTTTCCGCGAGTGACGTGTATTTCAGCCAGGTTTATTAAAACAGACAATTTTTTCAGATTGTCTGGCTAAATGAGCATTATTTACAGAAAATTATATTACAAATATTTTGTATGCTGACTAATTTTAATCTCCTATATTGATTTGAATGAAAACAATTATTTCACAATTTTCGAATTTATAAAAGATGTATACACGCCATTGGGCGGCGTTAGCCATCAAAGGAATTAAATATACGTCTTCACATTAAGTTTAGAAAGAGTACACCTTCAGTACAAGTTTGAAATTGTTAGAGTCATCTGTTTGTTCTTTGTTCTCGTAAACCGGTTTTTTCTAGTACGTTTTAAAAATGAGTGACATTAATTTTGAGCAACAGTGGTGGTTTAAGTTATTCTCAGAAGGAAGGGAGTCGATTGAAGATGAGCCACGCAACAGAAGGCCTTCATCTTCAAGAACCAATGAAAATGTCGATAGAACACGGGATCTTGCGCGTTCAGATCGTCGGTTGACGACAAGAATGATCGGGGAAGAGAGACTTAAATTTGAATGACACTATTGTTCATCAGATTTTGACTAACGAATTGGGGATGAGAAAAATCTGTGCAAAAATGGTTCCAAAGAACCTTTCGCAGGAACAAAAGGACATCAGGAGAGAAAGGTGTCTTGACTTTTTGGAATCGATTGAAAATGATCCCAATTTTTTTTGTAACGTGCCATTACTGGTGATGAGACTTGGGTGTTTGAGTATGACCCGGAAACCAAGAGCCAAAGCATGGAATGGTACACTTCAAACTCTCCAAGACCCAAAAAAGCAAGTATGAGCAAGTCGAAGATCAAATGCATACTGATTTGCTTTTTTTGATAGCCAGGAAATTATCCAGAAATCGTTTGTGCCTCTAGACCAAACAATATAACACTTTTACAGAGAGGTTCTTCAAAAACTTTGAAAATGGGTCATGCGTGTGAGATCGAACATCAAGAACAGCTGGATGTTGCATCACGACAATGCGTCTTGTCACACAGCCATTTCAGTAAACGAGTTTGTAGCCAGTAAAAACAATTCCTGTGGCTCCTCAGCTTCCTTATTGATCTGACCTGAGTCCTAGTGACTTTTTTCTCTTCCCGATATTAAAAAAATCACCTCAAGGGAAGTCATTTTGGGACCATAGAAAATAGTCAAAAGGCTCTAACCGATCAGCTGAAGGCTATTCCAGTATACGAGTTCCAGCACTGCTATGGGGAATGGAAGAACCATCTCCAGCGCTATGTGGCTTCCCAAGGAAGGAACCTTCCTTCTGGTGAATTATCATTATTATTTCTTATAATTTCTTTCTGTCAACTCATTGCCGCCATAACGCTTGTTTAATTAGATGTGGGACACCCGGTATGATGTCACTAGGGATTACTTCGGCTATCGCCGCAGGGCTCTTTATTCATTCGTTATTTCTAAATCCATCCGTGGCACATGCTGTCACCCATTAGCTCCTTCCATATTTTACGGTTCCTCTCCCTGTTGGCTTAATGTGCGGTCTACCTATCATAAACCAATATTACGCCAATTAGGCCTGGGGTAAGAATAATATTTTAGGTATCGGAGCCCTGCATTTACAAAACATGTAAAACCGTCCAATTTACCGTATATTCGGCGTTTCGTGAATTGGGAACGAAGCTAACAACAATTAATGCATATACCGGCCTCATTTATTCCGTGTGTACGCTTTCACGTTGGCGAAAATAAAAATAGGGATTGCCTCTCAAAAAAAGAAACCATAAAAATTTGAACGCATGATACTATACTAGGTGTGTAAATTAAATAAAGAGCATGATTTTTTTTCTTATTTTTCTATTCGAATATAATTACAATTCAGTATTGTTTTCTTCAAAATAGCTTCCTTGGGAAGCCACACAGCGCTGAAGACGATTCTTCTATTCCTCATAGCAGTGTTGGAACCTCTATACTCGAATAGCCTTCAGCTGGTCGGTTACAGCCGTTTGAATGTTTCCTATGGTCCCAAAATGACGTCCTTTAAGGTGCTTTTTCAATTTTGGGAAGAGAAAAAAAGTCACAAGGACTCAAGTCAGGCGAATAAGGGGGCTGAGGAGCCATAGGAATGTTTTTATTGGCTAAAAACTCATTTGCTGAAATGGTTGTGTGACAAGGCGCATTATCGTGATGCAACATTCAGTTGTTCTTGATGTTTGGTCTCACACGCATGACCCTTTTTCGAAGTTTTTAAAGAACCTTTCTGTAAAAGTGTTGATTTACTGATTGGCCTGGAGGTACAAACTCTTTGTGGACAATTTCCTGATAATCAAAAAAGCAAATCAGCATGCATTTGATCTTTGACTAGCTCATTCTTGTTTTTTGGGTCTTGGAGAACTTGAAGTGTGCTATTCCATGCTTTGGCGCTTGGTTTCTGGGTCGTCCTCAAACACCCAAGTCTCATCATGATATGTTAAATAAAATGGTCGGTTAAATTTTCAGTCGATTCCAAATAGTCAAGACACATTTCTCTCCTGATGTCCTTTTGTTCCTGCGAAAGGTTTTTTGGAACCATTTTTGCGCAGATTTTTCTCATCCCCAATTCGTTAGTCCAAATCTGATGAACCGTGGTGTGCTTTAAATTCTTCCTTTAAAGTCTTCCCCGATCATTCTTGTCGTCAACCGATGATCTGAACGCACAATATCCCGTATTATATCGACATTTTCTTCGGTTCTTGAAGATGAAGGCCTTCCACCGAGTGTTTCATCTTCAATCGACTCTCTTCCTTCTGAGTATACCTTAAACCACCGAAAAACCTGGGTCCAAGCCAAAATTAATGTCACTCGTTTTTAAAACGCACTAAAAAAAACGGTTTACGAAAACAGTCATAAAGACCAAAGAAATGACTCAAGTCAACTAACAAGTTCAAACTTGTATTGAAGGTGCGTTACATGTTAACCTACTAATCTCAAAACTTAACAAAAAACAAAAGTCTCATTACTTAATTTACAGACCTCGTATAAGCGGATAATAATTCTTGTCAAATATTATATACACATGTGGTATAAAAATGTATTTATCCTTTTCTTTCTTCTCAAATAAGGAAGGGTAAGAAATCATTATCTCCAAAATATATCTAGATATTTTATTTTATATCAAATGCTGGTATAATTCCATTTGTTTCTTGTTTCAAACTGGCTTTAAAAGGAACAGATCCAATGAAGTTACCAACGTTTAACTCAACTACTGCAACACTAACAGATCGATTTCGATTGAAAGTCGATTACAGCTTACGGTTTGTTTGAAGATACACTGAGCGAAAATAAAATACGCTGTAAAAAGCTTTATACGTTTGTAGCGTTTGTTAATGTAAACGATTTTACTCACTAATAGAAATTCAGAGTGCCAGCCGGCTAAACCAATTTAAATTAAAATTAAATACGTCAGAGATAGTTCCGTTAGTGAATACGATATTTATCGAGTTAGTCCGGACTCACAATGAACGCAGAAACGTGCAAATATCCGATACCGCACCAAAACGCACTAATGATAATAATTATCCGTATTACTAATGTATACTTTGTACAACATTAAAAACCGATGCACGCCACCGATGACCCTATTAAATAAGCAGTGATTATGTGAACCTTACATAGGCCAGGCCCGTTGTCAAAAATACCTCGCTTTTTTTGCCATGTCCTTTTATTATTTACGTTCGCTAACTGTATACGCCGAGTCGGCGTCTCTCTCTCCCCCACCACGCGCATGAACAAACATCGAGCGGAGGCAGCACTTTGTATAAGGGCTGATACCATGTAGTCCACAGATGAGGAAATGACATTAACTGCCATAAAATAATATTTGTATGAAAGTACAAGTATCTAACTACGATATGTGCAAATTTCAGCCCTTAATGTTAAAAAATGAGGCAGTGGCGATTTTTCGAAAAAAAAAAAATATCTCGGCTCCAGAAGGTCGTAGGGTAAAGTTTTTTTAAATATGTAAAAAAATAGCAGCTGTCGAATGTAAATAACGTCATTTCGATATAATTTAAACTTTTTTGAAAAAAATTACATTTCTTCTGTAAAAAAATGGCGATTTTTACGCGGTTATTTTAACATATTAACAATCATATTACGATTCGCGCTTTATTTGTACACGAAAGTACAAGTCTTTAAGAAAATTTTAAGCCCCAACTGAACTTGTTAGGTGCATTTGTGTATGTATTATTGGAGTCTAAAAAAAACATTCTCTGCGAAAAATGCGATTTTTTGCAAAAACTATCAGGAATTTTGCAATATTCAAAATATCAGCTTATTCTACTTATACATTCCCCAAGTTTCATGAAAAAATATGATATCTTTTTCAAAGATATAAGCAATTAAAGCAATCCCGATTTTTAGCTGTTTTTTTGCAATAAAAAAATTATTTATCAATTAATTAATGTCGGATTAGGCTTAAATTGTTTGTTTTAATAAGTTCTAAAATTTTTATTTGAAACTTTTTTTTGTAGTGCGCATAGTTTTTTTAAAACGAAAAAAGGGTTTTTGGCCAACTTTGAATGCCATTTTGTATATGATGCGGCGAAATTTGGCTCGGGAAAAGTAGTTTATTCAATACTACGGAATTTTTCCGATTTTTTATGTATATTTTCGTGCTGTCCCTAATTTTGGCACGTAAAAATGTAATGGGCTTGGCCTAATTGGCGTTAATAGTTTTTTTGTGTCTTTTTTGAGATTCGAACTTTTATCTTGCATTGAACAACTGTTATTTTCAGAACAATCAAAGTGTTATAGTTGTCATACTTCCGTTTGCGAAATGGAAAAACAGTTAAACAGCTACTTCCAGAGTCAGTAGCTTCTTTGATACGCTATTTTGAAAAAGTAGCAAAGAAACAATGATCGTTACCCTTAACAGCTGTTAGAAAAGTAATTTAAATATTAAACAAAATTATAGTCCAGAATATTGTTTTAACGTGTAGTAGGCGTCCTAAACTTGAATATTTCTGCGGTTAATTCTATTCCTCAAAAAAGCAAAAAACAGTGAACATTTAAAATTTCCTAGAAGGCGTAATCCTACCAAGAGGGTTACAAATACTGCAGCATTCAATACACGTGATATTCGTAATATTTATATTAATTGATATTTCTGAAAAAAAAAACTACACTGCACTGTTTGTGAGAAAATATTTTTTTTTTGTTTAAAAAATTAAAACCTTCCTTGAGTTTTTTTCTAAGTATTAATTTTTCCTCGCATTAAAAAAAAATATACAAATGCCAACTACCCAATTTTCCTTGCTCTTTTTTTCTATTTGCATATGGGGCATTTCACGCCAACTAAGTGAGGTCAAAAAAATTCTGTTTGAAACATATCATAATCGATAGTACTTGCTAAAAAACTAACTTCCCTAAAATTTTAAATTTTTTGAGCCACAAGGAGAGGGATGGTGAGGGTGAGAAAATAAAAATTTTCGTTTCGACTCTAAAATTTCAATCTTTCTCGGTAAGAAAATGAAAAAAATTAAAAAGAAGGTTGCAATGGTTTTCGATGTTTTTTTTTGCGTAGAATACGATAAAAATATTTTCAAAATGATTGGGGGTAGTTTTCACCCTTATTTTGAGGACTGAAAGTTTAAAATCGAAATTTCGAAAAGTATGACACGATTTTTTTTTCATTTTTTTTTAATTTCTTTCTTTTTTTTGTACTTTCGGTTAATTTTTAATTCATAATGGGGGTCGACCAGGAACTGGCCCAAAAAATGGCCCAAAGGTGAAAAAAACGTGGTTTTAGCGTATTTTCTCATCATGTGAGATAGTAAATGGCAAGTGAATAATATATTTCAAGGTTTTTGGGGTCGTTGATTACGAATCTAACGTAGAAAATTGTTCGTAGAATACGATGGTATTTTTTAAATTTCAAAATTTAGCCATTTTTAAAAAGTTGACGACCATACTGGATCCGCCATTTTGTTTTTTAAAATTCTGAAGTTATATTCGTAATCAGCGACCTCAAAAACCTTGGAAAATATTATTCACTTGCCATTTACTATCTCAGAGGGTGAGAAAATACGCTAAAACCACGTTTTTTCACCTTTTGGGCCGTTTTTTGGGCCAATTCCTGGTCGACGCCCATTATGAATTTAAAATTAATCGAAAGTACAAAAAAAAGAAAGAAATTGAAAAAAAAAATCGTATCATACTTTTCGAAATTTCGATTTTAAACTTTCAATCCTCAAAATAAGGATGAAAACTACACCCAATAATTTTGAAAATTATTGGGGGTAATTATTAAATTTTTGTCGTATTCTACGCAAAAAAACACATTGAAACCCATTGCAACCTTCTTTTTAATTTTTTTCATTTTCTTATTGAGAAAGGTTGAAATTTTTGAGTCGAAACGAAAATTTGTATTTTCTCACCCTCACCATCCCTCTCCTTGTGGCTTAAAAAATTTAAAATTTTAGGGAAGTTAGTTTTTTAGCAAGTACTATCGATTGTGATATGTTTCAAACAGAAATTCTTTTTGACCTCACTTGGCGTGAAATGTCCCATATTTATGCATCTCATGTCTTTTAAAACATATAATTTTTTTAAAGTTATTTCTCTTTGTAATGTTGAAAAAATAAAGGTTAACTTATTTAACAGTAATTAAACACGTAGAATCCATCCTGGAGTGGGACAGAACATAGAATCCATCCATATGTCAAAATTATTTCTAGAGACTGAGTAATTTTATAACAATCTGGCATCAGTGCGCTCTAAAACTTTTGAAATATAAATACAAGCTCTAACACGTTTGAATAATCCGCAAGTTTCCAGTGTGCCCACGGACTAAACGACTTCGTTAGTACTGGTATAAAAGTAAATACACTGCTTAATCTGACAAGTAAGTAAGTAGATAAAGAAAACGTAGAATGGAGTGAGAGTTTGTTTTAATTATTTGATGGAGCAATTAGTTTTGGTGAGATAAAAAGTTTGCCTCACTTATTTTTCTTTCTATAGACACGAAATACGCGTATTTATTTAGAAGGGCTTCACTAGAAATGACAAAAAGCCCTCAAAAAGGCTCCATTTAATTAAGGTTAATTAAGTAACTACGAGTACAAAAGCTCCATTGTACTTGTTCTTCTAGAGCTTGGGATAAATTCGTTACCTCATTTTGGTGTTTTTATAAAAAAATGCTCACACATGTCGGTTTTATCTTTTACAATGATACATTTTTCAATAAATGTCTTTTCGCGCAATTACGCCACCGCACATTTTTTTTTCAATGGATATGGAAAGAGAAGTAATTTTTGCGTGCGGTAGTGTAAAAAAATGGTATATCGAAAGTGAAAAAGTAAACATTGCAGCTCAGCTAGACACAGGGTATAGAAGAAACACTGAACTACACAATCAAAGAGTGAAGTATAGTCGCTACATTTGACTTATAATTAATTGTATGCATTTTGAGAGGAGGTGACACGATGAGTCCACGTATTCATCTAATTCCGGAGTTCTTCGTGGTTTAATTAACTTTTGTACTTATTTGGACGTTGCCCTAAAAGACCATTTGGAAAAACCAACTGTTTTCGTTAAGCAAATGGTAATAAGATCATGTAATAAAGAAATATTATACTTTCTATTATAAAGTTGTTATGAACACAATAACTAGAAAATTTAAACAGTACATATGCAAGTATACGAGGTACCTATATAAATTAAGTAATGAGACTGGCAACGTAGCGCCCGATCTAGCAACATTTCGGAGATGGGAGTTGGAAGGGCGGTAGGTTAACATGTAATACACCTTCAGTACAAGTTTGACCTTGTTAGAGTCATTTGGTTGTTCTTTGGGTGTTTTCGTAAACCATTTTTTTCTAGTGCGTATTAGAAATTAGTGTATTAATTTTGAGCAACGGTGTGCTATTAGGTTTTGCTTCAGACTTGGACACAGAGCAACGGATACTTTTGCAAAATTTGATCGTCGGTTGACGACAATAATGATCGAGGAAGAGTTAAATTTGAAGCACACCACTGTTCATCAGCTTTTGACTAACAAATTGGGGATGAGAAAAATCTGCTCAAAAATGGTTCCAAAAAACCTTTCGCAGGAACAAAAGTACATCAGGAGAGAAAGGTGCCTTGACTTCTTGGAATCGCTTGAAAATTATCCCCATTTTATGGAACGTGTATTGGTTATGAGACTTAGGTGTGTGAGTACAACCGGAAACCAAACGCCAAAGCATGGAAAGGCACACTTCAAGCTCTCCAAGACCCAAAAAAAGTAAGAATGAGCAAATCGAAGATCAAATGCATGCTGATATGATTTTTTGATAGCCAGGGAATTGTCCACAAAGAGTTTGTGCCTCCAAGCCAAACAGTAAAGCAACACTTTACATAGAGGTTCTCGAAAAACTTCGAAAAAGGACCAAATATCTTGATATTTGGTCTCACACGCATCTCACATCACAACTGGATGTTGCATCACGAGAATGCGCCTTGTCACACAGCCATTTCAGTAAACGAGTTTTGAGCCAGTAAAAACATTCCTGTGGTTCATCGGCCTCCGTATCCACCTGACTTGTCCTTGTGACTTTTTTTCGCTTCCCGAGATTGAAAAATCACCTCAAGGGACGTCATTTTGGGACCATAGAAAACATTCAAACAGTTGTAACCGACCAGCTGAAGGCGAGTCCAGTATATGACTTCCAGCACTGTTAAGAGTAATGGAAGAACCGCCTCCAGCGCTGTGTGGCTTCCCAAGGAATTTATTTTGAAGGAGACAATACTGAATTGTAATTCTATTCGAATAAAAAAAATAAAAAAAACCAGTCTCGTTACTTAATTTACACACCTCGTATATATAAATATTATTAAGACCCTTAAAATTTTTAGTTTTCGACTTTCGAAAAATTAAAAATCTTCGGTTTAGTTTCACGGCCATATTTCATATAAATATGCATTTGCAATCCCCCACATTTTTTACACGAGTCGTCACTGCTTCATTTTGGTATGATACCTTCAACATTATTTTAATGTGGTTTGCTAGACTATTTTAAACCAAGATTTCGACTCATTTATATAGAACCCAGACTATCGACTACATTTATATAGAAGTCCATACCCAACACCCGTCAATCTCCAGTCCTTCAGTGTCTGAACCAGATTCGGATCGTTTCAAGAGAGTCTTACTGTATATAATATTGTAACTGTAGCAACGATATGCTGCGTTCACTCTCTAGAGGAAGTTTGTGCAGGTAAACTAACAAAAGGACCACTGAACTAACTAATGTACTGACAGCGGTAACTCTAAGGCATTAAATAAGACCTGCTGTAATAGGCAAGGCGGTGTGTCTGACCTGCATTATCTTTGCCATAATGTATTGCTCGAGCCTGGAATATGTGCGAATACATTTACTCTTAGATGTCAGCGGACTTTAAAATACTACTCAGCAGCATCTCAAAGAAAATTGAATTAACTGGACTTTATTAGATGTGGTATGACAGGACATAATGTTAGTAACTCTGAATACGATCTCCCTTATTTACACGAAAATCACAACAAATACGAAGGTAACCTCGAAATACCTTGTTGAAACTTGACTTTGATGACTTTGATAAATAGCCTAGGAAAATTTTTTTCAAAAAAATTCCTCGAGCGTTAAAAAAAATTTGATAAGTAGGTAAAAAAAAGTACAAATTGAGTGCACTAGTTTTGGATCAAATCGGTTTGTAGGAACATAACCAAAAAAAATCATAAACGTGTGAATGACCGGTTTTTTCACTTTTTGAGTACCAAAAAAAAATTATTTCAGAAAAACAAAAAAATAGCACGTTATAGCGTTTAAAAAGACGAAGAAACTCAGTTTTAAAAAATTAAAATCGGTTCAAAAACTTTTTGCAAAAAAAAATAATAATAAAAACCTTCGAAAATTGCCCTTTCTTTACTATCTAATTTTACTCGGCCTATGAAAGTCGTAGGGAGTTCCGCAATTTTCGGCGGCTATTTACAGTAAAAATGTTATCAAAAAATATTCATAACTTTTGGCGCAATTCGAACAAATGTGAAAAAAGGTGTTTCCGAAAAATAGCCCGGCAATTGTCAATAACAGTCCTATGGTAATTTTTCAAAGTGCGTTTGGTTGTGAAGAGGTGCTCTACAATCATACAATGGATCAAGTTTGTCAAATTTGAGGAAATATTTCAAAAACGACATTGAAAACCGGGCTGTTTTGCGTTTCGGGCGCTCAGGCGCTCGAGCGAAGGGGAAAGGCCGCATGGTGGGGGGAACTATCTCAATTCGAGCGCATGAAAGTTCCCCCCCACCATGCGGCCTTTCCCCTTCGCTCGAGCGCCCGAAAAGTTTTACAAAAATTTACAAAAAAATTAAAGGATCAAGTGTACTTTTTCTGAACATTGTGTAATCGTCCTCCAAATGAAAAAATAAATTTATTTTTCAGCGTTTTTTACAATTTTGCTTTAGTTATTTGTTAAATTTAAAAAAAAAAAAAACGTAATCTCATGCCAACAATCCGACCACTTTCAAAAACACAGTAACGAAATTTTGAATTTGTCGAATTCTGGGCATTGTAAATAAAGTTTACTACAGAAATGTAATAGCAGAATAGACAAGAATTTATTTGTTTAGCAGAAACTGATTCAAACGCATTTTTCACAACAAATACCAAGAAAACCTCGAAATTTTTGTTATTTAGTTTAGTTTTGTTTAATTAGTCATTTCTTTATTACATATGTAAGTTATACTGAATTACATATTTTGTGAGAATTTCAAATAAACTGATTACCTAATACTGGGTGTGCGGTTATTATTCAAATCAGTTTATATAAGAAAATATCATTTTATATATAAAGGAGGAGAATTCATTCAATTAAAATATCTCCAAGATAGTTGATCAGCCGAGAATTCCTTTCGAAAATTCATACACGTGCTATTATAGATACCTGATGTCAATTTGTCAACTTTCCGATGAATTATGGTATACAGGAAGGATGAATAATATAATATAGATTTTTGTATGGAGGAATCAATCAATCTTCATGTTTCCCTTAAACGACTATGCCGAGGCATATTTATAATGATGACACCGGTTTATCGACCATTACTCGAGGCGGAGTGTAGGGCGTATTATAATTTGATATTTTAATAAATGCATAGTCAGCTGTAATATTTATCACACACAGGCCGCGCTTTAATAAAACAAGCCCCCCGACTGCTGAGAAAATTAAAATTTTGAATGCCCCTACCATGTACACGTTACGTTAGATTAATTAAAATTTCGTATAGTTTAAAGTTTAATACGAAATAGTGATTGTAACATGGAAGAGCTATAATAGTCCAGTAGGCAGAGACTTTTATGTATTCTTGAAACATATAGGGTTAGTTTACACGGTTTCCTATGTATTTTTTTTTTGCGTAGAACACAAAGCGCGGGGTCCGTAGACCTGAAACCGTCCTGCGAAAATGATCTGGTTTTTTGATTTTTCAACTCTTTAAATAATAAATTGTAAAATGTTAAAATCTCAATGTGCCTCAAGAACATTTTTTTTTTCAAAAAATTATTTCGCTTCTTGAAATATTTAATGGTCGCTTAAGCCCCCTAACCCATCGCCAGGTCTACATTTTTGTATTTAGGTAATACTAAACGAAGTTTTGAGCAACTTTTCACATTTCCTCAAATATTCCAAAATGTCTACCAGCTCTCCTACTATAACACATTTTTACTCCTCTCTTTAGAGTCTCTCATACGTCCTTCCGTCAATGACATGACGGAATCGATGATGATTACGAGTCCGACCTTGCGTTGTATCACACTTTTCAGACCTTAGTTTTGGCTGATTGTGCCGCAATACATTGGTGATCGGTGTAATAAAGGTGTCAACGACTGATTGATTTAACAACTCAAGAACCACCCAGGCCACCTCTAAACCAACCCCCACTCGCCCCCACGGCTCCGCTCCCGTTGGAGGCTGTGTGGGATGTATTTTTTTCTAGAATTCATGTCTCGTGGATGGCCAGTTAAGTGCCAACAGCGAAAGAGGGGTTGTAGGGTAGGCGCAACATTAAAAATAACGAAAACAAATGGAAGCAGTCGGTATACTTCCATGTTTCCGACTATTAAAGAAACTTTAACTTAAAGAAAGTTTTAAAGTTTAACAATAAACTGTGATGAATAAGTAAGAAGTTCTGTAAACGTTAGAGAAACAAGCGACAATCCTGAAGAGTCTCGATCTGCTGCAAATTTTATGTATGAGAATGGTCGCGGGACGAATGACAATTTCTCTCTGATTTTAATTATTTAAGTGCCTAGGTCTCATCTCAAATTTAAATGCGACTTTAAAATTGCAATTAAGCTACCAAAGCCATTCGGAATAATTTAAATTCTCATTCCAGCAACTACTATTTCGACGTGGAGAAAATTTTAGTTTGATAGGCACTTGAATATCTTTCTAAATTTGTAGTTTTCCATAAAATTACCCTCTCTTTCGAATTAGACAAAAAAAATACTAATTTGTTTATTTTCAATTAACGAGGTGTGTAAATTAAGTAATGAGACTGTCAACGTAGCGCCCGATCTAGCAACAGTGCGGAGACGAGACTTGGAGGGTAGGTTAACATGTAATGCAACTTCAGTACAAGTTTGAACTTGTTAGAGTCATTTGTTTGTTCTTTGTGACTGTTTTCGTAAACCGGTTTTTTTTCTAGTGCGCTTTAAAAATGAGTGACATTAATTTTGAGCAACGGTGTGCATCAGACTTGGACACAGCGCAACGGATACTTTTGCAAAACTTCAACGCGCCTACGGAGACTTGTTTTTTTCAAAAGACCAGGTTTTTCAGTGATTTAAGGCATTCTCAGAAGGAAGAGAGTCGATTGAAGATGAACCACGCAGCGGAAGGCCTTCATCAACAAGAACCAAATGTCGATATAAAACGGAATCTTGTGCGTTCAGATCGTCGGTTGACGACAAGAATGATCGAGAAAAAGTTAAATTTGAATCTCACTACTGTTCATCTGATTTTGACTAACGAATTGGGGATGAGAACAATCTGCCTAAAAATGGTTCCAAAAATCCTTTCGCAGGAACAAAAGGACATCAGGAGAGAAAGGTGTCTTTTTGGAATCGATTGAAAATGATCCCCGTTTTATGGAACGTGTCGTTACTGGTGATGAGACTTGAGTGTTTGAGTACGATCCGGAAACCAAGCGTCAAAGCATGGAACGGCACACTTCAAGCTCTCCAAGACCCAAAAAAGCAAAAATGAGCAAGTCGCGAGCGCCTCCAGGCTAAACAGTAAATCAACACGTTTTCTTGAAAAACTTCGGAAAAGGGTCATGCGTGTGAGACCAAACATGAACTTCTCCTGAGATTGAAAAATCACCTCAAGGGACGTGATTTTGGGACCACAGAAAACATTCGAACGGCTGTAACCGACCAGCTGAAGGCTATTCCTATATGAGTTCCAGCACTGCTATGAGGAATGTAAGAAACGTATCCAGCGCTGTGTGGCTTCCCAATGACAATATTAAATTTTAATTCTATTCGAATAAATTAATAAAAAAAATCTCTCATTACTTAATTTACACACGACGTAGTCTCAACTTACATAAACTGTATTGTTTTTATCATAAAAAGCACCAGTACAAGAATATACAGACGTTTTCCCGATAGTTTTTCCAAACATTTTAAAGTGGTTTCCAGTAAAATCGCAGTGGAAATGGTATTGAGAGTAGACGCTTTAAATTTCCGCTAAGCTTACTGTGGTTTAGTTTTGAAGCTGAAACTTGAAACTATAATCCAAACAGATTAATATTTACTAGACAAAATGGAAATAACCTGCCACTTATCTATTTGGAATTGTTTTCATTGTAATAAAATCGTTGAGGTAGTTTATTTCAATCCTTTCTAGGCAGGATATGTGCATAAAAGTTTTATTACCCCAGATGTTGGTACAGTACTTAAACACAATTTTAAATAGAACCCTTTTGCAAAAGAAAATCATATTTTAAACCCACAAATAACGTTAGTTATAGGAAGTAACTCCCCATACAATCAATCATAGAATGTGAGTTTCAGATTTACGCGATTAGGCAAATTGGCAAGTTGTCGTTCCGCCACGGCGTGGATAGTATCGCTTGCCGTCCCTGCTAGGTACATAACGTCAAGGAAGATACTCAAAAATATGTCCATTGGATACTCCTGGTTACCTCTGTTGGTGACTATAGAGAAACTAGAAAAAATTAAACTTAAATACCTTAATCGCTACTTGCAATTTAGGTTTAAGGTTCTTGCGAACGAACTATTCAGATCCCATGATTTCTAGTCTCTCTGTAGTCACCAAAAGAGGTAACCAAGAACCTCAAAGGACGTTGTATTTTTCTGATAAGTTTATTTAAATTTTTTAAACAGGTTAACAGTCTGGGTTTATGATACGAGACATTAAAAGACAGGAATGATTAAAATGAACTAAATGGTTTTAAAATTGTAGATAAACAACCATTTGTAGAAAACACATTGTATTATACAGTGGTAGTCAAAAGTTACCAACCCCCCCTCGTATCTTTTGACTTAAATGGGATCCTATGGCAAGTGATACCTCATTTGAAAGATATCACAGGCCTACAAAAAAAAAGTGTCTGGTTCTGGGATGGAGACTAACTTTTACTTATGTACTTTGTGCCGCTGAATCCGAATTCATCATAAAAAATAGGGGTTCCGCAGCTAATTTTGAAGATAACCTCAAAAAACTGTCGAAAACGACGTGTTTCCGTTGTAAAAGCTTGAGAAGACCAAAAAAAATGCCCACAAAAAAATGTATCTGGTTCTGGGATGGAAACTAACTTTTTCTTATGTATTTTGTGCCGCTGAATCCCAGAATATTCCCAGATTTCCGCTCTCAGAGATACAACAATATGCAGATTTGTCTTCAGCTTGCTGTTGTTTCAAGTTATTTTCGTAGTCTGAATTCCAGAAAGTCAAATGCAAGTATGTTCATGTGATTACTAAAGAATTTCCACTTAGTCTTGATTTTAGACTGATTCGATCCACGTTATTCAAGATTTTACCGTTAAAAATGCAATTTTTTACATATTCTTGAGGATGATCTTTGAAATTCACTTGTTAAACCAAATTTCATTCGGGTTTAAGAAATTTCATTCGGGTTAAATAACACATTCGGGTTTAAGAAATTAAGATACATAGGATTACTGTATTTTATATGTGACGCGAATCATATTCCCATTTCTTTCAAGCTTTTATTACAAAAAAAATGTCGTTTTCAACAGTTTTTTGAGGTTATCCTCAAAATTAACTGCGGAAAGCCTATTTTTTATGATGAATTCGGATTCAGCGGCACAAAAAACATAAGAAAAAGTTAGTCTCCATCCCAGAACCAGATACTTTATTTTTGTGGGCATTTTTTTTGGTCTTCTCAAGCTTTTACAAACGAAACACGCCGTTTTCGACAGTTTTTTGAGGTTATCTTCAAAATTAGCTGCGGAACCCCTATTTTTTATGATGAATTCGGATTCAGCGGTACAAAATACATAAGAAAACGTTAGTCTCCACCCCAGAACCAGACACTTTTTTTGTGGGTCTGTGTATTTAAAAGATCTATTCGGTCATAGTAATTTTGTTTTGGTTTAGGGTAGTTTGATGGATTAAATAAACACTAAAATTTTAGTTTAGCATCTATTTAATAAAGATTCAAGAAACATCTTGAATTTACTAAGTGTTGAAATATGCCCTGACTGCCGAATATTTTTTACTTGCCGAATTGCAATTTTAACTATACATATCATTTTCGACGTGTTTTAGCCGTTGACCCGTTTAGCGTCATGGTCTAGTCAGAATTTGGCATAGATAATCCGAAATGACAATGTTTGGAGGAAATTGCCCGAAATCATAATATTTTATGACATTTTGGTTCTTTTACCAGGCATATGTCCTATGTACTTTGACCCACTGATCATCATGGTGCTATCTGAATTTGTCTTACACACGCCAAATTATCAAAATCTAAATGTTGTCGTTGACCTCATGACCTCATAAATCCTCAATCTACAGTTTTCCAATATTTTATTCAGACATTATTTCCGACGTATTTAGACGCAGTGAAATATTCGTCTCAATCATTGAATTTCTGAATAATATACATACATTGAGAATCTAAACAGAAATGAAGACAGTCATTTCTAACATCATAAATTGAGTCGTTTTTGGGACAATTTCCGCCCATTATTGGCCTTTAGGAGGACTTGTTCCAAATTTTCACAACACCATAATGTTCAGCGGGTCAAAATGCTTTGGAAATCATACAGCTTGTCAAAATAGCACTGGGGCTTTAAATGGGGCACATAACTTGAGTGTATGAGGACAAAGATTTTTTAAAACACTGTTCATGATCATTTCCTTAGAGCTATAATCTGTTTTGGATGCAAAATAGAACCCAATAAACTCCGGGATAATGATTAGCATCCCCAAAATTATAGGAAAGCACATTGTCCAGCGTTAGTAAAGCATTTATTTATAAGACAACGATTTGTAATTTTCCGTGAGTTTGGGCCGAAAAGTCGAAAAAAAAAAACAAAGATCTTTGTTCTCGGCAATCAAGGGATTAAAATGGGCTCCATCTACTTCCTGACAGTTAAACATCCTCTTGCTTGCTCTGTCAAATGTGTCAGCGAAAATTGCCCTACGTTCTTCAACAATTCATTTCTTCAAAACGTCAGTACTGTCATGTTCTTTAGCGTCAACCTTAGTTAATTGATCACAGTAGCTCTGTGGCATCATCTATGGTAATTACGTCACCTGTTACCAATAGTAAAGAAGCTTACATCCGTTTATTTTCACTCTCCAAATTTAATTAGTCCAAGTATGACCGTCTAAAAGATGCGGGAGTGGGGGGGAGACTTTTGACTAGCACTATATACAGGAAATTTAATCACTTCTTGCGGTATAAAATATCCGAGACGTAAATTCCAAAGATGCGGCGTATATCTGGAAAATTCGCTCACTTTTACGGCACCGGTTCTTTCTTTACCTTTCGGTACGTATTCCATAAAAAGTGAAAAACTTTGTGATACATAGCCTTTCGTTTTGCGGAACTTAAGAAAGCAATATGGATTTGGGAAAGCCTCGAACTTCCCCATTTTCATAATATAAGAGCAATTTGTTCTCGGCGATAACGAAACCGAGGATACAAATTGAGGTGTTCTAAAAGTAAAGTTTACGCATCGGCGTTTATCGGGCCGCGCCTTCGGTAAAAGGCCTTATATAGCGACAGGTACAACGTCATTTTAACCGGCGATAACGCGCCGCTTTGATGCCTTTCGAAAGAGGTCCTGTTTTATACACGGTGGAGACTTTAACTGGAATATATTCGCTAGCGGGGTGGTGAATGATTTTTCAAAAAATTCCCGAGACACGTCAACTTTTAAATATATTTACCTACATTTTGCAAGTAATGTGAAAAATATAGCCCTTCAGGGGTGGCTGAAACCACCCTCGACATGATTTTTTTTCAAATGCAACCCTATGGCTTGTGACCCCTCGTTGTAAAGCTGGTGGAAAGACGAATCCAACGCACTGATCAAATTTTAATTTTTAGTATGTTTGTAGGGTTGCATACAATTAAAACGTAATTTTATAGTTTAATTTATTTTTAACGCAACAATTTCGTACTCAAAATGTGTGTTGTTTAGTTTTGGAATGTAAACCTTACTTTTCATATGTCCCCACAAAAAATTCCAAGCAATTTATTGCCACAACTGATATTTGTTATTTCTTGCTAGTGTTTTTACACGGCCGCAAAGAGTAATTTATTTTGTATGCTGTATTCAGAGTTTGAAACGAAGTGTTATTTCAAATTGGTGAAAATGTCTTATTTAACTGAATCACTAAAAATCGAAATTTTGGATATGGTGATTGGGCGCGAACTCAATGCGAAGTTGTTCGCTTGTTTCAAGAAACGCATCCTGACTTGCCACCACTAAATCAAGGTACCATTAGTAAAATTGAGGCACAATATCGAGAGATGGGTCATGTCAGGAAAGTACCGAGTAAGAGGCAGCTGTTGTTGATGACGACACGAAGTTGAATTTGTTGCTTGCTCTAGAAGAAAATCCAATCACTCCAGCCCGTCAACTAGTCCGTGATAGTAATCTTAATCACAAAACAGTTTTAAATATACTTAAATATGAGAAAAAAATGCCCATATAAAATGCAAGCCGTTCAAGAGCTACTTGAAGATGATCCAGATCGACGGTTAGAATTTTGCGATTTATTGATGACTTGTATTGATCAAAACCAGTTATCTTTAGAGTGGATAGTTTTCTCTGACGAGGCTACTTTTACATTAAATGGGCACGTAAATCGCCAAAATTGTCGTTACTGGGCTGAAGAGAACCCCCATTGGATGAGGGAACTCCATACTCAGCGCCCACAGAAAACTAATGTGTGGGCCGGAATAATACAAGATAGAATTGTAGGACCATTTTTCTTTGATGACACTCTTAATGGAGCAAGATACTTGCGTTTACTCCAGCACGAACTAATGCCAGTGCTATGTCATTTATTTCCAAACCCCTTAAACCCTAACTTGACCGACGAGAGGTTATGGTTTCAGCAAGATGGGGCCCCACCACACTATGCTGCCATTGTTCGTCAGTATCTGGACATAAGTTTTCCCGGTAGGTGGAATGGGAGGCGAGGTAATATTGAGTGGCCAGCAAGATCTCCAGATCTTACACCACTGGATTTCTTTTTGTGGGGACATCTTAAAAGTAGGGTTTACATTCAGAAACCCAACAACATAGCAGATCTGCAGGAAAGGATAAGAGAGGAAATCGGAAAAATAACACCGCAAATGTTGCATAATGTAAGAGACGAAACCTACTACAGACTGGGATGCTGCCAACAAGTGAATGGTGCACATTTTGAACAATTGTTACGTTGAAAATAAATTTAATTTTTAAATTGTTTTAATTGTATGCAACCCTACAAACATACTAAAAATTAAAATTTGATCAGTGCGTTGGATTCCTCTTTCCACCAGCTTTACAATGAGGGGTCACTAGCCATAGGGTTGCATTTGAAAAAATCATGTCTAGGGTGGTTTCAGCCACCCCTGAAGAGCTATATTTTTCATATTACCTGCAAAATGTAGGTAAATACATTTAAAAGTTGACGTGTCTCGGGAATTTTTTTGAAAAATCATTCACCACCCGCTAGCGAATATATTCCAGTTAAAGTCTCCACCGTGTATACACCGTGTCTGAAATTCAATGTTGACGGCGCGGCGCGCGGCGCTTTTTTAACGAGTGTGTTCGAGGTGTTTATGTCGTCGGCGACAGTATTACGTTAATAATAAAATGTCACACGTGCAAACGACTAAAAAACTACAATTTGCTGACACAGTTGATCGGTGATTTCGAAGATTTATTTTATGACAGCGCGAGTGTAATGTGTAGAGTCTATAAGGACAAACTGTGATGAATTAGGATAAACGCGATTTTAGCTGTCACATAAATGGTGTGAAACAAAAATAAAAAAAGAGGGTATGCCCAAGAGAGCTCAGTTTATGTTCGACTTACTTTTAATGCTAAGTGCAAGTGATGTACCTCTGAATGTACTCAATAAACAACAATCTCGTGAGTTTTGAGATGTAACGACATCTCAAAACTCACGAGTAACGACTAGGTCGCACAACCTTTAGACGACGGGAAATCCAGTACAATGGCTCAACAAAATGTTCCTTGCCCTTCTTCAAACACCATTATTTTGATGTTTTAGGGTCGCCAATTACGAATCTGAAGTCAGATTTTAAAAATTCAAGATGACGGATCTAATATGGCGGACAAAAATCTCAAATTTGCCCGAAATCGTTCTGAAAACTGTACACATTGGTTTTTGAAATCGCTGATTATGAAACCAAAATTGTATTTGAAATATTCAAGATGGTGGAGCCAATATGGCGACGAAAGTTTTTAATTCAATCAAATATGGAATAAAATCTCTATCCATTTGTTTTTGGCATCATTGATTACGATTTGGGGGGTTGCTAATGACAAATATGATATCAGATTTTTGGAATACAATATGACTGATTCAGTTAGATGAATTCAAACTGGTGCAGTCAAGATACCAGTTGATAAAAAGAATATACATATATGAGCTATTTACTTGGAAAGAGCATTGTTTTCATTTTGTTGTCGAATTGAGAAATGTCCATATAATGTGTCAAAATAAATTCGAAATACAAAAATATGTTATCACTTGACTTTATCATGTGATGAATATTTTTCGTTTTCAGCAATTCAACAACTTCAGCCGATCTCAGTAAGTGATGGTTTCCGAAAAGGAGTAGAAAATTTGATAATATTGATGAAAATATGTATGTACTCAAGAGTTCGTATGTCATGATTTTTTGTTTTTTTGATCTTGAATCCGCCATTTTGAATTATAAGAATTTAAAATCAAATACGTAGTCAAAGTCGTTGAGGTATTTTATATTTTTCCATTGTTTCTATCATTTCTCTATTATAAGTTGACATCCTGGATCCGCCATCTTGAATCCGCCATTTGATATGCATCATTTTCAATTGTAGAAGTCTGATTGACAATTACTAACCCCAAATCACTCCTCTACATACTTTCAGTATTATATTATTTTTTTTTTTTTGTTTCAGCAACTGCTAACTTGCATCCGCCATTTTGAATTTGAAAAAGCTAATAGCAGATTCGTGAAGGGTAGTGTCAAGACTTCGTAGGACTTCGTAGTCAAATAATTGATTAAGTGGAAAAATTTAGCGTTACCTTTCTGGACGAGAAATCCAGTATTATACTGGCCCTACTCATGATTAACACTTTACCCATGATCAATCTGCGATATAAGATACTTTTTTATACATTTTCTTAGAAGGATCATGAACCTCAAATGCCCATTCTCTAAAGATTAAGACGGTAAGTTTTACATACATATGGGGCATTTCACGCCAAGTGAGGTCAAAAAAATTCTGTTTGAAACATATCACAATCGATAGTACTTGCTGAAAAACTAACTTCCCTAAAATTTTAGATTTTTTGAGCCACAAGGAGGGGATGGATGGTGAGGGTGAGAAAATACAAATTTTAGTTTCGACTCTAAAATTTCAATCTTTCTCAACTAAAAAAATGAAAAAAATTAAAAAGAAGGTTGCAATTGTTTTCGATGTGTTTTTTTGCATAGAATACGATAAAAAATTTCAAAATTATTGGGGGTTGTTTTCACCCTTATTTTGAGGATTGAAAGTTTAAAATCGAAATTTCGAAAAGTATGACGATTTTTTTTTCACTTTTTTTTAATTTCTTTCTTTTTTTTTGTACTTTCGATTAATTTTTAATTCATAATGAGTGTCAACCAGCAACTGACCCAAAAAGACGGGCCAAAAGGTGGTTTTAGCGTATTTGCTCATCCTGTTAGCAAGTGAATAATATAATCCAAAGTGAATAATATATTCGTAATCAGCGACCCCAAAAACCTTGGAATATATTATTCACTTGCCATTTACTATCTCACAGGATGAGAAAATACGCTAAAACCACGTTTTTTCACCTTTGGGCCATTTTTTGGGCCAGTTCCTGGTCTACGCCCATTATGAATTAAACGTTAATCGAAAGTACAAAAAAAAAAGAAAGAAATTTAAAAAAAATTGAAAAAAGCGTCACACTTTTCAAAAATTTCGATTTTTAATTTTCAATCCCTCAAAATAAGAGTGAAAACTACCCCCAATAATTTTGAAAATATTTTTATTGTTTTCTACGCAAAAAAAACATCGAAAACCATTGCAACCTTCTTTTTAATTTTTTTCATTTTCTTACCGAGAAAGATTGAAATTTTAGACGAAACGAAAATTTGTATTTTCTCACCCTCACCATCCCTCTCCTTGTGGCTCAAAAAAATCTAAAATTTTAGGGAAGTTAGTTTTTTTAGCAAGTACTAGCGATTGTGATATGTTTCAAACAGAATTTTTTTTGACCTCACTTAGTTGGCGTGAAATGCTCCATATGTACATATATATATGGTTATAAAGTGTGAATTTATTGCTTTTGTTACTTTATTTAATATTAGTTACTTTCTTGTTTTGCATGTATTATATTATGATGCGTACGCCTATGCCCTACGGCACATTTCGGCCAACTCTACTACATACATAGGTCTACAAAAAAAGTTCTGTCCTAAAATGGAGACCCCACTATTCCTAAGTATTTTGAAGTGTTAAAACCGAATTTATGTCCTCAGCCTAAAATTTTCTGCAACCTACTAATCATTTTTAACACTCTAATAAGCGAAATCTCGATGGTGAGCATTGAGTTTGGGACACAGTGTAGCTATACCGACCGACGCATTAGATAACATTATTTGCTTTTGAATTTTTAAGAGCGGATCCACCTCGGCGAAGTCGAAAAGTGTGAAGGTAAAGGGCGCGAAATTTATAGCATTTTATGGCGCAAAATTTCCCTAAACTCTTCGGGCATGAATGGCTTTTCACAACTGACGGAGAAATTTCGAATAATTGTTTAGACTTCGGTGGGGCGGAGAAATTACTGCAAAAACTTTCCATTATGGAACGTAAACTCTCAGTGCAGGTCGTTATTATACATGAGGTTTCTTAGAAAGGCCGAGTGTGAAAATAATGGTTAATCTGCGAAGATTAGGGGGAAGAACAATTAGGAAGGCAACAGAAAGATGGAAAATTATACCTATTAATGATATTTACGGCTTTAATAAATACATATACTACCTAGGCTGCTAACTCCGGAGAGCCGTTCGACAGCGTTATCGAGGGTGGAACAAACTTTTAACAATACGTTTATTGCCCAACGTTTTTGACAAAATAAAACAGTACGCGCCATCGAAATTATTGAGGCAGAAAATCGTGAAACATAAATAACCCTTGTGACGATTGCTGCCAAAATTTGCACCACTTTTGTTTCTAAATTTTAACCATAATAAAATCTGTTTATTTGGGACAGCATTCATGTCGTATACTCGTACAGCGTGTCCTTTTATATTTTGACACCCATGTACAGGGTGAATCGAAAAATATATGAAACAGCTTTAAATAAGAAAGTGTTATATTTTACTATGAATATATGTTTTATATTTTTTTTCCATATTATCTTCTGGTACCACGAGATAAAACAAATGAATAACTATAACTTGAAAAAACAAGGAGACATTTTTTTAACGGAACACTCTGTAACTGTATATTTTTCGATATGTCTCATTTTTCCCCTTTTTATATGTACAGGATTTACCTACGAGGTGTGTAAATTAAGTAATAAGACTGGCGACGTAGCGATCCAGCAACACCGGAGACGGGACTTGGAAAGAAAGTATGTTAACATGTTTTTTCAAGGACGGTGTTTTTTCAAGAGCCCAGGTTTTTCGGTGGTTTAAGGCATTCTCAGAAGGAAGAGAGTCGATTGAAGATGAAAAAAACGGGATCTTGTTCGTTAAATCGTCGATTGATGACAAGAATAATCGGGGTAGAGTTAAATTTGAATTACACTACTGTTCATCAGATTTTGACAAACGAATTGGGGACGAGAAAAATTTGCGCAAAAATTGTTCCAAAAAACCTTTAGCAGGAACAAAAGGACATCAGGAGAGAAACGTGTCGTGACTTTTTGGAATCGATTGAAAATTATCTCCATTTTATGGAACGTGTTACTGGTGATGAGACTTAGGTGTTTGAGTATGATCCGGAAACTAAGCGCCAAAGCATGGAATGACACACTTCAAGCTCGCCAAGACCCAAAAAAGCAAGAATGAGCAATTCGGAGATCAAATGTATGCTGATTTGCTTTTTTTAATAACCAGGGAATTGTCCACAAAGAGTTTGTACCTCCAGGCCAAACAGTAAATCAACACTTTTACAGAAAGGTTCTTGAAAAGCTTCGAAAAAGGGTCAAGCGTGTGAGACCAAACATCAAGAACAACTGGATGTTGCATCACGACAATGCGCCTTTTACACAGCCATTTTAGCCACAGTAAACGAGTTTTTAGTTAGTAAAAACATTCCTGTGGTCTTTCAGCCTCCGTATTCGCCTGACTTGAGTCCTTGTGACTTTTTTCTCTTCCCGATATTGAAAAAATCACCTCATGGGACGTTATTTTGAGACCATAGAAAACATTCAAGCGGCTGTAACCGACCAGCTGAAGGCTATTTCAATTCCAGCAGAGCAGCATTCTGAGTTCCAGTACTGCTGTGAGGAATGAAAGAACAGTCTCCAGCACTGTGTGTCTTCCCTAGGGAGTTATTTTTGAAGGAGACAATACTGACCTTTCATTCTCTTCGAACAAAAACAAAATTAAAAAACCAGTCTCTTTACTTAATTTACACACCTCGTATATGTGGTTCATCCCTCTTTTGAAATGTTTTATTTCAAATTATATAGAGTTTAGTACAAATTTAAATCTAGGTGGCCACGATAAGAATCACTACTAAACGTCTCGTAGAACTCTTTACCATAAAAACGGTCTTAACACAGTTTCTTATTTCTTATATTAAAAAAATGGGTTATTCAGAAGAAAAACAGGAAATAGTTGAAATTCAATAAACCATAGTAAGTATAGTGGAAAAATGTAGAAAAATATAAGCATTAAAATTACATCACTGCCAAGTTATAAATGGATCACATGCTGAACATTTGTTTTCATCAAATTTAAAGTAGTTTTCAAAGACATCATAATTTTAAGATATCGGTAGTTTTTAATTATTTTTTTTTTGTGTTGCACTCTTATTAATAAAAATGAAGGTATTTGTGAAGGTATGTAGTAGTGTGTAGTGTTTGCATCCATATATTTGAGTGCATTCGAAAATGAAAAATCTACGAGGTGTTTTCCTGTGAAACCGAGTCTAAAAAAAATTAAAATTTCATGATTTAAGATAAGAGTTTTTGGTATGCAACAAGCAAACGTGTCTTCGTATCTAAAGGAGAGAAACGGGGTGAAATTTAAAGACACTGCCATCAGTTTTCTTTTCCACACCGACCAAGAATATACATTTGTTCCGTAGAAACCGTACTAGATATAAAATTTTTATCTCTTCTCTATTAGCCCAACATTGTGTTAGATAAGAATTTTACAGCAACATATTACACTTCTAGACGTATGGGTACAACATTTCAAGTTTATTTTTGTTGTAACTTTTCAAATACATAAACTTGATATAAATGCCTTTCCAACGTGATAAGAATTTTTACTGCATATTTCATAACCAAGACTGAAACTACAAAAAGTCATCGAGTGGTTCGTGATTATTTCTTCATAGATGGAATGATTGAAAAATGATTGAAAACAAAATGTCAACAAAAACATTAAATAGTTATACTCATAAAGAAACGTACTTTTTCTACGACCGCTATGAAAAACAACTACAAAGTTGTGTATTGTTCATACTCGTGAGAAATCATTTCTCACAGTTCATTTCCCGCACCTGTACATTTTAAATGGGGAATCGTCGACACCAAAATGAACGTAGTTGACTGCTAGCGCTTCTGTTTTAAAGTAATTATTGAAAATAATTGTTTGATCTGTCAAATCGTAAATATCGAATTATTTATAAGTAGAACAAAGTGCTTTAAATCAAATATATTTAAAAGCAAAATTTTAAAAATTGTTATATGCTAATTATGTAATTGTTACTAATTATGGACACATGTAGCAGTGATAATGAATCCGAAAACAACACTCCACCAGAAATACTGGGTATAGATATAGAGCTGCCGCCGTAAGTTTAAAATTACCACAAATTTCAAGGAAAATAAAATTATAGGTGCTAATAAAATTGTGATATCGATTGAACAGCCAACTGTAACTAATCCTTTTACTCAAGTGGACCCAGAGAACCCACATTATTTACATGATGAAGAATAAAGGTGGTCATTTTGATGAAAAAAAGGTATAGTTTATGCCACGTATATTATTTATTTAAAGATCAACCCTCGACGTCAACGAATATTAATATATAAAAAAAACTTTTAAAAAACGACATACCAGGATTATCTTTAAATAATTGTAGCAATTTTACTATTAACTATAATTTCAAATAACTAATGTGTCATCGTTTTTTTAAATACAGTTATGTAAAAATAAATGCTTGTAGTAAATTTCTTTCTACATTTTTATAAAAAAATGTGCAGTCGTAGAAAAGGTATAGTGTGAAACATGTGCAAAAATGCCAATTCCTCACTCGTTTGAATTGCCATCAAATTAGACATTTTCTGCACTTCCTGCACAATATACTATTGTATACGAGGTGTCTAAATTAAGTAATGAGACTGATTTTTTTAATTTCTTTATTCGAACCGAATTACAATTCAGTATTGTCTCCTTCGAAACAACTTCCTTGGGAAGCCACACAGTGCTGGAGATGGTTCCTCCATTCCTCATAGCAGTGCTGGAACTCATACAGTGGATAGCCTTCAACTGGTCTGTTACAGCCGTTTGAATGTTTTTTTATGGTCCCAGAATGACGTTCCTTGAGGTGATTTTTCAATCTCGGGAATAGAAAAAAGTGACAAGGACTCAAGTCAGGCGAATAAGGAGGCTGAAGATGCACAGGAATATTTTACTGGCTAAAAAATCGTTTACTGAAATGGCTATGTGACAAGGCGCATTGTCGTGATGCAATATCCAGTTGTTTGGTCTCACACGCATGACCCTTTTTCGAAGTTTTTCAAGAACGCCTCTTTAAAAGTGTTGATTTACAGTTTGGTCTGGAGGCACAAACTCTTTGTAGACAATTCCCAGGCTATCAAAATAGCAAATCAGCATGCATTGATCTTCGACATGCTCATTATTGCTTTTTTGGGGCTTGGAGAGCTTGAAGTGTGTCATTCCATGCTTTGGCGCTTGGTTTCCGGGTCGTACACTAACTTCGAAACAGGATCGTGCGTGTGACCCGACATCAACAACAACCGGATGTTGCTTCACGACAATGCGTCTTGTCACACAGCTATTTCAGTAAACGAGTTTTTAGCCAGTAATAACATTCATGTGGCTCCTCAGCCTCCTTATTCGCCTGACTTGAGTCCTTGTGACTTTTTTCTCTTACCGAGTTTGAAAAATCACCTCAAGGGACGTCATTTTGGGACCACAAGAAACATTCAAACGGCTGCAACCGACCAGCTGAAGGCTATTCCAGTATATGAGTTCCAGCACTGCTGTAAGCAATGGAAGAACCGTCTCCAGCGCTGTGTGGCTTCCCAAGGAAGTTATTTCGAAGGAGATAATACTGAATTGTAATTATATTCGAATAGAGAAATTTAAAAGATCAGTTTCATCAGTTACTTAATTTACACACCTCGTACCTATAAATTAAAGCATATTTCATTTTTAATTACTTGACATCTATCTGTTTTCAACAACTGAAAACCGAGTTTTGTGGTGCACATTCTAAATTACATTAGTCTACAAAAAAAAATGTTCTGTCTTTGCGATCAGACCCATCATTTCCTATGTATTTTGATGCACTGAAACCAAATTTGGCAACAAAAAATTCTACCGCATCAATTTTTCTCTCCACCCCCATATAACCCCCAAAACTCTTATTGAGGGAATTAAAAAAAAATCATAATGGTTTTTGGGGTTGCTGATCACGAATCTGAAGTCAAGAATAAATTTCGACTTAATGACAGCTGTTATTAAGTCGAAATTTATTCTTGACTTCAGATTCGTGATCAGCGATCCAAAAAACCAAAAAAATTTTTTTATTTCTTCCATAAGAGTATGGAGGAGTTTATGGTCTGATCGCAAAGAGAGAACATTTTTTTTTGTAGAACTGTGTAATCTTTTGTACTCTGTATTCATACAAAAATTGATGTATTATACCTAAAATGACATAGAAAATCCTGATGTTTTCCACGTGTTCCGCACTGTAGATTCTATTAAAGCAGAAATTGAAAGAAGTCCGCGACTATTGTTTAAAAACGTATTTATTTCTGTCCTGTCTTCCAGTTTGGCGAAACACAAATATTGCGCTATGAAACCGCGTAAGCTCCCAGAAAATGATGGATAACAATACGAAACGCATTTATCATTTTTGTATGATTAATATTAGAGACGATATGTCAGATGCGGAAGGAACTAAAAGAAAACATCTAAAATCTTTTTTTCACTTCCTGTTTGTTTTCGTTATTTTGATGGCGGGCTGCATATTTGTAACGAGACAAAAGTCTCGAAACTAGCAATAAAACCAAATAACTTTTTGGTCTTGTTAGTTTAATTCATACAATTTACCATAAAATGATATGGCAACAAAAAAACCTGACATATTACATTTCTTACGAAACGATACTATAGAATAATTACGAATTAAAAACTCACCTTGCATATGGTTTGTTTTGGCTTCCAGACTTTAAATGTTTTACGTAAAATTATAAACTTACCTGAAAAAAAAATAAAGGTAATATTAATTAAATGGTTCCATATTATTATATAACAATGGTAACAATAATATTTATGTAACACCAATATTGTTTGTAAGAACTAAGAAACTTTTATGAAATTTTATTAGTAAGTAGTTTGAACAGAACTGTGTCTGGCGATTTTCCCCACCCTGAGCTCGCTGGACAAGCCAGAGGGTAGCTCAATTTAATTGTACCTGTCGTTGTAGCAATTGTGACGCATCGAAAAAAATGTTGTGTTCAGATTAGGAAAACTTTTACAGAAGCTTACACAATGTTAAAAGAAGTGTACGGGAATGAATGTTTATCCCACACATAAGTTTTTGAATGGTTTAAAGAGGGACGTGAAACGACCGAAGACGATCCGCACCCCGGACAGCCCTCAACGTCAAAAACGGACGAAGACATTGAAAAAATTGGTAAATTAATCCGCGAAGATCGTCGTCTAAGCATCCGAGGGCTTCCTAAAATAACAGGAATCGACAAAGAATGTGTTCGCCAGATTTTGCATGAATCGTTCAACATGTGCAAAGTTTGCGCAAAAATGGTTCCAAAACTCCTCACTCCCGAGCAAAAGGAATCAAAAACGAACATTTGCGCTGACATTCTAAACAACATTGACACCTATCCAGGCTTGTTAGACATGGTGATTACTTGTAATGGCAAGATTCGAAAGTGTGGAAGCGGTTAAAGCAAAAGCGACGGAGGTTCTGAACCAGCTAACAGAAGCGGTCTTCCAGCACTGCTTTCAACAATGGAAGAGTCGTATGGAACGGTGCAGAGATCGCCAAGGGGAGTACATTGAAGGCGAAAAAGTTGGTACTGTAATTGGTAACTGGTAATGTAATAAAAAGTGTTATGAGAGCAGTTCGGTTATTTAATAGCCACACCTCGTATTCCGTTTTTTTATTGTACCTTCTTCTATTAAGCGGTTTATGAAAATTTGAAGACATGTGTCTTTTTGCGAGTGCTTTCTGTATAACTGTCACTATAAGTGTCAACTGTCACTTTTCCGTCTGTCTGTCATTAGGTCATTTTCATTATTTGATAAGTAGAATTTATACGTAATACTTGGAACTATTCTTAAGCGAAAAAAATCATGACAATAAATTGATAAATGATGATAAACAAATATTAATAGTCCCAAAATTAACGCGATCATCTATTTATTTGTTTGTTAATTTATTTGTATGTTTATTTAAGTATTAACGTATTTAATGTAAATGATAATAGAATGCAGGCTTTCACGGCTGTTGTCTAATGGTGAAGTTATTTCTTCCGGGTTTTGCCGCGGTCGTCTAAATTGACGTTTCGCTGATCATGCTGTCAGCTTCTTCATCATGATCAGCGAAACGTCTAGTCAAGTTAGACGACCGCGGCAAAACCCGGAAGAAATAACTTCACCAATGTAAATGATATTTGTTAAGGAATACGAGGTGTGTGAATTAAGTAATGAGACTTGCAATGTAACGCCCGATCTAGCAACACTGCGGAGACGGGACTTGGAAGAGAGTTAGGTTGACATGTAATGCATATATGATCGAGGAAAAGTTAAATTTGAATCACACCACTGTTTCGTTAATCACATTTTGATTAACGAATTGGGGATGAAAAAAATCTGCGCAAAAATGGTCCCAAAAAACCTTTCGCAGGAACAAAAGGACAGCAGGGTGAAGGGGGGGCATGAGAGAAAGGTGTCTTGACCTTTTGTAGAACGTGTCATTACTGGTGATTAGACTTGGGTGTTTGAGTACCACCCGGAAACCAAGCGCCAAAGCATGAAATGGCATGATTCAAGCTGTCCAAGATCCAAAAAAGCAAGAGTGAGCAAGTCGAAGATCAAATACATGCTGATTTGCTATTTTGATAGCCGAGGAATTGTCCACAGTGTTTGTGCTTCCAGGCCAAACAGTAACTTAACACTTTTACAGAGAGGTTCATGAAAAACTTCGAAAAAGGGTCATGCGTGTGAGACCAAACATCAAGAACAACTGGTGTTTCATCACGTCTTGTGACACATCCATTTCAGTAAACGAGTTATTAGCCAGTAAAAACATTCCTCTGGCTCCTTAGCCTCCTTATTCGCCTGACTTGAGTTCCTGGGGTCTTCTCGAGATTGAAAGATAACCTCAAGAGACGTCATTTTGGGACTATAGAAAACATTCAAACGGCTGTAACCGACCAGCCGAAGGCTATTTCAGTATATGAGTTCCAGCGCTTCTATGAGGAATAGAACAGCCGTCTCCAGCGCAATATGGTTTCCCAAGGAAGTTATTTTGAAGGAGACAATACTCAATTGTATTTAGATTGGATTTAAAAATTTAAAAAAGTCAGTGTCATTATTTAATTTACACACTTTAGTCCAATTGATAAAAACCTTGCATTAATTAGGGCAAATGATTTTTTTCTAGGACTGTATGGTACAAGGTGGGAAGTGTGAAACTAAGTTTTCGACCTCGAAATCCGGAGGGAGAACTTTTGGCAGGCAAAAAACCACGAAATTTTCGCATTTTTTTTTTTTTTAGTATTTTGCATAATATATATTTCCTAAACTTCTCATGCTACAGAAAATTTTATACGTTCCGAAATTAAAGTAGATAAAATTTCATACAAAATTCATTAGTCAAAGGTGTCATGTGGTTCGTATTCTACGGAAGTTTCAAAATCGTAAAATGAAAAATGTAACAGGTGTTGAGCTAGAGCTGATTTGAGCTACGACCAAAATTAGAAGCAACCAAAAAATTCCATCAAGGGCTTATTTTAAAGCTTAGAGCGTCTAGTTTCAAATGCCGAGTGCGCCTTTGAAAAATCTAATATGGTGGCTCCAATATGGCGGCCTGAAGCAGAAGACAAATCGAGTGTCCAGCAAAAAAAAGCTTGTAAAAATAAAAATTCGCAACCATTTTTTGGCTCAAATTGTAGGTGATGGATGTCCCTGACGGGGGATTTTGGGGTCACTGATTACGAATCTGAAGTTAGTTCTGATTTTCAAAATTCAAGATGCCGGACGTGTTTTTTGAAAATCAACCGATTTGCAACAAATTTGGTGTGCGGTGGTTTTTGGGGTCGCTGATCACGAGTCCGGGGTCATATTTTAAAATTCAGTATGGCGGATTCATAGCACTTCGGTAATCCGTCTATCCTCTATTCAAAAATTAAATTTGAATTCAAATGTAACCATACAAGAATCTATGCAATCAAAAATTATGTTTAATTTAACATTTACAGTAAAATGCTTGCAGTTGATGTAAATTCAAAATTAAATTAAAAATCAAAGTCTCATCTAAATTCGTCGATTTTCAAACTTCCGTAGAATACGAACCACATGACATAATTATCTTTGACCATGATGCATAGGAATAGAAGGAATATGAGATTATAGGAAATTTTATTTACTTTAAATTCGGAACGTATAAAATTTTCTGTAGCATGAGTCGTTTAGGAGGTATTAGCAAAAAACTAAAAAAAGTACAAAAATTTCGTTGTTTTTCGCCTGACAAAAGTTCTCCCCCCGGCTTTTGAGGTCTAAAACTCAGTTTCGTACTTCTCACCTTATGCCAAACAGTTATAGAAAAAAAAAAATCATTTGCCCTAATTAATATAAGCTGAACCTTTCTGAGGCTACGCATCAATGTATGTATTAATAGATTAATGTTGCATGAAATATTCGTCTATAATGACACTAATGAGATGTAACAATGCTGTCACTGATTTCTCTAAACAAATGCCATATTAATTGCCATGCCAATTGCCAACGCGATATTTTCGACAAAGGGAGATACATCTGCAAACAACAGGAGCGATTTTATTGTTAAAAGTAATGCATAATAAAAATGATTGATGAGACTCATTGTTCAATGGCTTTAGTCAGATCACAGTTACAATTTGACATAAATAAATCAAATAAATCGATTATCCAAAACAAATTTTACGAATTATGGAAGTCACGTTGGAACAATTCTGAAGTACAATGTGAAGGGAGGCTTGATATTTGGAATTAATAAGAATTTAGTTTTTTTATTTATATATACACTAATGGAGAAAATTAAAGGGTCAAAGAATTTTCCGATTTTTTTGTGATTTTTCAGAATGCTGTGTCTCAGTGAAAAATGGTCTTATCGAGGTCTAAAAAAAAGCATTTTGAAGCTTCAAATGAAAAATACACAGAACACAGAACACAGAACACAGAACACAGAACACACAACACACAACACACAACACACAACACACAACACACAACACACAACACACAACACACAACACACAACACACAACACACAACACACAACACACAACACACAACACACAACACACAACACACAACACACAACACACAACACACACACATTGTTTGTAAATTTTGCCTAAATTGTTTGTTTTAATAAGTTCTACAACTTTTATTTGAAACTTTTTTTTTGTAGGACGCATAGCTTTTTTTTAAACGAAAAAAAAGTGTTTTTGGCCAACTTTGGACGCCATTTTGAATATGACGCGGCGAGCTGTGGAAAATCAGTTCATTCAATTCTACAGAATTTTTCCGATTTTTTATGTATATTTTCGTGCTGTTACTAATTTTGGCACGTAAAAATGTTTTGGGCTTGTCCTAAATCTATTTATATTTCGTATGTAAATAAAACAACATATTAGGTCTAATCACGTAATATTCCTTCGGCGTTTTTTTCCACTCTTGCCATTTTTAATGCTCACGAGGCTAAACATTTTTGTCCTTTTTGATACGGACCCCCGTACACACTTAGATACACAGAATGTGGCGATGATATAAACATACAACAACCCCTACATGGCTGGCTTACTAATTTATCAAGGGACTAATTATTCTAAATACACATATAAACAATTTCACGTCGCAACCCTCGGGAATTACCTTGACTGTCGTCACGTAGCTGTTTTTAAATACTGGGATTCGTTTTGTCTTTATTATGTTGTTAATTCGTGACCTGCATTGCTAGAGTTGTTGGTGAGTTGTTCGAACCTCATGTTTTCGTTGTCCAGACAACTATTTAGTTAAAAGATGCTCGGAATGTAAAAGAGGTTTCAGAAGAAAACGCTCAGTGGTCTAGTGAAACAATGAATTTAATTTTTTTTTGTAGTCTTTAAGAACGGATTGTACAGAATACACTTACTCTCAGATGTTTTGTGTTAATAACAAACATACAAGGTGGTCCACAGTGAGTTTCATAATAAACGTATTGGGAAAACTATAAATGAGGGGTATAGATGCAAAACTCATATTATCCTCTTTTTAAATTTGTTCAGGAAGATGGAATAACTGATTTCTTACTTTTTAAGTGACTTGGGAATTGAATTTTTTTTTTTTTTTTTGGTATTTGTATTAGAACTTTAACTTTGCTTCTCAATTATTGGTGAAATAACAACGCAACAATATTTGACTTCAAGAAAGTGAATTAAAATTTAGATAATGTGAGTTTTGATACAACTTTTTGGATAACTGTAGTCTTGCTCCAAATTATTCTACATAATATTATTGTTTACACTAAAATTCATGAAGTTAAGCTAAGAAAAGGAACTTGGAACCAAACTCAATGGTATATCAATAAAAATTTTATATAATATGGTAGTTCATATCAAAATAAAAAGCTGCACAAAATACTTAGAATACGGTTTTATTATCATCATTGACTGATGAAGCGAAATATTTTTATAATGAACCTAAAATTGCAAAGTACAAAAAATGTTGACAGTACAAAGTTCTAACATTATCACATTCTCCTTGGGAGAATGTGAGTTTTGAAACAATTTACAGATTCCACAATTTAAAACAAATACGAAAATGTGAGTTTTATACTCCACTTTTAAGATTTAAAATGGTGTAGTTCAACACGATGAAAAAGATAGCGCCACTAACTCTATTTCGAAAAATTTTGGATAATGTGAGTTTTGCATCTGTACCCCTCAAATAATAAATGATATGGCTCTGAAATTTTGGATGTGGTAGTTTTCCGGGATGCACTACACATCTGAAAGGATGACTTTCTGACACTACCTGATATACCAGAAGTGAATACTAACTTCGTTATTTTAAATGATATGCTATAATTTTTTGTGCCATATTTGGTTTCTACTCATTAATTTACAGACACTTTAATAACACTCATATTTCCGTAAGGAGGCATGGGACTACGCCATATTTTAGGGGGTGGTTAGTATACGTTAGTAGAAGGCGAGGTAGAAGGCTATAATGGCAAACAATTTTCAGGGAAATCTTGCGATTTTTTTTCCAAAAATGGCTGCCTCCGGGCAGATCTTGGAAACAGCTTGCGAAATATTTGCGAAATATTTTTTTTATATTAACATCACAGAGTAAGTAAACATTTTTCTATACTTGTGAATTATACAAAATTCTTATTTTGCGTAAAGATACAACTATTGTAAAACTCACAGACGAAATGTTGGGATGAAATAAAAATTCTAAGTACCATATCTTTTACAGATCTCAAAATGTCAAGAAAATCATAAGTATAAAAAAAATTGTATTGTATGTATGTATAAATTAATATTTTTGAATAATTTTGTGGACTTCTCTAGAGAATGTAATTTATTTTAATAAGCAATTTGAGTATTTGTTGTACGGCAAGATTTGCAAAAGTTCTTTTGCAGGCCGCAGACGTCCCCAAGAAAAGAAGTGCAAACCACTTAAGGGGTAAGACTGAGAAAAAATCTAATTTTTGAATTTTTTTTTGCTTAAATGTAAAAACATCCCAAGAATGATATCCAAAAGGAATTATTGATGGGAAAAATGTTTGACAATTATTTTTAACCTAATTTATGAAACAACTATGTCGCTCCGAAATGTCCAAAAATACCGCTCTGCTGCGGTATTTTTAGTATCATATAAAGCCTAGGCATTTTGGAGTATCTGCGGCCCGATCGATAATTTGGAAATGATGATATATGATCCTGGTAGAGCAGACTAAAATTAACATGCCTGTATTTTGAAAATTTCATGAAGTAAACACGTCTTGAAACTTAAACGCGTTTTCCTCGAAAACATGTTTTTCAAACTGGTGGGCAGCATAACTCGCGCAATTTTTATCCGATCGACTTGAAATTTTGACTGTAGCTTTTTAAATAAATTATCTAAAGCGGCACACACCATTTTTTTGATCGGTAAAAAAATACGGATTTTATTAACAAATTAATATCTTTTTTTTTTTTCGTAAAATTTGATTTTTTTCTCAAACTGCTGCATTTTGCAAAAAAATCAATATTTTACAATAATCCGTGTGTAACTATCCATAATTGTGTACCGCTTTAGAAAAACTCATGTAGATAATGAAAGTTTTTTCTAGTAGCTCTTAAAAAATTGCTGTGTTGCCCATCGACGGTCAACAAAAAAAGCGTATGCGTTCGATGTGTATTTATGACACAATTTTGTATTTTTTATTGAACAAAAAAAATATCTGTATATACCTCATTATGTACTTAATAAAGTCCTAAAATGAATTTTTGATCGCTTTATTAGTAGAGTAGAAAAAAAAAAATCCAAAGAATGCCTTGAGTTTTCGAACTCCAGAGAGGTCTAACCCCTTAAGATTTTGAAAATAAAAAATTTTATGTACTTCATTACATATTATTAAATTATAAATCATATTAAATTTTATGTTTTAACATATTTTGGTATTTTCTAATTTCATTTACGGTGCGGCGATTCTTGCTTTTACCACATTTTAGGGGTGGTTTTTACCTTTCAAAAGCATATTCCGGAAGAAAAAATTCAATATTTTTTAGTATTCTATAAGTGTGCAAAGTTTCATTTAAATCGGTGAGTGACAGTTGGGTAGTGTTACTTGTTAGTAACCACCCTCTAAATTATGGTGTGCCTCCTTACAAAAATAGGAGCATGTCAAATTCCACCGGCCGCCACTGCAACGAAACTGCATAAAATCGTTACTCGAGTAGCAACTGCATGTTCGAAAGAATTCGTTCTAATCATTCGCTGAAGTCGGACGTAAAATTCTATCGGTCTCGGACTTAAAACGGAAAATAGGTAGCGACAAAAAGACCAGCCGAACCAGAACGTCGAATGCGATAAAATATGAATCGAAAATGGCTGGAACGCTCCAGTTGCAACTAACTATGTAAACACCATATTCCTTTGTGCCTTTGATTTGTGACTCTCCCTTCGCGGAACTATGCCAATATTGTCGTTAGTTGGTCGGGCGTGTTCGATTTCTCTTCACATCGCATTCTGCGAATTCCTCGCGGCTTACGCGATATGGCATTATTTATTGCGGTTATTTGTATAAACCATTATTGGTTGCGGAAGTCGGGGATACGCCAAATTCGTTGTGACGTTGCGTGCCTCGCTAATTTTGTTTTTTTTTTGCTCCTAATTGGACCAACATTCGTTATCCTCCGCATATGGCAACATATCGACTGATCGATACTAGTACGCTATGTTTCCGGACGTTAAAATAAAACATATATACAACGGTTAGAGAAGAATGTAAAAAAAATACTCTTTTTTACGCTTACTATCCTGAACTATACATATGGGGTATTTCACGCCAACTAAGTGAGGTCAAAAAAAATTCTGTTTGAAACATATCACAATCGATAGTACTTGCTAAAAAACTAACTTCCCTAAAATTTTAGATTTTTTGAGCCACAAGGAGAGGGATGGTGAGGGTAAGAAAATACAAATTTTCGTTTCGACTCTAAAATTTCAATCTTTCTCAATAAAAAAATTAAAAAGAAGGTTGCAATTGTTTTCGATGTTTTTTTTTGCGTAGAATACGATAAAAATATTTTCAAAATTATTGGGGGTAGTTATCACCCTTATTTTGAGGATTAAAAGTTTAAAATCGAAATTTCGAAAAGTATGACGATTTTTTTTTCAATTTGTTTTTCACCCTTATTTTGAGGATTGAAAGTTTAAAATCGAAATTTCGAAAAGTATGACGATTTTTTTTTTTTTTTTTAATTTCTTTCTTTTTTTTGTACTTTCGATTAATTTTTAATTCCCAATGGGCGTCGACCAGGAACTGACCCAAAAAACGGCCCAAAGGTAAAAAAAACGTGGTTTTAGCGTATTTTCTCATCCTGTGAAATAGTAAATGGCAAGTGAATAATATATTCCAAGGTTTTTGGGGTCACTGATTACAAATCTAACGTCAAATTTTCAAAAAAAAACAAAATGGCGGATCCAGTATGGCAGTCAACTTTTAAAAAATGGCTAAATCTGAAATTTAAAAAAATACCATCGTATTCTACGGGAAATTTTCTACGTTAGATTCGTAATCAGCGACCCCAAAAACCTTGGAATATATTATTCACTTGCCATTTACTATCTCACAGGATGAGAAAATACGCTAAAACCACGTTTTTTCACCTTTGGGCCGTTTTTTGGGCCAGTTCCTGGTCGACGCCCGTTATAAATTAAAAATTAATTGAAAGTACAAAAAAAAGAAAGAAATTAAAAAAAAAATAAAAAAAAATCGTCATACTTTTCGAAATTTCGATTTTAAACTTTCAATCCTCAAGATAAGGGTGAAAACTACCCCCAATAATTTTGAAAATGTGTTTAACGTATTCTACGCAAAAACACATCGAAAACCATTGCAACCTTTAATTTTTTTCATTTTCTTACCGAGAAAGATTGAAATTTTAGAGTCGAAACGAAAATTTGTATTTTCTCAACCTCACCATCCCTCTCCTTCTGGCTCAAAAAATCTAACATTTTAGGGAAGTTTTTTAGCACTATCGATTGTGATATGTTTCAAACAGAATTTTTTTTTTTGACCTCACTTGGCGTGAAATGCCCCATATAGAGCCAAATGGAATAAATTCAGTAGCTCCATTATTATGCATTTTTTAGAAAATTCTGAGACACGTCAATTTCTAATTCTAAAATGACATCTTGCGACGTAACAAAGTCATCCCTAAATTCAACCCCTTCAGGTGACAGCTACAACCCATAAATTTTCAAATTGGAAGTAGGGGCTTGCGATGTGCTGTGCTGTGCTAGTGCATCCCAATGTGCTGGTGCACCATCCTGCTGGAACCATATTGCATTACCTGGAAGTTGTGGGTTTCCTTCAGGTGGATACAAGTTTGCCATCGTCGGTACAACATTATTTTGGAGCAGCGCTAAATAAGTTTCTCCATTCAAACATTCAAATTGCCGCTTGCTCGTTTTTTTTTGCTGCTTGCTCGTTTTTGTCGTTCGATTGTCAAGCAAAAAATTGTACCTGTTTATTAGTAAGTTTTTATCTTATAGTAGGGAATGTCGGCAATTACATTTATTTTTTGTTATTATTAACATTTCAGAACCTAAACATGACAAATAGTGTTACTTATAAAAAAGTTTTATTTTAATGTAACGAATTTTCTATGCTGGAGAAACATTTGTTTTCTGGTTAATTTCTGCAATAAAATTTAAAACCATTGCAGTTTTGAATAGAGAATGAAAATACTTTTCCAATGAAGTATCACTAGCCCTTACTTCCAATTAGAAAATTTAGGGGTTGTAGCTGTCACCTAATGAGGGTTGAATTTAGGGATGACTTTTTTTAGGGATGAATTTTTACGTCGCAAGATGTCATTTTAGAATTAGAAATTGACGTGTCTCAGGATTTTCCAAAAAAAAAATGCATAATAATGGAGTTACTGAATTTATACCATTTTTCTGTTCCACACTGTATACTGAACTATATATAAACGATTACCCTTCACTCCTTGAAATACCTATGTTGCGCCACTAGTTAGAAAAAAAAATACGAAATAGTGTGTTCAAAGGCAAACATTCGCACATATACAGGAATGATCTTGTCATGAATGATATTATTTTAAATATTAATGTAAAATTAAATCCATCCACATAATATGTAAGTATTCCCTATACCTAGATATAATAGTAATTGATATACTAGTAATGATATTATTAATGACGCTAATGTTACTATGTATTAATGTTGATAATTGTTATGTTTTTGATAGTTTCTTTATTTTCAATCGTTATTGTTAAAAAATACCGATAGCTTTTGTTTCAAGCATCTTAAGCGTATAATAAATCCATATTTTGAATATTCCTGATTTTTCATATAACTCGATTGACTCGAAGATGACAGAAATTATACGTCCCCCAATTATGTAGGTATGTCTCTTGATTTGGAATTTATTTTTCAAATTCCAACATTTCCATTTTTTAAAAATTATGACTTATGAATGAATGATTTATACTACAACCTTATGTTACCAAATATTTAACAGTAGGCCATATTTTTCAATTCAGCGGTCGAAAAGATCTTAAACCATAAAAACTCTTTTATTTTCACTATTACCCAATATCGAGGTGGAAACAAAATACAAATAAAAGTTTGGCGTTGTGCAGGTTTTTTTTTCTTTTTAGGTATACGTATATCAAATTCTAGTCTCTAGATAGTAGGAACATAACATTTTTTGCAGACTACAATTTTCTTTAGTCGTTTACGTATAAAACAAGGTGGTCAAGTTAAAACAATCACCGCGTACTGAGTACAATGCCCATAACCTGTATCAGTCGCTTAAAATATTTATTGATGATTTATTTATTTATTTACAGTGATTTATGAAACATATTTCGACAAAGTATCGGACTGAAGTACTCACCCCAATGTTTTACGCCTCAACCACCTTCCATCGCGATTTGCGTAAATATTTTCACCACAAAACGCCCACTTAATATACAGAAATTATCACAACACATTCACTCACATCATCGCAGACACTACTGACCTACCCCTCACCTATAAACCTCACGCACGGGCCTGCTGCGTCATGATAACATTTGAATAAGGCTAATTCTAATTGGCGCATTTGGGAGACAAGGTCGTTGCCTTTACAGCGAAGTGCCTTCGATTTTGACCGGCTATTTTTTCTTGGAAAACACTCATTTTGTCTGCGGCGAGTCTGAGATGGTGTGCGACATATTTTAATATGTAAACAATGTAATGCAATTGAACTGTTATAAATAAATATAGAGTATATACATTACATATCTTTATGGAATAATTATTTAATTTTGACATACCTATTGCTTACGTCAAAAAGTTTTAAATGGTTTTTATAAATAAAGTTTTAATGAATAATTGCCTGTTTTCTCAATTTGCAGGAATATCAACAAAGTATTTGAATCCTTATCCTGAGGTATAATCTATGAATTATTTCATGGTTATGCAATATGCAATAAAGTAACATGTCTTTGAGTTTGTTTTTTTTTTTAACGTACAATACATACCTTGCTGCTTTAGAATCATGTTGCTTATACACGAGGTGTGTAAATTAACTAATGAGGCTGATTTTTTTAATTTTTTTTATTCGAATAGAATTACAATTCAGCATTATGTCCTTCAAAATAACCTCCTTAGGAAGTCATATAGCGCTGGAGACAGTTCTTCCATTCCTCATAGCAGTGCTGGAACTCATATACTGGATAGCCTTCAGCTGGTCGCTTACTACAGCCGTTTCAATGTTTTCTATGGTCCCAAAATGACGACCCTTGAGGTGATTTTTTCAGTCTTGGGAAGAGAAAAAAGTCACAAGGAATCAAGTCAAGCGAATAAGGAAGCTAAGGAGCCACAGGAATATTTTTACTGGCTAAAAACTCATTTACTGAAATGGCTGTGTGACAAAGCGCATTATCCTGATACAACATCCAGTTGTTCTTGATGTTTGGTCTCACACGCATGACCCTTTTTCGAAGTTTTTCAAGAAGCTGTCTGTAAAAGTGTTAATTTACTGTTTGGCCTGGAAGCACAAATTCTTTGTGGACAATTATCTAGCTATCAAAAAAGCAAATCAGCATGTATTTGATCTTCGACTTGCTCATTCTTGCTTTTTTTGGGTCTTGGAGAGCTTGAAAGTGTGCCATTCCGAATTCGATTCCGAAAACTCAAGACACCTTGTCAAGATACCTCTGTCCTGATGTCTTTTTGTTCCTGCGAAAGGTTTTTTGGAACCATTTTTGCGCAGATTATTCTCACCCATAATTTGTCAGTCAAAATCTGATGAACAGTGGTGTGATTCAAATTTAACTCTTCCCCGATCATTCTTGTCATCAACCGATGACTGAACGCACAAGATCTCGTATTTTTTGGAAATTTTCATTGGCTCTTGAAGACGAAGGCCTTGCACTACGTGGTTCATCTTCAATAGACTCTCTTCATCTTGAGAATGCCTTAAACCACCGAAAAAACTGGGCTCTTGAAAAAGCACTGTTTCGTAGGCTTGTTGAAGATTTGCAAAAGTATCCTTTTCGCTGTGTCCAAGTCTGAAGCAAAACGTGATAGCACACCGTTACTCAAAATTAATATCACTCATTTTTAAAACGCACTAGAAAAAACCGGTTTACGAAAACAGTCACAAAGAACAAACAACTGACTCTAATAAGTTCAAACCTTTACTAAATGTGCATTACATGTAAACCTACCGCCCGGTCCAAATCTCGTCTCCACAGTGTTGCTAAATCAGGCGCCACGTTACCAGTCTCATTACTTAATTTACACACCTCGTATGTTCTTGTATACGCGGCATGCGTTAGTTATAAATTCCATGTCTAATTTAACATGATAAATAATGTAACCGTATGCTAATAAAGACGCAAGAAACACTTACACTTATGGTGTCTTCAGTTTTAGGTAGTCGTGGTCCTACTCCTAAAGTGTTCTACATAATTTATGACCGTGGAAACATGCTGTACAAGTCTGTGTTGCCGTTGCAGTATCGCATCCACTCTGAAGATTACATCCGTTAATTAATTCTGTTTATGTAAATATCACCGCCGGTAGTGAAACTGGAAATTGTCCTGTTCGTAGAGGAGCATGGAACCCACACCCTATTTTAAAGAGTGACACATAACGTACATAAAAAAAGGATAGTAGACTAGATCACAATGTGTGTTGGGTTCGTAAACCCAAATCTGCAATCGGTTTAACCCCATCAGGTTACAGTTCGTCCCTAATCTCATAAACGCTATAAATTCTAACCTCTAAAATTACATTTATAAAGTTGAGTCAAGACTCATATACGAGGTGTGTAAATTAAGTAATGAAACTGGCAACGTAGCGCCGGATCTAGTAACACTGCGGAGACGGGACTTGGTAGTAATGGACATGTAGTGAACCTTTAGTACAAGTTTGAACTTGCTATAGTCATTTTTTTTTCTTTGTGATTGTTTTCGTAATGCGGTTTTTTCCAGTACGTTTTAAAAATGAGTAATATTCATTTTGAGCAACGGTGTGCTATCAGGTTTAAGGCATTCTCAGAAGGAAGAGAGTCAATTGAAGATGAACCACGCAGGGGAAGGCCTTCATCTTCAAGAACCGATGAAAATGTCGATAGAATACGAGATATTGTGCGTTCAGATAGTAGGTTGACGACACGAATGATCGGGGAAGAGTAATGGTGGGTTCATGCAGAAATTTTTAGTAATAAGAATAAGAATAGTAATAAGCATAAAAGTTAAACCTTCGTTTTATAATGACCCAGTTCATGCAGTAAACATAATTTTTAGTAATAATTTTAAAAATAAGGTTTTGCTGCATGAACTGGGTCATTATAAAACGAAGGTTTAACTTTTATCTTATTACTATTCTTATTCTTATTACTAAAAATTTCTGCATGAACCCACCATAAATCTGAATCACACCGTTCATCAGATTTTGACTAACGAATTGTGGATGAGAAAAACCTGCGCAAAAATGGATTCAAAAAACTTTTCACAGGATCAAAAGGACATCAAGGTGTCTTGACGTGTTGGAATCGATTGAAAATGATCTCCATTTTATGGAACGTGTCATTACTGGTGATGAGACTTGGGTGTTTGAGTATGATCCGGAAACGCCCAAGCATGGAATGGCACACTTCAAACTCCCCAAGACCTAAAAAAGCAAGAATGAGTAAGTCGAAGATCAAATGCATGCTGATTTACTTTTTTGATAGCCAGGGAATTGTCCGCAGAGAATTTGTGCTTCCAGACCAAACAGTAAATCAACTTTGAAAAAAGTGAGACCATACATCAAGAATAAATAGATGTTGCACCACGACAATGCGCCTTGTCACTCAGCCATTTCAGTAAACGATTTTTATATTTAAAATCTTATTCGCCTGATTTGAGTCCTTGTGACTTTTTCTCTTTCCGAGATTGAAAAATCACCTCAAGAGACGTCATTTTGGGACCATAGAAAACATTCAAAAGGCTGTAACCGACCAGCTGAAGGCTATCCAGTATATGAGTTCCAGCACTGTTATGAGGAATGGAGGAATCATCTCAAGCGCTGTGTGGCTTCCCAAGGAAGTTATTTTGAAGGAGTTTTTACAATACTGAATTGTAATTATATTAGAATAAAAAAAATAAAAAGATCAGTTTCATTACTTAATTTGCACACCTCGTAGGTATCGTTGTGTAGAAAGCCGTAACTGCAAAAAAATTTAATTAAAAAACTGCTTGGAGAAACCTATAAGTTTCTTAAACTAATAGGTTTTTCCAAACAGTTTTTCCAAAGAGTCTCGTCTAATTGACTTGTTGGGATTAGTGATCAATAATTGTTTTTTGTCCCCTAAGACATTTTTGAATAGAAAAGCTGATACTAATATGCTTTTAAATGGATACGGATTTTAATTAATTACATTCTTATTTGAATGAGCCAATACTGAATTGTAATTCTATTCGAATAAAAAAATTAAAAAAACAGTTTCATTACTTAATTTACACACCTCGTATGTGTCCTTTCAAAGAAGAATTGGTTGTATCTGTTCCTGTTGCTGTATCTAAGCACAGAAGTGTATGGAAACTGCAACAAGGAAAAGATCGATGGCGTGGAAGTTGGAACGTAGCGCAAAGCCTGACAAGAACAAAATATAATAACCCATTTTCCAGCTTTTCCGTTCCATTCACTTTTAAGCTACGCATGAAAGTTTTCAGCCACGATACTTTCTTGACAAGTTAATCACGTTGACATTAAACTCGACTCCCCCTCAAGAACCGAGGGAAATCTGACGTCTAGAATTTATTAAATCCGATTCTCAAAAAACTATATTTTCTATTAAAATTCAGATGAGATATTTTGAGGGCGCCTTTCTTTTATTATCCGATATAATTTAATAGTAGTAGAAGCGGAATTTAATATATTTTCTGATCGATAGACGTTTCTGCCAGTTGAGAGGTGCTCTTTGCTCTACAGCGGGCGACAAAATTCGATAAACCGAAACAGGTCACATTTTAATTAAAAAAGTGCACACATTACTAACGAGGCTAAATATACAGGGTATTCAATTAATTATGGTATGTACACAATAGAACCGCAGATATTTTATGAATAAATATTGAGATTTAACCAAACTTATCTTAGTCCAAAAGTTAGCAGCAACCAGAATATAGGGTGTAAGCATAAGCAGTTTTGTAGCTTTATTCACAACAAAAATTACAATTAAAGACTGACGTTCTGGTGGTCGGTTGGTCATCAACAAGGCTGCAAGAACCATATATTTATAAAAGAACAAGCCATTAAAAGAACATCATCTGATTTGACTGTGAACGAGAGAGATGGAAATAACAGTTATGTCGAAGTATTCCTTGTAACTTCCTTGTTTAAATTGTAATTATTCGTTGTAAATTCCTTGTCCAAAAAAAGTAATCCTTGTAAATGTCGCGAGTAACCGTTTTCGAGATATTTAAACCTATTTAAATCATAATTCATGTACAAAAAAGCAGGCTGTGAATTTTAATGCACAAAAATTGGTTTCGAACTCCATTTTCACAAAGCCTTTTGTGTTCTTCAGCGTTATAGGTGTTTTTAAAAGGTTTTTGAAGTATTTAATTGAAGTTAGGTTGCCAATGCTGCAACACAGTTTCATAAAAGCGGAATTTTGAGTACATAACTGAAAGCTTTAAAAGTTATATATTATGTTTATTTCTAGATAAACGCGGCGATAGCTCAGTGGGTAAAGCGCCAAGTGAGAAGGTGGCGATTACTCCGAGAGCTATTATCTGCGCGGGTTCGAATCCTGCCTGTGGCAATTGGCACATGTCACAGGGTTTGGTTGTGTGTCCTACGTCTTTTCCATGTGTATTCTCCCTCTGCACTGTCGCAATGACTCTTAGAGGTACAATGTCCATTTCTGTGGTGTGATTTATTATTATGATTTATTATTTCTAGATCCCGTTTTCAGAAATCAGAATTCGTGACGATGATTTTAATGGTTTGTCGTCGTCTTCATTATATACTGAGGTCCATAAGTAAAGGATACATTTTATTCTTTTTTCATTATCTACGTAATTTACAATTTATGAGTAAAATCCTGAAGCAAGTCAATTTTTAATTCTAGAATGACATTTTTTGAGCATAATTTTATACTTCCCCCTCCAACCCCCTTGGAGTGACAGATATCCCTTTAAAATTTTTAAATGAAACGAGGGTGCATGTGATAGCTCATTTGAAAGGGTTCTTAATTATCTATTCAGTAATATAAGGTTTTTTGAATTTTGTGTATTTTTCATCAAGAAAATTAAATTTGATAATTTCAAAATTATTATTATTATTATGAAATGTATACAATCAAGTGTCTATGTACCAAATATCTGTAAAATCTGACGTTTGTAGTTAATTTTGTGTCAACATTCAACTTCAATGTATCGGTTTCCCTGATACGCTGCGCAAAATACCCAACAAAAAGAAATAAGTAAAAAGGCTTTCTTTTTACATATCAGAAAAAATTATACATTTAAATTTCTTTATTTGCTACATCTGTGAAAACATATTATTCTATTATGTTATTTATCGCTATCGTCAAGTTGATCATTTTAACAACGAGGCTTTCGGATACCCAAAGAATTGAAATTTTGATATTATTAGGATGTGGTGATAAAACAAGAACGCAGAAGCAGGTATGCATGAAATATTCAATACTAAGTATCCTGACCGCCGCATTTCCCAGGCTACGGTTAGCAGAATAGAAAACAAATTTCGTGAATTTGGAAATGTCACAGATATTCCTAAATCTGGTAGGAAACGCATTTTAGACGATGAACAGAAATTTGATATAGTGTTAGATATTCAAGATAATCCACATAAACTTACAAGACAAGTTGCCGCCGATAATGATGTTAGTAAAACGTCCATATTGCATCTTCTAAAAAACGAAAAATACCACCCATATAAAATTCATTTAGTTGAAGAACTTAACGACGATGACCCCCATCGCCAATTGGAATTTTGCGAAATCATAGCAAATAGATGCCAAGATAATCCTTTATTTATTAAAAAAAAAAAAAACATTATTTTTTTTGATGAAGCAACATTTGTCTTAAATGGAACAGTCAACAAACATAACTGTAGATACTGGAGTACAGAAAATCCACATTGGATGATGAAGGCCAATACTCAAGATCCTGAGAAGGTGAACGTTTGGGCTGGAATTATAAATTCTCAAATTATCGGACCATATTTCTTTGATGGCACATTTCTTAGTTCAAGAGTTAAGAATGCTTTTTCCAGATGATGACAACCTCAATGAAATTGATAGAAATATTTGGTTTCAGCAGGACGGAGCTACACCACATTTTTCATTGGAAGTAATAGCCTATCTGAATCAAGTTTTTCCCAATAGATGGATCGGTAGACGCGGTGAAAATTAGGGGCATGCTCGTTCTCCCGATTTGACCCCGCTTGACTATTTTTTATGGGGTTACTTAAATTCGAAAGTCTACTTCAGCAGACCAAATAACGTACAAGATTTAAAAGACAGCATAAGGCAAGAAATTAATCAAATCACCCCGAAAACAATACAAAATGTTTTAGAAGAATTTCACCAAAGCCTCCATTATTGTCAAGAAGCAACGGGCGCCCAATTTGAACATTTGATTTAAACTGTTCTTCTGTTCTGTTTCATGTTCTTTTCTTTACTTAGTAACATTAAAAATGTAATATTTTTCAATAAAAAAATTATAGAAATTAAAAAAATCTTATGTTGCTGGATGGAGAATTAAAAACCCTTTCAAATGAGCTAACACACGCACCCTCGTTCCATTTATACATATAAAAGGGGTAGCTGTCACTCCAAGGAGGTTGGTGGAGGAGGTATAAAATTATGCTCAAAAAATATAATTCTAGAATTAAAAATTGACGTGTTTCAGGATTTTACTCATAAATTGTAAATTACGTAGATAATGAATTTATCCATTACTTACGGACTTCACTGTATACAAATCAGAGATGAAAATAATGGATAATCAATATTTAGTAAGAAGAATACAATATGTAAGGGGGATATTTCCTCAGGCTAACCTGATTAAATGAGAAGGTAGCGAATGAAATCTGTCTTGGAAATTGGGTATAACTCTCAGACAGGTAGTAATGTATGTAATATTTAGCAAACTTGACATGTACCTGTATGTGTTGAATTAATATAACTGACTTAAAACAACATCCAGGTTATTTTCATCTCCCAATAATGTCAATCAATAGGTTGACATTGACTGGTTTTTGTGCTCCATTAGGATAAGTTCTCAATTATGTGCATTACTGTCATCACAGGTAAACATAATTCGAGAAATATGTTCCAATTTCGTTGTAATATTCGGCTTTTCGTAAGTTTCTAATGGATTCTATTATTTCCCATGTTTGCACTGACACTGACAAAGAGTATACAATTTTAAATAAGGTCTGCGACTGAGTGAGTTTCAATCCACCAATTCGTCATCCGCTTTGGTTATCGCAAAATTTCAGTCACCTACATATGGCGGCTATTACGATACAACGTTGAAAATAATACCAAGAACAATAGGAATTTCATTTGGAAAACAACAAAATGTTAATTCGCCAAATATAGCATTCAGTACCATCGACCCTATACAAAGTGTACGCTAGTTTAAGTCTGTTAAGTTAAGAGTACAGAGTTAGTTGTTCCCCTAAATAAGAAGCAGTTTTTTTTGTTCAAAAATGTCTTAGGGGACAAAAACAATTATTGAATTATTGATATGAAAAACAATTGTTGACTAATCGCAACAAGTCAATTAGACGAGATTGCTGTATTTTAATTTTTAATGACGTTTCAATAAACAATGGCACAGTAATTAGTTTCTTGAGCGTACATCAGGTGACATGAGTCAACCTCAATGTAGGAGATCTTCAAAATACATGCCTCGACCGTCTTGGCAGCATACTAATCGTAAATAAAACTGTCTTCTGACGTTATTCAACATCTGAGACGTGACCGACCTAATGTCAAGCATTATTCTTCGTCTTTAGTCAGCTGGATTGCGTGGCTTAGTTTTGTAAACCATACTTTTCACATACAAGAAGAGGTCTAAAGTCGTAAGATCAGGTGATCGTGCTGGTCATTCTAGCGATTCTCGCCTCCCTATCCACCGAATTTGAAATTTTACTTCAAGATACTGTCAGATATTGATTTGGTATTCTGGAGCTTGGGATTCTATTTGAGGATGATATTAGTTTGGCCAAAGTTGGCGCAACATTGTTTTGGAGCAGTGCTAAATAATTATCTCCATTAAAATTTCCATCAACGAAGGAGGGCCCAATGATATAGTCTTCAATTATTTGTAATTCTTTAAACCAGTGAGGATTTTCTTTAAACCAGTATCGACAGCTTTAACGATTATCATAACCGTGAAGTATAAAAGTGGACTCAAGAGAAAATAAAACATTTTCTAGTTGTATAACACTGTTATCTAACCTTTGCTTTATTTGTTCACAAAACTATGATATTTCTTCTATCAAAATCGTCTTCAGTGAGATAACACAGCAAGTTGCTACGGTGTTTTCAATGAATGTCTATGAATATTATTTTAAATTTTACGTGGTTATAGAAAATAAAATGAGTTCCATATGCGAGGCCTGTATATACCTAGTCTTTTGCGTTTTAATGAAATAAATCCAATTAAAAAGGACCCAAGTGAGGCGCTGCTGAAGGTAAAAATAATTAAGGAATATTTTTAAAGGGCTTATTATATAAACTTAAAGGAACGATTGAATTAGCACAAAAAAAGAAACTGGGAAATATGGAAAAAGAATGTAGGTCTTTTAATTAGAGGCGAGAAAATCTGAGCGTAATTAACCCGTTCCTTTAGAACAAAGGTGAATATTTCTACCGCAGTTGCTTTTACATACCACTTCAACGAATAAAAATTGCACCATAAATCCTTTACGCGTTGTATTATGTTACAGATGCAGAAAATGGTTCATATACAGGGTGTTTATTTTAAGGTGAAATTTCTGGGGCACTTTTAAGTCAAAACTTCATTATTCGTGTAAAAAATTCGTATTTTCAGATTTTCATTTAAAAAGAATCAAAGTATGCATATAATTTTTTCTACTTACCTAAAAACCAAATATCAGGTTTTTTTGGTTCATATACAGGGTGTTTATTTAAAGTGAAATTTCTGGGGCACTAGAAAATTTTTTCTGTAAAAAAATTCATATTTTCATAAACCAAATATTTCAAAAACCAAATATCAGGTTTTCTTTGGTGAGTTCCAGTCCCACAAGAGAGAATTGGCTCTTTTCTGGAGATATAGAGTTACCTATTTTTCCATTGTCGTCAACTATGAGAGTTCCTAGAGGATGTCTATTCTGTGTGTGTGTCTAGAATTTTGTTATTGCTTCTCACGTATACGTTGTACTATATGGTAATGACAATTAAATAATAATGACAGAAAAAGAAACGATGCAATAATGAACTAACAAATCAATAGTTTCTGCCTTTATTACTGTTGTGTTATTGGTCAAAAATTGGTGATAATATGTTTGCTATGTATTTTATTTCTCCACAGTCCTCTTGTCTGCAAACTACAGAATAGTCTCCTGGAAAAGCATTTTAATATCACTTTTAACCTACTGTGTATCGTCTTCAGTATCTCATAGTCAAGAAGAAAAGTCTTTTGTCTGTCTTCCTTCAGTTTTTAGATTTGATTTAGTCATTCATTAATTGTCTGAATATTTTAAAAACATTTTTAATGCGAATTATACGGACTTAAGACATGCAAGTATAGGGTTTTTTCAAATTTGAATGTAAAAAATTGACTAGCCCACTCTGAAAACAAAAATAATGCAAAAATGTCATAGAGACTATGTATAAAAAATGCACCGTAAGGAAGCTAAGCCCTTTTTTGGTAGACCTTACTGATAAGAGGAAACGATGTAACAGCAACATTAATTCAAATGTCAAATGGTTTCATATCATATCATGAATACTGAAAATTGAAATTTTAATAATGATTGGTCCTCCTAGAGCACAAAGGAATGAACATATTTTCTTCGAAAAGTACTAAGAAACAAGATTTCTTTAAAATTTTAATTATTAATAAAACTATTATCAAAGTACAAAATACAAAGTAAATTAGTATCAACGTGTACAAAACTTAATTTTAATATATTTCCATATTTTAAAGCTATTAATTAAAAATTTATTTTTGAGCCTCACCTAAGAGGGCCTGCATTTTTAAAACATAGTTGATTGACATTTTTTATTTTATTTTATTTTAGTTGATTGTATTCAAATTCAGACCACCATGTATTAAACTTCGTTTCTACACTTGGAAAGGGTCGATTTAATTTTTTGCTCTAACCAGGTCTCCAACAACATATTCTATTTGATCGACGATTTAAGGCTTTACATAACCATTGGATTAAACTTCATTCATTTCCACCTTACTAGGTAGGTATATTCAAACTTCTGGTGGTAGAGATCTTCCAGGTTTCTGAACAGAAAATTAATTGAATTTCAAACTGTAATTTAAGGCGCCGAAGTTATGACGCTGTGAACTTCGTCCTTATACATAATAATGTAATGACAAATGTCCGACGCGTGTGATCCTTATAACCAGAGGTCGAAAATCAGAGGTACATGACGTCAATACCAGGGATGGATTTAGGACATCATGAATTCAGTTTTAAACATTTTTCATATGCGACTCGAAATAAGTATAAAAAAAGAACTTACAAAGTAACAATAAATAGGTACATCTTTTCCAGAAAAAGTAATGCATCATGACTATTCACTGACTGTTTGCAACCAGAACTAAAATGAAATCCACTAATAAGTATGCCTTATGCTTAGGTGTTAATGTTTGACGTCTGTCACTGAAAATCCATTTATACATTAAAAACCATCTTTCAACGGAAATACGAGGTGTGTAAATTAAGTAATGAGACTGATTTTTTTAATTTTTCTTTATTCGAATAGGTCTAGAATTCCTAGAACAGAATATAATTCTTTATTCGAATTACAATTCAGTATAGTCTGCTTCAATACAATTTCTTTGGGAAGTCACACATCACTGGAGACAGTTCTTCCATTCCTTATAGCAGTGCTGGAACTCATATACTGGAATAGCTTTCAGCTTGTCGGTAATAGCCGTTTTAATGTTTTCTATGGTATCAAAATGGCGTCCCTTGAGGTGATTTATCAATCTCAGGAAAAGAAAAAAAGTCACAAGGACTCAGGTCAGGCGAATAAGGAGGCCGAGGATCGCCAGGAATGTTTTTACTGGCTAAAAACTCGTTTATTGAAATGACTGTGTGACAAGGCGCCTTGTCGTGATGCAGCATCTAGTTGTTCTTGTTGATGTGAGTGAGTGAGATGTTGGGTCTCACACGCATGATCCTTTTTCGACGTTTTTCAAGAATCTCTCTGTAAGCGTGTTAATTTACTGCTTGGCCTAGAGGCACAAACTCTTTGTGGACAATTCCCTGGCTATCAAAAAAAGCAAATCAACATGCATTTGAATTTCGACTTGCTCATTCTTGCTTTTGTGGGCGTTAGAGAGCTTGAAGAGCTGAAGTGTACCATTCCATGCTTTGGCGCATAGTTTCCGGGTCGTACTCAAACACTCAAGTCTCATCACCAGTAGTGAGACGTTCCATAAAATAGGGATCATTTTCAATCGATTCCAAAAAGTCAAGACACATTTCTCTCCTGATGTCCTTTTGTTCCTGCAAAATTTTTTTGGAACCATTTCTCTTCCCCAATTCGTTAGTCAAAATCTGATGAACAGTGGTGTGATTCAAATTTAAATCTTCCCCGATCAATCTTGTCGTCAACCGACGATCTGAACGCACAAGATCCCGTATTATAACGACATTTTCATAGGTTCTTGAAGATGAAGGCCTTTCGCTGCGTGGTTCCTCTTCAATCGACTCTCTTCCTCTTGAGAATGCCTTAAACCACCAAAAAACATGGGCTCTTGATAGAACACTGTCTACGTAGGCGTGTTGAAGTTTTGCAAAAGTATTCGTTGCGCTGTGTCCAAGTCTGAAACAAAACCTGATAGCACACTGTTGCTCAAAATTAATGTCTCATTTTTAAAACGCACTAGAAAAAAACCGGTTTACGAAAACAGTCACAAAGACCAAACAAATAACCCTAACAACTTGTACTGAAGGTGCATTACATGTTAACCTACCGCCCTTCCAAGTTCTGTCTCGGGGCATTGTGGCCAAACAAAAAAAATTTTAAACCCGCAAAAAAAAACTTTGAATTTTCGCAGCGGTAAAATTTTATGGTTAATTTTTTTATCATCCGAGTATGTTCATTCTTAGGCTGAGCTTACTGTCCATAATTCTAGAAACGGAAAAACCTGCAGGGTGCTCAAAATGGAGCGTCAATGTTGAACAATTTGTTCCTTTATTAAGTCGGTTATTTTAAACAGAATGTACCTACTATATTTTCCTTTCGCTTCCTGTCTCTATCCTCTTACAATATACAAGTATTTCCTTTACGTAAAATGTACCGTTTGTCATTATATGGGGGCCAGTGACAGATTTTTTACCAAGTCCCTCTAAGCATAAATAACAGTGGAATCATAAGAGTTGTATTTGTAAGTAGAGTAGACTTATGTTATTTTTTATTAATTAAGAAGTAATCATCAATCAGGTTACAAATTTTTATCCGGGAGGAAATTACGTATCATTATGATACAACTCCCTGATGCGTCTCACTAATTATCGTTCGAGAAGAAATAATTGACCAAATTTTGACCTGGCTCCCGGACTATTAAAATGACACATATTTGCATGACGTTTGTTTGAAAATCCAACCCGATATTTTGGTATTTTTATATTTTTTTCCATAGAATTGTATTTTGTGCCAAAACGTTTGAGCCGTACGTTATTTGTCGACACAGGAAGACCCGTCACGTCATCGCTGCAAGTCCGCGGACGTTCCGTTACTGCTAAGTGGATTGGAATTGTCCGAAGACCGATTGGAGCAATTTTCTAACGGAAACGGTGCGCTGAGGATATTACGAAAATATATCGCGTCCTTTAGAATATGCTTAATGAATCGTTCGTTCATTCTTTACTTTCCTCAAGGAATTATTTGTCAGACTACCTAAACTATACACAGAGGAAACGTATCATTGCGAACATAAAAGCTTGCGATTTATAAGGGGTCATTCCATATGAAATCGTCTAATTGAAGAAGGCGACCCATTTTAGATTTTGCTGTAACTTTGAGGGACTCTTCTTTAGGGTCCCAAAGAACAAAATGTACGCAAATTTAATTTTTACAAACGCTCGTTTCCGCCTATTCGAATTAAAACTTTTAAAAATCGTCATTTTTATGCTTTATCAAATTTAGCTATAAAATGTTTCCTTTTTAAGATATCTACCCGCTTGAGGCGGCATTTTGAAGGGGAAAGCTGGCAGTTTTAGTGTAAGTATCAAAAATTCGATCAGTCATTACCTACGAATAATGGCAGCGTGTTAAAATTACGTGTTTTTTACTTGTTTTTTTTGTGAATTTTAATCGACTCTATCGTCTTGACTATTTAGAGTAAGCGGCTTATGTTACTCAGAAATTAAGTGTACATATCATAAACGAAATACAGTCACGAGTCGACCCGAGAAGCTCACTCCTTATAAAAAAAACTTTGTTTGAATTTTCGAAATTCAATAATGAAAATATGAAACTTACAGAATCTATAGTTCTTACCTTTATCGTCAAGTGACTGCACGCTCGTTTTGTTATTTTCATGTTTAGGGAATGTACAAGTGGTTTTTTTGTAATGAAAATTGACCTAATTTTATTTTGTAATCTTATAATTTCAATTGTTCTTGATTACTTTTTGTAAATAGAGATTATATCTTACCTTTTTATTCAACTTCGGGTCCTTTTATCTCTACAGTTTCTTATTCGATATGGTTTAACAAATTAAAATAAATTACGAACAAAAATAATTATGAATGTGAAAGAATTTCTAAAGTTTCAATGAAGTTATGGGCATATTAAGTGTAAAATTATCTCTGTAAGTAATATTTGATGGAAACAAGGTAACCGTTACCTAATAATTTGAACTGGAACATTATTTTTATTATATAGTTGGTTTCGTTTACAACATTATAATAATGTGCATCGTTATTTTAGTAACGTTTAGTAACGTTTAGTAAGTTAGTAAGCTATTGGTCAGTTTTCTATCTTTTCAGGAACCTAATGGTCGGTTCCTGAAAAGATAGAAAACTACTTACTACCATATTTTATGATGTAATACTCACAGATTGGAGAGGTTAATTTTAATATTATAAGTAAATAATAATTAAGTAAAGAGTGTTGCGACAATTAGGACAAAGCACAGCTTATACAAACTCGGAGAATTTAACAAAAGAGACGCTGATTATATAAAATCCTAATTAATCCTTCTAAAACAAAATGAGTCAAGTCTCTACAAGCTGAAATTGGATGTGGAGTTAATCACTCTTTTCTATTATTTGCTGAGAAAATATGTAGACGCAAAAAAAGGAACTAGTTTAACCTTTACCTTAACTAGTTTCATTCATTATTTACTTTATTCAATCATTACTTACATCACTAAGTCTATACAGGTTGTTCACTGTTCGGATGGGCTTGCATTTGTGGTGTACAAATAAGTTTCCGCCGTTTGACAAAAGTTGGCGCCACCAGTAAAGTATGGTTAAAATTGTCAGATGTAAACGTCATTACCGTAAGGTTGGACATCAGGCAACAACATAACCTTAAAATATTAGTGATTTTTTATCAATATAACATATTTAAAGCAAATATAAAAGTAAATGTCAAAAAACTGTAAAGCAAATGCGTTACCGATATAATCTTAAGTCGGCGGGAACTAATCCCTGGCTATTTCTTCAATTTGAAGAAATCTGCAGCTGAGGCGTATCGATTGCCTGTAGAAGCATATGGCGAAGCTGCCTTAAGTGAGAGAAGTTGTCCTGAGTGGTTTCAAAAATTTAAGAACGGTGAATTTGACATAGAAGACAAAGAACGCAGCGGAAGGCCGAAAGTGTACGAACTGGAAGAGTACGAATTGGAAGCATTATTGGATCAAGTGCCAAACGCAAGAAGAACTTGCACTTACATTGGGAGTGGCTGGGCAAAAGTAGTGGCAAGCGATGGACAATACTTCGAATAAAACATTAGGTACCGTCCTTTCACAATAAATTCCCAATGTTTTATTAAAAACGGCGGAAACTTATTCGTACACTAATTCCAAACTGTATTTATTTTTCATTTTGTTCCCTCAATTGTTGCAAATTTTCCGTACCTGAATATGGCTATAAATTTCCCAACTTCTCTATTATTTCCTTTTAATTAAACTGACCTACTAAAATAATTGGCGTCTTTAAAATATTTGTTTTATAAATACTGCACAATTTAATCCCAGCCTTAGTAAAGAAACAAAAGAATTACTGCACATCAGCAGATCTCGCGATCAGCATTTAGTGTAAAATATGCCTTAATTTAGGTTTAATTTCGGCACTAAATAACCACCGTAGCTGGTAATAACGTTTGAATTTAATCTATTAGATTTATACGTTTATGAACCTGTTTAAATTTCAAACTTGCTTGCTGTACAACGTATAAAATGGCTTTGGAATGGACAAACCATAAATTTGGATTCCAACCAGGTCTTTGTAACTGGGTAAACAATGTGGACATAGAATAAATAGAGTTGGCCGATCGTGCCGACCGTCTGGCAGACTCGAGGATTATTATTAGCGTGTTCGAGGTGTTTATGTCGTCTGAGTCGGTATTACACAATAATAATAACTGACAAAGTGAATTCGAATCGGTGATTTCGAAGATTTACATATTTTATGAGGGCGTGAGCAAAAACTGCTGGGACAAACTGGAGGGACAAACGCGTAGTAGCCGTCACATAAAGAGTGTGAAATATAAAAATATAGAGGTATGCCCTTGAGAGCTCAATTTCTGTTCGACTTACTTTTAATGCTAATGAAGTAGACTTAAATCGTGTCTGTTGAAACAGCTTTACTTTATTTAATATTATTTACTTTAGTAATTAAAAGTAAATTCAAACGTATTCTTATACAGGGCGTTTCAGATCAAACGTACATATGGTGGTTATGAGTAGACGATACTTTCTTCGATTTTCATTTATCTGTTTGAAATTACTCATTCTTGACAAGTTTAACGTATTTTCAGTATTCAGGACGTTTTACAAGCTCTTTTTTTACAGACAGAATGGTTAAAAGAATGTATCGACTTTATTTCTCAGCCAAATTTTCAGAATTTTGAAATAGAATTTCAGGAATTTTAGGAATTTTAAAAGTTTTTGAATATTTCTGAAATGATTAAAAATAGGTATAGGATATGGTTTACACAATTCAAGGAGAATCCAAAAATGGGAAAATGTACACTATGTTCCCTTTGAAAAATTAAACTTGGACAACCTGTGGTATTTTTGAACACCATTATTTATAAAATGGTTTATGCATTTTAATAAACAGAATAACTTTCTATTTAATTTTTTGTTCAACGTCAACCATTTTCGAGATGGTGTATGTCTAACTAAAATGTACTTATTTGAAAGACATTGAACTTTTGCGAAAATAATAAAACAAGTTTTCCTCAAGTCTCGAATTAATTTCATGTTGGTAACCCTTAAGCCTCCTACAGTACGTGACAATTAATGTTACCTATATGTAGGAAAATCTTGAAATTTGTAACTAACACTTTACATGAACCTTTCGAAGCGTATAATGGACTATTCCCAACTTTATCACAAACCCCATGTATTATTTCGATAGGGACTGTGGTCAAACAGAACGTTGAGGGTTGGAACCTCTAACATGACAGTGACCCTAAACTAATTTGAACGGACTAGTAAAGTCCATGATATTCATTTTAACACATGTATCTGATTATATAACCGTCTAAATTTTCTCACAATGTACGGTCTGTCCCAAGATAGTTATAGTAGGAGAGCTGGTAAACATTTTTGGGAAGGTATTTGAGGCAATGTGAAAAGTTGCTCAAAACTTCCTTTAGCGTTACCTAAATACAAAAATGCAGACCTGGCTGATGGGTTAGGGGGCTAAAGCGACCATTAAATTTTTCAAGTAGCGAAATAGTTTTAGAAAAAAATATTCTTGAGGCACATTGAGATTTTAACATTTTAAAATTTAATATTTAAAGAGTTGAAAAATCAAAAAGCCAGATCATTTAACCGGGTCAAAAAGTTTGCCAGACGTTTGCAAAATTAATTATTTTTCAAAAAAAATAAAAAAATGTACTTGAGGCACTTTGAAATTTTTGTAGGGTATTATTCGTGACTAAAAATAGTTATTTACAAAAAGACAGGTCATTTCGGTGGGACATTTTACCCGCCAGGTGAGTGAGAATGTTCAACGTGAGTGAGAGTGAGTAGTGCGGTGCGCAAGTTGAAATGCGAGAGAACGCATATATCGGCAGCTGTCTCAAGAGAAAGCATGATGCAGTGTGAATGGCTCCCGCAAAATCATGTGATTAAGAGCATTCGTGCGGTCGTTTGTAAGAATTTTGGAGTATTTAAAACGTTCTGTCGTAAACTGCAACGTATTTATCTAACACGTGTTTTTATAAAAGTCCTCTTTTGTCGATGATTATTTGCAATGGATAGTGATAATTGTGTAAAAAATGTGAGTTATTTGCACAAAAGACATTGAAAAAATAATTCTTTTTAATGAGAAGACCTTGAAAAAAAGTAATGAAGTGTTGGAAATTAGAAAAAACATGGGTTAAAATATAAAGACATTATTTTACCAACCAATTCCAACCTAAAAGACGGTTATCATACCCATTGTTACAAAAATTTCCTAGCTATAATGAAAAAATATCATGACACTTCATCTAGAAATTCTGATGTGCCTCTTTCCCCACAAGGTATGGTATTATTTTGTTTTGATTGTTTTTTTCTTTTATTTAATATACCCATAAATAATGTTAGTTATTCGTAGTCTAAAAGTTTTAAAATACCAAAATTACTTACAAACGACCGCATGAATGCTATTAATCACATGATGGCGGGAGCCAATCACACTGCATCGTGCTTCCTCTTGAGACAGCTGCCGATATCCGCGTTCTCTCCCTTTTCAACTTGCGCACCGCACTACTCACTCCCACTCACGTTGTACATTCTCACTCACCTAGCGGGTAAAATGTCCCACCGAAACGACCTGTCTTTTTGTAAATAATTATTTTTAGTCACGAATAATACCCTACAAAAATTTCAAAGTGCCTCAAGTACATTTTTTGATTTAAAAAAAAAAAAAATAAAAAAAAAAAAAAAAAAAAAAATCCGGGGGGGGGAAAGGGGGTTTTTTTAAAATTTAAAAAAAAAAAATTTAAAAATTAAAAAAACCTGTATCAAAACTTTACCAGCCAGGTCTGCATTTTTTTATCACTAAAGGAAGTTTTTAGCAACTTTTCACATTGCCTCAAATACCTTCCCCCCTTCCTAAAATATCTACCAGCACTTGAACTATTACGCATGCATTGGTATCTCGGTTATTGTTGGAGATAGAAAGATGGTTAAATAGGGAAAGTTGCAGAGAGTTTCATAACCTTTTCGACTTTGTTTTCGTTTTCAATTAAAAAATATCAAAAGATATTGTTAATGAATGAATAAATAAAAACCTAAATATTTTAATAACGATAATGAGAACATCTTAAAAATATGTCCATAAATGTACTTGCTATAATAGTCATGTAACTAAAAATATATGGAGCATTTTCAGTTGTTTTTTTTTTTTGGAATTATCTCGAAAACTATCACAGATAAATCATATCTGAAAACAAATTCGAAAAGGTCATAAAACCCTCTAAAACTTTCACACTAAACCATATATCTATGTCCAACAATAACCGAGACGTCAGTGCATGCATCAACAATTTGGGACAGTCTGTATGTAACATGAATATGAATTAATATGATCTGACTGTTGTAAGAAAATGTGTCTGCCAAAAATCATCGAAATAGCTCAATTAGGCATAAAATTACTCTGAAGATTTCCCTTTAACCCCATAACGTCAGAACTACAGTTTTTGTATATCCTCTCTTTAGCAACGTGCCAAATACAAGAAACGATGGAAAAAAAATGGGAAATGCTTTTCCGACCATTTTTGGGGTGCTCTTTCGAATGGCACCAAACAAATTCATAAACGTTGAACCTTACCCCCGTTTTTGACCATTTAATTTGACAAGAGTACGATTTTTGAGGTCAATTTTTTTTTGTAACATGATTTTTGACTGGAAAAAATGTTTCTTTTTGACAGAAAACTATGGAAAAAGTGCATTCGAGAGTTGTACTGAAAAGTTATGTACTTAGAAAAAATTAATATCGACATGGGGTGTCCAATTTCTCGGACACATTGTGTGGGGAAACTTTCATAATTTTTTTTACTCAAACCTGGAGAACTTTGGGGCAAAAGTTTAAAGAACAAAAAGTGTTCAGGTTCATCCAAGGAGCATCCCTGATTTTTTTTCAGAATTTTTGGTCACGCTTTGGCCATTTTCAATTTGGCCATTTTTTCAAAAATCCGAAAATGGCTCCAAAAATTCTGAAAAAAAATTACACACCTCGCTTGAAGAGCCCTAAACAAATCTCAATGAAAATTTGGCCCATCTCCCTTGAATCATGTCAAAGAGGTTTTGCACAAAAAATACCTGAACCTGTTGACGTTCTTTGGTTTGGGGGAGAAAATGGCTAATCGGTAAAATTTCCAAATCGTCTTCAAAAATTCTGAAATAATGAGTGTCTTGAATTATACTCAACAAAGTATAATTGTACCAAAAAGGATGATTTTAAAGTTTTTTTTTTTTCTGAATACAAGATCTAAGGCGAATGGACAATTTTTTTACAGTTTGACCAAAAAAAAGAACAAATCGGAAATAGTCGCCTTAGCCATTTTCTGAACCCCCCCCAAACCAAAAAACGTCAACAGGTTCAGGAATTTTTTGTACAAAACCTCTTGGCCATGATTTAAGGGAGACTTTAAGGGAGACGAATTTTTCCAGAATTTTCGGTCTTTCCTGCAATTTTGGATTTCGGCCAATCTTTGGAAAATTTGGGGACAGCCATTTTGGCGCAGACTCTATTGAGTATAAGCCAAGAACATGTCTTTTTTTCCAGATGTCTGGAAACGATTTGGAAATTTTAGGAAAGACCATTTTTTTAACCTTCTAACGGGAAGATCGCCAAACTGGGCCAAATTTTTTGTGGAGAAATTTGTTTAGGACTCTTCAAGCGAGGTGTGTAATTTTTTTTCTGAATTTTTTGACCCATTTTCGGATTTTTGAAAAAATGGCTAAATTGAAAATGGCCAAAACGTGACCAAAAATTCTGAAAAAAATCAGGCGTGCTCCTTGGATGAATCTGAACACTTTCTGTTCTGTTCAACTTTTGCCCCAAAGTTCTCCAGGTTTGAGTAAAAGAATTATGAAAGTTTCCCCGTCCAATGTGTCCTTTTGGCAGAGATTTTGGACACCCCATGTTGGAATTAATTTTTTTCTAAGTACATAACTTTTCAGTACAACTCTCGAATGCACTTTTTCCGTAGTTTTCTGTAGAAAGAAAATTTTTTTTTCCAGTCAAAAATCATGTTACAAAAAATAGACCTCAAAAATCGTGCCCTTTTCAACTTAAATGGCCAAAAACAGGGGTAAGGTTCAATTTTTATGAATTTTTGACATTCGAAAGAGCACCACCAAAAATACTCGGAAAGGTATTTCCCGATTTTTTTCCATCGTTTCTTATATTTGGCACGTTGTTAAAAAGAGGATATACAAAAACTGTAGTTTTGACGTTAAAGGGTTAATGTGAGTCAAGAACTTTGAGAAGGATTTAATATTTACGGAATTATTCATGATTTTTTTTAAAACACATCAGTTTTACGTTTTTAACGATTTACTCATAATTTCACAAGATTTAATCCTGTCAGAAGCAAAAAGAAAACAATACTGTAGTACTGTGACCCTTCAAAAAGTGGGCGAATGATGATTTTCGTTGCTGAGTGTACGTTAGTTTGTATGATCAATGTCCTCGTTTTCACTACTGTACTGTTACCAGAGGTTTTAATTTCCTTGCGCAAAACTATAAAAACAGTATGAGAAGAAGCTACGGAAAGACGATTAAAAAAAAGCTCTTACGTATTTAATTTCCTGCTATTAAATTACGAAAGAAATCAAGAATGCAATTATTGTCTCACTTCAGCTTTACGTTATTTAAATTGTCTTTGTTAAAGTAGCATTAAAGTCGCCTAGATTGCAGAGCCTTCAATTTACTTACTTTCAATTTGCTACACTCCTTTCTCAGCCGCTAGACGTAGTTTTCTCGTTGAAAATCGCTTAGATCTCACGCTTGGTAAATTTTAAAACGGTTAGGTGTATTTACATCTCAGGATATTTAACTTTATATTGCTTTTCTAAAATTGTTTCATTGCCCATGTAAATAGCGACTACTTACTATAATCTCTATTTAGCTCTTTATACGCAAAAGCACTACATTCAAGCAGTTACAACTAATGTTGTGAATCGTTTAGAAGCGTTTTACACGCTCCTTATTTACATCAAGTTCTATATACTAGGGTAGGAAATTGCACCATTACATATTGGCGATACATGTGTAGAAGAGAATAAGATAAAAGACACCAGTAAGGACAGACAAAGACAGTTAGATGCTACAGTGGTTCACGCTTGTGCACCTATTAGAAACGTATAACATAACAGGTTGTGGGGTGGGATATTGCCTACACGCCTTTCGTTGAATTTGAGTGGAGTGGAACTCAGTACTTTTTCGCCGCTATTGGCGTGCACATTGACTTAGCCGTATGAAACGAAATTCTTACGTAATTCTGACTTTTACAATTATCCCATACACTTAAAAGAAGTGTACGAACATAATTGTATTTATTTTCAAATATTTGTATTCCTTAATTAACCGGTCTGCAAGAAAATAAAATTGAATTTCTATAAAAAATAAAAAAATGAAAATATAAATCCACCCGGTTATAATACGAAAGAAAGAAAAAATGCCTATTGAATAAGTGGTTCAAAAATGTCGCCCTTTTGTGCTTCGCAAAAACCTAGTCTATGTAAAACTAGTTCTTACGTTCTGACACTTCAGGGGAAATATTATTTAGGACTTGTACAATTCTGACCCGTAAATCATTTAAATTTCGTGGTCTTTCATGTTCATGTCCGTAAATAGTTTGTTTTAAATATCCCCAAAGGAAGAAGTCGTTGGGCGATAAATCGGGGGATCTGGGTGGCCATTTAATTGTGCCCGTAGTACTAATAAGTCGCCCAGGAAATGTGTTTCCAAGAAATTTGTTACTTGTCGGCTGTTGTGGACCGGGCAGCCGTCTCGTTGAAACCACAATTCTATTTACGCAAACACGGCTAAACTGATTCCTTATTTCGATTATTGTACTTATTGTTAGAGCCTAGAGAAGAATGCAATTCACAATGCATTGTATTTGGGCGGGGTCGCTACAAATTTTATTGGTATTTTATATATCTTTATTTTATATATATAGTTATATTCCTTTTTTCTCTCTGGTTTACATCAATAGGGATATTGATGTAAACACAGAGAGACAATAAAGAGAAGAAGAGACGAGAATAAATTATAACAGCTTTAAAACAACATATAGTCTGGCAACTAAGGATATAATATTTCTCTGTCAGTTCCTTTATTTGAAGAGTTTATTCTTTTCTTATTTATTAATGCTCGGCTTTGAAACTTGATTCCTATGGTGTATATCATTCAAGGACAAAGTAGACACTAACAAAATATGTTAGGACGGAATTGATTATAATTAATTTTATGCTTTTAGAAAAAGTTTCTTGGAGCATTTGACCTTAGATATCATGCAATTTGACATCAGCTGTCATGCAATATGACCTTAGATGTCAATAATTTTGCAAAGAAATTGATGTAAATTAAAATATGATCATGTAAAACAAATACAGTGTGGAACAGCCAAATGGAATAAATTCAGTAGCTCCATTATTATGCATTTTTTTAGAAAATCCTGACACGTCAATTTCTAATTCTAAAATGACGTCTTGCGACGTAAAAATGTCATCCCTAAATTCGACCCCCCTTCAGGTGACAGCTACAACCCCTAAATTTTCAAATTAGAAGTAGGGGCTTGTGATACTTCATTTGAGAGGTATTTTCATTCTCTATTCAAAACTGCTATGGTTTTAAATTTTATTGCAGAAATTAACAAGAAAAAAGTTTATCCAACTCAGGAAATTCGTTACATTAAAATAAAAAACAAATCATTATTAATGCAGCAGATGTTCAAAATGCATGCCTCCAGCATCTTGGCAGCATCCTAGACGTAAATATAAATGTCTTCTAACGTTAGTTAACATCTGCGGGATAATCGAACTAATTGCAAGTGTTATTCTTCTTCTCAAGTCAGCTAAATCGTCGGGTTTGGTTTTGTAGACCATACTTTTTACATATCCCTAGGAAGAAGTCTAACGGCGTGAGATCAGGTGATCGTGCAGGCCATTCTAGCAGCGCTAAATACGTTTCTACATTCAAACTGCCGTCAATGAAGAAGGGACCAATGATATTTTCTCCAATTATTCCTGCCCAAACATTACCTTTCTCAGGATTTTGAGTGTGTAGTTATCTCATCCAGTGAGGATTTTCTTTCGACCAGTAACGACAGTTTTGGCGATTAACATAGCCGTGAAGTGTAAATGTAGATTCATCCGAAAACATTTTCTATTTGTAAAGTATTTTCATCTATCATTTGCATCATTTGTTCACAAAAGAGAATTTGTCTATCAAAATCTTCTTCCGCGAGCTCATTAGTTGGTACCAGTTAATATGGGTGTATTTTCTGTCATCTTTTCTGTCAATACGCGGAGAATCGAGGAATGGCTAATATTTAATGTTGACGAATCGACGTACGTGTATTTTTGTTGTTCGATTGTCAAGCAAAAAATTGTACGTATTTATTGGTAAGTTTTAATCTTATAGTAGGGAATGTCGGCAATTACAGACATTTATTTTTTTGTTATTATTAACATTTCATAACCTAAAATTGACAAATAGTGTTACTTATAAACGTTTTATTTTAATGTAACGAATCTCCTACGCTGGAGAAACTTATCTTTTTTTCTTGTTAATTTCTGCAATACGATTTAAAACCATAGCAGTTTTGAATAGATAATGAAAAGACCTTTCAAATGAAGTATCACAAGCCCCTACTTCCAATTTGAAAATTTAGGGCTTGTAGTTGTCTCCTGAAAGGGGTTGAAATACATATTTGTAAGCCCATTTTTGTCTTTTTTGTTTAGTTTTCTTCATTTAGCTGCCATTTTAGTTTCCTTTCCTTTTTTATTCTTATTTCTTACACTCATTAATCATTAATATGCAAGATATACGTGTTACACGGAACCTGAAATTTGGCTCGCTGAAACTTTCACAATCATAGCGACGGCGATTTGTTCCTGGAGAGTTACGTTTTAGAGGCCTTTTTGTACAGCGCATAATGTTCCTCGTGTGTCCTTTATGAGTCGTGATATTTTACGTCGAAAGTTTCGTCGACGAATGAACCGAAAGAACGTTGATAAAATGAAGACATGTGGACGACGCGGAAAATGTTACGTCCGACATGCGATACTATTTGTCGTGTAGAAATTTCTATCAAGAAACTTAGTTTTTATATTATTTATTTTTTATTAATATAATGGATGTATTTGTGCTTTATGTATACAAGTTCCACTCTAAATTGAAAATAGGTAGAAAAAAAGCAAGGTTGTCAGATATGTTTTCTAAAATTGCTAAGCTCACTATACAAGTATACTTCATACTTCAGTAAACTGTTAGTTCGTGAACATTCTTAGAAAGCTAGTTTGGGAATATTAAAAAAAAATACATAGATATAAATTTATTAGTTAGCATTAAAATAAAGCGTTTAAAATTGCTGAAAAAAAAAATTAAAACAACTTGATGTATATTACAATACTTAAGAAAATTTTGAAGTGCCGGCAACGCTGCTGGCCGGTGTAATGCCGCAAATGCAGCAGCGAATGCCGATCCATTATACTATTGGATTGCTTTGTATCTAATACATTCCTTAAATACTTATTCGGTCCACTGTGCCATAAAATTTTTACGACGTCGTTAAAATGATTTACGACATTAGGAATTCTACTTGTTTAAGACGCCAGTGACGTGTATTTCAGCTAGGTTTATTAACACAGACAATTTTTTGAGATTGTCTCGCTAAATGAGCTAAATATTATTTACAGCAAATTATGTTACAAATATTAAGAGTTTTGTATGCAGGCTAATTTTAATCTCCTATATTGATTTGAATGAAAAAAAATTATTTCACAATTTTCAAATTTATAAAAGATATATGCACGCCCATGGAATCCTAAAGTTGCACCCCTTTTTTGTCCCCCAGGCCTATTTATCATTTTCAATAAAAAATAGAAGGACTATACAGTGCTGTCCAAAAGTGATCCCCTCCCTTCCTCTGTCTAAATTTTTAAAGAAACAAAATATTGACGCTGAGCAAAAATTAGTTGAAATCTTTCTGACTTTTACTAGTTTCTAACAGAAAAGTGACTTACATCATTTGATCCCCCAGGGCGCTGTCAACGTAATTTTTCAAATTGGAAGGTGGGTTTTGTGTCACCTCGTTTGGAAGGCACTTCAAATCTCTCTCCAAATCATCCATAAATTTTTGTTTTTGAAATTTTTATGTCCTATTTCCTCACAAAAACAAAAACAGAAACCTTTTTTTATCTTAATAATTGTTCAACATGTTCACCCTACACTTCCTAATAATAAAATAAATAAAACAATAAACACATATCTAAACAATTAGTTAATGATGTCCGGTTGTGTCATAACTTTGCACTGACGTAATCCCACAGTTACTAATTACACAGTTAGTAATTACAGCAGTTTCGTTTTTTTTTTTAAAAGAGGTCGCATTTTAAGATACAATTAAAAAAACTTGATAATACGGCAGGGAGGTGTGGAATTTTTTAAAAGACTGTCACTTATTTTTCGACGAAATTCAAATTTGATTTTTTTTAATACATAGCTGAAATGTAGCCATTAAACGATGCGTAGAGGAAAATAAGACATGAGGTGCAAAGCATTACGTCAGTTGGGTGGTGCCCGTTTTTTGTCCAGGCACTCCTGTAGACGGAGCGAGAAATTATTCATACTACTTTGAAACATTTCATGTGGAACCCTTCGAACTTCTCGGGTGATTGTTTCTAAAAGGGCTTCAAGTATACGTGGTTTATTTATGTATACTCAAGATTTAAGACAGCCCGATAAAAAATAGTCACAAGGTGACAGGTCTGGGGACCGAGGAGGCCAGTCTGCGTCTCCACGCAACGAAATCGAACGTCCTGGGTAAAATGTTCCCTTTAAAAGGCCATTACTGCTCTGGATGTACGGCAAGTTGCTCCATCTTGTTGAAACTCTACAGTATTGAGATTAATGTATCGTTTTCTCAATTGCGGCAGAAGAAAATCATGTAACATCGGTAGGTAGCGATCTGTGTTTATAGTAAATATGCGTCCAGTTTCACGAAAAAAGTAAGGGCCAATAATAAAGTTTCGGCTAATGGATTCGAAACCGTCGCTGTGTTTGAATCACAGAACGGGCGTTTCAATGAAGGTATTGTAAATAAACACGTGATGAGCTCCATGGCTCCATGGTAACTGAAATGGCATCTGCCATCGAGAAGATACTGTCTGTTCGAAAAACATTGGGTTCGCTCTTAAAACTGTACATCAAAAGCGATGCATCACTTCTGTATTAATACTTTACTCATTCAGCAGTTTGTTAATTAAAAAATCTAAAGAGCGTCCTGGTTTTTGTTAATAAAAACGTGGGCATCTTATAGGCTTCACAAAATATTTTTTGTATTATGTAAGTGTTTTATTCATAAAAAATTTAATAGCTTATCAGGTCAGCAAAATATTTGTATTTATATGAAAATAGGATAATAAAATTTCAAAAACAGTGAAAAACGGATGCTGCATGGCCCAGTTTTATAATTGGGGATTAAAATATTAATTAAGTAGCTGTAACCTTGTAATGTATTGTAAGTCAAGGTTCTTCGCGTTTTAAGCAAGAATTTTGTTTTATGTGTAAGTTATTTTTCGTGACATTGACTTTAACGAATTTAAATACGGCCCTGTTAAAAGTATATAGAAACTAACAAAAAAACTGTTTAAGTATACTAATACGAAATGACTTACTATTTCGAGACAAATAAGTGTATTGTTAGGGCTGTTCCACATTTTTAGGTTTTACCATTGTTTCAATTACTCTAAGTGGATGGAGGGGCTTTAGTATGTTGCACGAAATTACAATTATGCTGATAATTTTGGTCAGTAACCACTAGCTATTTGAATTTTGCGGAATGTCTAGCTTTGTAGGGAGAATTCCAAGATTCTCGTTAATAAGTTTATAGCATTGTTATGCCGTGTTGTGTACTTTGTCTTTCGCCAGCCACTGAAAATAAACAGCCTGCTAGGAATTTGTGTAATGAATTTGGCACGATAACTAGACTAAACTCGGATGTAGTTGTATTCATAATTCTTTTGTTATAACACCGTTATGTTTCGTAGTGGCATACGTTATCGACATCGTTATGGTTATTGAATCTGAAAATATGTAATGATCAAAAGACGTTCACTGAAGTATCTGTATCAGAAGATACGATGTGTGTAAATTAAGTAATGAGACTGATTTAAAAAAAAATGTATTCGAATGGAATTACTAATTCTGTATTGCCTCCTTCAAAATAACTTCCTTGCAAAAACCACACAGCGCTGGAGACGGTTCTTCCATTCCTCATAGCACTTTGGAACACATATACTGGATATACTGGAAAAGCCTTCAGCTGGTCGGTTACAGCCGTTTGAATGTTTTCTATGGTTCCACAATGACGTCCCTTGAGGTGATTTTTCAATCTCGGGAAGAAAAAGAAGTCACATGGACTCAAGTCAGGCGAATAAGGAGGCTGAATACCACAGGAATGTTTTTACTGGCTAAAAACCCATTTACAGAAATGGCTGTGTGACAAGGCGCATTGTCGTGATGCATCATCCAGTTGTTCTTGATATTTGATCTAATACGCATGACCCTTTTTCGAAGTTTTTCGAGAACCTCTCTGTAAAAGTGTTGAATTACGGTTTGACCCCTGGAGGCACAAAGTCTTTGTGTAGTACAATTTCCCGGCTTTCAAAAAAGCAAATCAGCATGCGTTTGATTTTCGACTTGCTCATTCTTGCTTTTTTGGGTCTTGAAGAGCTTGACACTTCAAGCTCTCCAAGCTGTCATTCCATGCTTTGGCGCTTGGTTTCCAGGTCGTACTCAAAGACCCAAAAGCCTCATCACCATCACGCTGTGTCCAAGTCTGAAGCAAAACCTGATAGCACACCGTTGCTCAAAATTAATGTCACTCATTTTTAAAACGAACTAGAAAAAACAGGTTTATGAAAACAAACAAATGACTCCTTCCAAACCCCGCCGCAGTGTTGCTAGATCGGGCGTTACGTTGCTAGTCTCATTACTTAATTTACACACCTCGTGTACATACAGTGTGCTTAACGGTGAGTGATCTTTTACACTGTTTGGGCGAATACTCTGGCTGAATAACAATATCTTTCTTTTTTTTACAATTAAAGTCTGCTACTTTTACTATCTCTAAAATAAATTTCTATTTTGTTAAAGTACCGTGACTGTTAGGGAAGGTTATTTTACTTAGGGAAGCAGTTTTTCATCAGTTTTATAACAGCACTATTAGTCTAGTTCACAAGTTCAAAATGGTATTAATTATTGCTATTGCTAGTAAAAATATGAGTGACACTGGATTAGAGCTACCAATTTAAGAGTCTTTTGTGTAAAAGGTGAGCTCACATATAAACAATTGTATTATTGTAATCATATAAACTGGAACAAATTGACTAAAATTGAATAGAAACCCGGTACTTTAAACACTTATTGTAACTTTTAACAAAAGCAACTAACCCCGAAATATAAAGTTGTGTTATTAATTTTAGTGGTCCAATTCATATGCGATCGGGCTCGTATATAGAAAACTCAACAGTTGGTAGCTCTACAATGGATTCATGATGACATATAGAAAAATGTGCAGAAGTTTCAAACCCTACTTAAATTTCAAAAACTTCAAAACCTATAATTCTACTAAATGAATTAAAAATAATAAAAAAACCCTTTTATTTATTACGGCCGGTTTTGGAGTATTGTAATGGTTTAGCGCTTGCCGCGCGGAGCTCTATTTTCAAAATTAAGTTAAAATTATTAAAAATGGAAATGGAATTCCATGAGTCGGGATTTTTTTATTGGAAATTTCTTCTTCTTTAAGAATATTTTTTTAACAGTTCTTAAATATTGACTATAGTGTCTAAGTAATTTGCAAAAACTAAACCCCTTTTTTAAAATCATAATTTGTTAATAACTTTTACAATATTGTTTATGTGTGCGTTTGAAACCTAACACCATTTTGAACTTGTGAACTAGACTACATATTTGGAAAATGATAGATACTTTTAATGTCCAGTCAGGACCCGGTCTATAAAATGCTTTCGACTTGACACTACTTTTTGAGACACCCTGTATACAGCGTCATAGGCAGAATCAATCATTATATTGGTGTAAATACATTCCTAGAACAATGTAATTTACAATTTCAATTAAATTTTAAGGAATTTCCAGTTCTAATTTAGTTTTTTTCTAATTTACAAAATATGTTATTTTTTTCGTTTGTATTTGCTTATTTTTGAATCAGGATGCCGTTCAGCTGGGAACTGAAAAATGTTGATTGGAATCCTGGAAACTCCAGACGAATCCTTTGGATATTTTTTTTCATTATTTGTTCATTACGTTTAATTGCTAATTAACTGAAGGCAACGGTTTCGCTGCTGCAAATCAAACCCGTTTTTCCTTCCACTCGGAAACTTTGTAAACCCGTGAATTGTGCCTTTTTTTATAAGAATTAATTCTAGCCTCGACAGTTTCAGTCTCCAGTTCGACTTATCAATCTAACTTAGCGTAAAGCCTTTGAGTCTCGGTTTTATAAAACTTTAGAATTTCGGTTGCTAAACCCCCCTATCTACCTTACTTAAATGCTGCAACGGGTTCCGGAATACATTACGCGAAGAAGTTCAACAGCGTTATTTTTTGACCTGTTCTTTAATTACACAGCTCCACAAAAAAAATCGTTTGCGGTGGTCTGACTAGTATTCTATATGTTTTTTGGTCGCTGAAACCGAATCCGAAGTCCAAATTGCTCCATCAGATCCGGTTCTTTTCCTAACCTCAAAAAAACAGGCCTAAAACCATGAAATTCAAGCTAAAAATTATATAATTTGATAAAAACCCAAAACGAACTCCCATAATCATATATTTCATCAATTCCATAACCGTATAATCTCAAAACTGCATAACCTTAGGCCCCATAATCTCAAAAACCCAATAACCTTATGATTCTAAAACCCCATAACTCAGTAAAAAAGACATTTATACGCGCTTAAGCAGTGTAAATCGATATGTTTGAAACGGATTTGCCCTTCAATCCCAGTACCACTTAACCTCAAAACCGCGTGATCCTAAAACCTCATAACCTCAAAAATCCCATAACCTTGCGATTGAAAAACTTTATAAACCAATAAAAAAGAGACTTATATCCATTCAAACAGTGTAATTCAATATGTTTGAAAGGGGTGTGCTCTTCAACCTCACTACCACTCAACCCCAAAATTTGCTAATTTGGTTATGAGGTTTTAAGAGACGTTAAAGGGTAAGGGAGGTTAAAAGGCACACCCGTTTCAAACACATTGATTTACACTGTTTGAAAGCGTAATTTCTTTGTACGCGACATATATATTGTTTTAGCGTTGCCGCTTCGAAATTCTCGGAATTGTGACTATAATATCTTGACGCCTTTTTTTTAAATACGCGTCTTGAAGCGTACTTTCAAGATATTATAGTCACAATTCCGAGAATTTCGAAGCGGCAACGCTAAAACAATATATAAGTCGCGTCAAAAAAGGTAGTCGTGAAAAAACATTATAAAACTGGCCCAAATTAATATTTTTCAAAATCTCAAAATGTCTCGCAAAACATGAAGATATTTAAAATTTTGTCTAGCCAAACCGGGTAAATATCGTACAATAAACAAAGAAATTGTTTCATCATTGTTAATTAAGGCTTGCAAAAAAATTCAATCGTTAATTACTCGAAAAGTTATTAACGGATTGAGCTGTTTGTTTTGTAACTTCGTACTACAAATAGCAGTTCCTCCAAGAGATTTCATGATCATAGTCGCCTTAATTTCGAAGTAAAAAAATAGTGAAGAAAAGCATTTTTTTCAACTTCAGCAGTCATTTGCAAGTTAACAATAGCACTTGGAGACTTCGGGTTGGGCCTGAATTTTGGAAATTCAATAGGCTACAACTTTTTAAATGCATATGCATATACCGGTGGAGACTTTTAACTGGAATATATTCGTAGCGGGGTGGTGAAGATTTTTCAAAAAATTCCCGAGACACGTCAACTTTTAAATGTATTTACCTACACTACAAGTAATATGAAAAATATATCCTTCAGGGGTGGCTGAAACCACCCTCGACAGATTTTTCAAATGCAACCCTAGACTTGTGCCCCTCAGCTGGGGAAAGAGGAATCCAACGCACTGTCCAATTTATTAGTATTAGGGTTCAAATAAAACAATTTAAAAAAAATTATTTTCAACGTAACAGTGAAAATGGCACCATTCACTTGTTGGCAGCACCCAGGGGGCCCTTACAACAATTTGCGGGTCCGTCCTCCCCGGCGTTTGAAACCCTCATCCCCACAAACAGGGAGGTGCCCTCACCTCCCTCCCCCCTCGAACTCCTCGACGAAGCAAGGGCCCCATTGAACCATACCTCTCGTCGGTTTAGGGTGGAAAAAACAGCACTGGCATAGGGGAGAACCCTCCCAAAGAGTCACAAGAAAACCTACAATTACTTACGGAAAACAACACCGCCCACAAGGGAGGGGTTCCTACCAGAACGACATTTTGGCGTTTATGCCCAAAAGCCAGAACTACCACTAAGAAACGTTTACAAACAACACACACACCGACACAGCCATTATTCAAATTTAGAGACCCAAAGGCAAACCGCACCCGTCGAGCCCAGCTCCCTGAGGCGCGAAAAAAGGAACACACGCCCTACACAACCACACAAGACATTTTCACCAATTGAAATAACAACTTCACTAATACACAACACCGGCCTAAAAACTACAAACAATGCACACAAGTTTTTGGGCAAGAAATAAGGTTAACATTCCACAAAAATCATTATAGCTAAAATACTTTAATTAGCACCTACAAATAATTAAATTGTAGTCCTTTACCATTTAGAGGGCAGCAAGGGTATTGAAAAAATAGGTTTAGCCACCCCTGAAAGCTAATTTTTCACATCTTGAAGTAGGAAATAAAAAAGCGATTTTTGAAAAACACCCACCAATTTTCAACTCAGTAAAAATATGCCAAGGATCGGAGATATAAGCGAAAATGTGAAAGAAATACGTTTTTTTTTTCACAAATTGTTGATTGCAAAAATTTGCGGACGGGTTCAGCTCTACGGACCACGCGCATTGTGTTTTACGCAAAAAAAAATACATAGGAAACCGTCAAAACTAGCCCTATATGTTTCAAGAACACATTTTGATGATTTTAGCTCCTTGCCTACTGGACTAAAGCGCCTCCTTCTCCGGTACGCCTATGTCCCGCGGCACAGTTCGGCCAACTGTACCAATTATCCTAAAAGATTAAATGTCGCTTAGGCAGACGCGGGCACGTTTTAAAACGCGTCGCGTCTCCTCTCCCTCCTCGCCCCGACGAACGGAAGCTGCGAAATCAATATAAGAAATGACCAACCGGTGGGCGGAGGCGTCGGCTCTTGCCGATTCCTAGTGCCCTTCTGGAATTTTAAGGAGCGAGCGCCGATACGCGTCGGTAATTTTTCCATCGGCGTAAAATTTGCGGATACTCCATTTAATCTGGACGTGATTGCTGGTGGCGCATTCGTTATGAGTTTATTGGGCCCTTTTAGGGCACCCTCGGCGTATAGTCTACAGGGTGTCCCCAGATTGAGTTACCTATAGGTGAAATGGACCAAAAATTTAACTTTTCAAATAAAAAGTCATTCTTCATAAAAAATTTTGCTTGTCTTGAAACGTCCATAAAGTTTGTTGTTTGTTCAATTTAACATACAGGGTGATCAAAACTAGCAAAAAATTAAATAATAATGAAGAGCAAAATACCTTAAATATTAACGCTATGTAAAAAAGTTATTAAGAAAAATTGTTTGCAATTAAATTTAATACTAAAATATGAAAGCATGGCCTACTTGTCAATATTGAGTATTTTGAAGAGATTCCGCAATTATCATTGTTAAACGTTTGAAGTATAGACATTTTCCTTTAAAAAAAAATATGTTTACTAAAGGCGCAGACATAATAAGAAATAGTAAACCCCAAAATAGGATTTAAACATTTATTTTGAAGAAATAGCATGTCCAGATAATCATTTAGTCAATCAACACTGTAGTTAATAGGTTGTCTTTACACTATTTATTCTCAAAGTCCCTAATTAGAATATTTGAAATTCCAGTAAGCATCAATAAGGCAAGTGTTATTGTTTGACATTGTGTTTGACAAAGCGCTTAAAATTTCAATTATTGATTTTTTATTCCAAATAATGCTTACTTTACAACATAAAATTTATCTTATTAAATATTATGGTATCGGTAATATATCTTATCGTCATGCGATTGAATTGTTTCATGGAAAATATCCAGAAGTCGAAATTAGCCGTCAAAGTTTGAAAATGTTAGTACGAAAATTTGATTTAACTGGTGATGTAAAATGCGGAAAACAATCAAAAAAGGTCCATGATGACGATGATGCAACCACAATTCTAGTTTCAAATGCAGTCGAAGAAAATCCAAATAATACACACGTTGGAAGTTGGTGATGATGCATGTCGATTCGTTTTCTGTTTAGATATGAATAGGAGCGAGGCTTACTGTAAATATGCATTTTCACAAGAGTATAATTTTTTCCGATGAAGGCACTTTTTCTACCAATGGAATGGTATCGTCGCAGAATTGTCTTTTTGGGCACAAGAAAATCCGTCTTTTTCAGTTATTTACTTCTACAAGTCAAAATTTCAAAAAAGTGAATGTTTGGTGTGCAATTACTTTCAATCGAATAATTGGTCCGTATTTTCTTAAAGAAAATTTAAATCAAAATTCATACTTGGAGATGCTAAACACATTTTTCTGGCCAGCAAGGTCACCTGACATGTCGTCACTTGACTTTTTCATTTCGGAATTTTTGGAGGAAATACTTTATAGACAGCCGATAGAACACAATATTGATTTACTCAAGACCCGGATCATTCAAGCAGTGGCCCAAGTATATCAAGAAGTGATCCACTCAATATACACATCTTTTAGAACGAGACTGAAGAGGTGTGTTGGACTTGGAGGTCTACGTGTAGAATAGTTATAGTGGGTGAATAAAAATTTTGCTGTTTTTTCAAAATAATTGTTAAATTTGTTTATTAAATCATAATTTCTTCAAAATAGTTGTTAATTTGTTTGTTTATTTGTTTTGTGTTCAACTTTGTTGTACTTTGTTTAACGTTATTTCTTGTTTAACTTTGTTCAATGTCGTATATTGACAAATATTTTGGCACTTTTTCCGCAATAAATGTGTCACAAAGGTCAATTTGTTATACATCGTTGGAATAAATTTGCAAAATAATTTACAAAAAAAATCCTATATTGCCATTTGAAAAAAAAAGTTGACTATCGCGTTTCAGAAAAAAAAAATTAAAAACACTGCAGTAGTCTCCCTTACCTATCATTAAATGTGGTGTTTAACCAATTGGTATTTATTCTGGCATTATGAGGGGGGAGCCCCATCTTGTTGGAAATAAATTCTATTCAGTTCTGCAATAGGTAATTCATCTAAAAGAATTTGAAGTTGTTCCGTCAATAACTGATAATTTTTTCTTGATTTAGGGTGTCGTCTATGAAAAATGGCCCATCAATATATTACCCAAAATGCCACACCACACATTTAGAGCCATTTGATCTGGTTTTTTGTTTTTTAACATCAGGCTACAAATAACGGAGTTATGGCTCGTGGCCTTTTTTATCAGACATCCTGTATACGGGCCAAATCGCTCACGTTTAACTTGAATAAATACAGAAAGACTACTGGTCGTGACAACGAACGCTCAAGCAATACAGACAGTCGGTATTTCTGAATGACACAAAGCAATGTATGTACATACATTATTGACACATTTTTACACCTGTCTTTTTGAACTCTCATATGTCATCTTCCGTTTATAACATGACGGATTACGAGTCCGGCCCTGTGTTACAGCACACGTTCAGAACCATACTGATTACCTTATTCGCTCTAGTTTGTATATTAAGTACTATATTATAATTAGTTTACTCAAAATGTGATAATTTGTCAATATAAATGTATGTATTCAAGTGGTATACATGCCGCCAAACAACTTCATACATTGGCAATCTATTTTTTTCTATTCACTGTGTTGGGTATTTACGTAGATACAGATATGTTTTCGTTTTACTACAAAGATAAACTTGGTTCGTCGCAAAAACGAGGGTTTGAAGAAAGTGTTTTATGTTTATATAGATGTATAACGTAAATAAGCTCTTGCTTTATAGAATCGTGTCTCCTGGATTAAATCTTCGCTCAAGTAATACGGATCCTAAAATATGAGAGGCTAGAAAAAAATGTAAAAGAAAAATCAATTTTCGCGCAGAGTAGAGCGCTTCGACATTTGTGAAAGATGTGATTTGGATTTTACCCATGCCGACAAAATAGTGTAACAATTTGATGGATCCTAATTTCAATGCATCGTTTTTATGTTTTTAATACCAAATGTTTCACCTTTGTTATTAAACAAATACAGGATATACACAACATACGACCAATATCATAACCATGGCAGTGCTGGAACTCATATACTGGAATGACCTTCAGCTGGTCGGTTACAGCCGTTTGAATGTTTTCTATGGTGTCAAAATGACGTCCTTTAAGGTGTTTTTCAATCTCGGGAAGAGAAAAAAGTCATAAGGACTCAAGTCAGGCGAATAAGGAGACTGAGAGGCCTACAGGAATGCTTTTACTGGCTAAAAACTTGTTTACTGAAATGGCTGTGTGACAAATCCAGTTGTTCTTGATGTTTGGTCTCACACGCACGACCCTTTTACAAAGTTTTTCAAGAACCTCTCTGTAAAAGTGTTGATTTACTATTTGGCCTGAAGGCACAAAATCTTTGTGGACAATTCCCTGGCTATCAAAAAAGAAAATCAGCTTGCGTTTGATCTTCGACTTGCTCATTCTGTTTTTGTTGGATCATGGAGAATTATTCCATGCTTTGGCGTTTGGTCTCCGGGTCGAACTCGAACACCCAAGTCTCATCACCAGTAAAGACACGTTCCATAAAATAAGGATCATCTTCAGTCGATTTCAAAAAGTCAAGATACCTTTCTCTCGTGATGTCCTTTTGTTCCTGCGAAAAGTTTTTTGGAACAATTTTTGGGCAGATTTTTCTCATCTCCAGTTCATTAGTCCAAATCTCGTGAACAGTGGTGTGATTCAAATTTAACTCTTCTCCGATCATTTTTGTCGTCAACCGACGATCTGAACTCACAAGATCCCGTATTCTATCGACATTTTCATCGGTTGATGAAGATGAAGTCCTTCCGCTGCGTGGTTCATCTTCAATCGATTCTCTTCCTTCTGAGAATGCCTTAAACGACCGAAAAACCTGGGCTCTTGAAAAAACATTGTCTCCGCAAGCATGTTGAAATTTTCCAAAGGTATCCGTTGTGCGTGTCCAAGTCTAAAGCAATATCTGACAGCATACCGTTGCTCAAAATTAATGTCAATCATTTTTAAAACACAGTAGAAAAAAATCGGTTTACAAAAACAGTCACAAAGAACAAACAAATGACTCTAACAAGTTGAAACTTGTACTGAACGTGCATCACATGTTAACTTACCGCCCTTCCAAGTCCCGTTTCCGTAGTGTTGCTAGATCGGGCGCTACGTTGACAGTCTCATTACTTAATTTACACACCTCGTATATTTCTGTAAGTCCTTGTTCCGTATCTAGACTAAAACTTATTCTTTTTATAGCTGTTACTTGTTATTATCTAATTTATATCCATTTATTGATTTTTAAAGAACAAAAATTGAAATTTTCCTCTTAATCACATTTAGTATACCATGAATATTATACTCAGAAAAAATGTGCTTTGTTTGTTGCTGCTCGAACAGGGGTTACAGTTTAAATAAAATGGTAATGACGCTTTAACTCGAGTGCCAAACATTTTGAGAACAAAATGAATGACGAAGTGCAAAAGATGGAGGAAAAGAAAAAAAATAAAATTAACCTGTTTTTGAATTTTTTCTCAAAAGTCAGCCATAATGAAATTATGAATTTTCTTCCTAATGTTTGCCTTTCAGTGTATTTCTTTTAAGTGTACGTGCAAGAATCGATTTCATCATCTCATAAATCCGTACAAGATAACGTAACTTCGTGTCAATACCGCAATAAAAGAAGAATTATTTTACTGTGTGTAAAATATTTATAAATAATAGGAATCAGAGGTGGAATTCACATCGCAGAAGTAGACATCGGCGGTAATAAAGCCAATTAGGCCATGATAAAGGGAGGGTAAATGAGATCATGAAAAGGGAACGGAAAAAATAAATGTCTTCAGTCTCACAACTTCTATATTTAGGATAACAGGATAATAAAATGCGGGAAGATCTTTACTTCCTCTTTGCTAAACGGACCGGTCGCTTCTTCTGGAATCCTAAATAATTTACGATGAGGTTTCATTTTTAATTAAATGTTTTTTATTCGCAACATGCGTCTTGCGGTTCGCTTTTCGAAATTATGTTCTTTCTCAAATCTAAAACATAAACAAACGCTTAATGAAATGATTATATGAATGTGACAAGCCACCAAAACCGATATAATTTTTTTTTGCATGAATTAATATAAAAAAAATAACGTGAAAATATAAAAAAAATAGATTTGTCATGCAATATGTAGGCCGAATTTGGAACCGCTGTATTCGAAGAATAATTTTGATACGCTTGGCAACAATGGAAAGTTCATTTCCTTCCAATTCGTACTACTGAAAAGAATTTAGAGGTTACTAGAAAGTACGTAATATACGAGGTGTGTAAATTAAGTAATTAGACTGGCAACGTAGCGCCCGATCTAGCAACACTGCGGAGACGTAACTTGGAAGGGCGGTAGGTGCATGTAATGCACCTTCGGTACAAGTTTGAACTTGTTAGAATCATTTGTTTGTTTTTTGTAACATTAACTGTTTTTGTAAACCGATTTTTTCTAGTGTGTTTTAAAAATGATTGACATTAATGAGCAACGGTGTGCTATCAGGTTTTGCTTCAGACTTTGTACACAGCGGATACTTCCGCAAAACTTAAACACGCCTACGGAAACAGCGTTTTTTCAAGAGCCCAGGTTTCGGTGGTTTAATACATTCTCAGAAGGAAGAGAGGCGATTGAAGATGAACCACGCTGCGGAAGGCCTTCATCTTCAAGGACCGATGAAAAGGTCGATAGAATATGGGATCTTGTTCGTTCAGATCGTCGGTTGATAATAAGTATGATCAGGGAGAGTTAAATTTGAATCATACCACTCTTCATTAGATTTTGACTAACGAATTGGGGATGAGAAAAATCTGCGCAAAAATGGTTCCAAAAAACCTTTTGCAGGAACAAAAGTCTTGACTTTGGGATCGATTGAAAATGATTCCCATTTTATGGAACGTATCTTTACTGGTGATGAGACTTTTGTGTTTGAGTACGACCCGGAAACCAAGCGCCAAAACATAGAATGGCGCACTTCAAGCTCTCCAAGGCCCAAAAAAAAGCAAGAATGAACAAGTCGAAAATCAAATGCATGCTGATTTGCTTTTTCACAGCCATTTCAGTAAACGGGTTTTTAGCCAGGAAAAACATTCCTGTGGCTCCTCAGCCTCCTTATTCACCTGACTTGAGTCCTTATGACTTTTTTCTCTTCCCGAGATTGAAAACTCGCCTCAAGGGACGTAATTTTGAGACCATAGAAAACATTCAAATGGCTGTAACTTACCAGCTGAAGGCTATTCCAGTAATGAGTTCCAGCACTGCTATAAGCAATGGAAGAACTGTCGCCAGCGCTGTGTGGCTTCCCAAGGAAGTTATTTCGAAGGCGACAATACTGAATTTTAATTCCATTCGAATATAAAAAATTAAAAAAACCAGTCTCATTACTTAATTTACACACCTCGTACATACATGATGGGGCTTTACGCCTATTAAAGCTTTTGAGAGAACTACAAATGATATGGAGATGAAAATTTATAATCAGGGGTTTTCGGGAATACTTCGATGCTTTAAATGATATGCTCTGTATTTTAAACCATATTTTGTTTCTACTTGGTACTACAAAGTCTTTTTAATAACCAGTGTCATTCTAAAATGAATTGTTTTCGAGATATTTCAATTTTGAGAAACAAATTTGAAATTTTAAACCCTTACAAAAAATCTACCTAATAACTTTTCGTGGAAAAATTCTATGATTAATTGTTTTTACCATGAGAGTATGAGACTTTGAGCATACTATCAAACCTACTAGATATACTACAAAATGTACAGGGTTCCCAAAATACAGAGTCAAACAGATTTGCCCTTTATTAAGTCGCTTATTTTATATTATTATTATTAACTTAACAAAATGATAACATAGTAATATATACATTATTATGTATATATTATTAACTTAACAAAAGGATAACATTTTGTAGATATGTATTATTGTTGTATGTAAACGTATTGTATCCTAGCTATCTGAGGAGTTACTCAAAAACCATGATATTCAATAAAACACTTTTATTAACAATTATTTTGTACAAAATAATATTTTTAATTCAAGATAGGACAAAATAGAGTAAATAGGATGGTACAGAAAACTTTATAATGTGGGTAAAGCATTCACAGTACAAGCATTAATTCTTTTTAAAATTCAAGGTGTTCAGAAAAAGAGTAAAACCATCCTTAAATAAAAAAAATCCACCTGTCCGAATATTTCTTGTAAACACTTTCCCAAAAAAAGATATTGAGTTAATTTCAAATTTTGTAACGTCACTATCTGGGACACATTGTATATAATTTAGCTCAAGAATGATGTATTATCAGTATTTGTAAATGGAAGCTCCTTTCACGAGCAGCCTCTTTTTGCGGATCAATACATGGATACAAGTTACATCGCATTCGCTCTCGTACGCTGTGAGAAACAGATTCGATAACCGATCAGTCTAGACCCCATCGAGCCTCGTCTTAATTCCTCTGAAGTTTCGAATCCTTTTATCCGAGCTGGCGCGCACAGACGGCAGGCACTACATAAACTTTCGCTAGTGTTTATAAACGTTGTGCGAGCAGTGTCTAACCAGACAGTTAATTATCCTACTCATCTACTTACCCACTTGGACGAAATGGCCAAATTGGCCAATTTACGAGGTGTGCAAATTAAGTAATGAGAGTGGCAACGTAGCGCCCGATCTAGCAACCCCGATCTGCGGATACGGGACTTGGAAGGGCGGTAAGTTAACATGTAATGCACCTTCAGTACAAGTTTGAACTTGTTAGAGTCCTTTGTTTGTTCTTTGTGACTGTTTTCGTAAACCGATTTTTTTCTAGTGCGTTTTAAAAACGAATGCCATTAATTTTGAGCAACGGTGTGCTATCCAGTTTTGCTTCACTTGGACACAGAGCAAAGGATACTTTTGCAAAAATTTCAGAAGCCCAGGTTTTCGGTGGTTTAAGGCATTCTCAGAAGCAAGAGAGTCGATTGAAGATGAACCATGCAGTGGAAGGCCTTCATCAGATTTTGACTAACGAATTGGGGATTCTAAAATATCTTTAAAAAGGTGTCTTGACTTTTTGGAATCGGTTGAAAATGATCCCCATTTTATGAAACGTGGTGATGAGACTTGGGTGTTTGGGTACGACACGGAAACCAAGCGCCAAAGCATGGAATGGCACACTTCGAGCTCTCCAAGACCCAAAAAAGCAAGAATGAGCAAGTCGAAAATCAAATGCATGCTGATTTGCTTTTTTGATAGCCAGGGAATTGTAAACAAAGAGTTTGTGTCTCCGGCCAAACAGTAAATCAATCCTTTTACAGAGAGGTTCTTGAAAACTCCGAAAAACGGCTGTAACCGACCAGCTGAAGACTATTCCAGTATATGAGTTCCAGCACTGTCATGAGGAATGCAAGAACTGTCTCCACCGCTGTGTGGCTTCTCAAGGAAGTTATTTTGAAGGAGACAATACTGAATTGTAATTCTATTCGAATAAAAAAAATTTAAAAAATCAGTCTCCTTACTTAATTATTTACATACCTCGTATACGAGTACACTGTCCGCCAAAAAGCTTACGCCAAATGGAAAATTGTTTCCAGTTCCTTTTCAAAAACTAACGAAGAAAGGGAGTTGGCAGTAAAGATAAAAAACTGGATGTTTCTATAAGTAAGAAAGTTTCTATAAGTAAATTTGCAGGTGGTGGGTTGGTGTTGGAATTTCCTGCCTTACTGTATCTTCAAGTTAGGACTACTAAAAAATTAATGGAATCAGTGATCGAATTTTCAATTCGATCAGAAAAAGATGCCGGATTTGTTTGGACCAAGATGGACAAATTCATCAAATGCTTTAAATTGTTTTCATAAGTACAGTTTTAATGAAACCATGTTTGTTTTCTTAATTTGTAGAAAAATTAACAAATAAATATTTTCTCATATTTAAACCCTTACAACATTGCACGCTATGTCCGCGTCACCATGTCCGCCTTTGTCTTCGTTTTTCTTTACAGCGCCCTAGAACTCCTGCATTGTCTAGGGTAGTAAAAGTATTCATAGTTCCTAGTCAATTGCATCACCAGAATAAAAAACTTGGAATAAAAGAAGTACCTAGAGGCAAGCGATCTGTCCCTCGCCGCTTGGTTCCACGATACCTCTAGCCGCTTACGTCACAGAATACTACGTCAGAGCACCCAGGCCTTCTTTCCCGACGGCAACAGATAATTTTTCAAGAGCTGCCACTGCTATATTTGGTAAGTAAGTACCAACATTTCTATACCGTTGGCAAATGGCATTTTGATGAACCGACGCCTGCAGGTGACATAAGGCGTCAGTCAATTCCCCTTGCGGTATTGCGCTTTATGCCGACGTGTCAGGAACGCTGAACAGGAAACGCCATTCAATACGTGACAGTCTGAAGTCGTTAGTGTTTCTGGTGGGTTACGCCGGAGACGGTTGTCGGTGGAAATTCGGAACAAGCGAGTAATTGCTGTTGGGTAAGCGATACACCGAATACGATTATTATACAGAGTGAAACAGCCAAATGGAATAAATTTAGTGTCTCAATTATTATAAATATTTATTCCAAAAAATCCCGACACATGCCAATTTTACTGCAACGTAAAAATTTCATCCCCAAATTCAGCTCGCTTCGAACTGCAACTCCTGTGAAAATTACAAATAAATTTTTTTTATATAAACCTACTATATTTTAATTTTATTTCATAAAATTAGAATTTAATATATTACCTATAATACTTTAATTACCTTTCATTTTTAAATTCATATATCCGGGCAAAAAAATTAATTCTAAAAATAAAAATATTAATAAACATATGTCAAAGGAGTTCCTGCATTATTATTTGCAACATATTAGCGCTCATAAACGACCCAGCGCTTTATCGTCGTGGTGGAAAGCCTCTGATGCCAATGTTTTCACATATTATACCGAATAGGGGGCTTCGCGCTTCGCAACTACTTGCGTTGCTAACAAATTTAGTCCTTAACTCCAGTAGCATTAAAGGTCATTTAAAAAACTGCACAGCGGAGGACACCACGCCCACCTCCCACCTCTCACACGTGACAGCGCAGAAAGCGAGTTATTTGCTTTCATGAACCTAACAACCTAACCAACAAAATTTAATATATTTTATTGTTCTGCGTTTTGGAAATTTTCGTTGGAAAGTGCCGTTATTCTTGCCAGGTTTTTTTGAGTGTTTGTTCGTTTCGTGTTATGTGTAATTGATCTTCTTCGTGTTACATACATTGGTATATATATTTTTTTTGGTTATTGTGGTCATTATTATTGTGTATTATTCAATACTATAGAAAGTTTCGTCTTTTTTTTATATTCTAATATAATATTTATTTCTTTGCTAGGCCGAAACTTTGTTCAGCAGGTGCTTTGCACTAT